>OZ024741.1:208976007-208981566 GCA_964016885.1 Eledone cirrhosa | reverse complement strand
AGTGAAGAGCGACAGAGAGAATAAAGTAGTTAAATTATAGAGAGGGGGAATGATCTATTATAGAGAGGGAAGAGCGACGGAGAGAGTAAAGCTAACAAACTATAGGGAGGTGTGTAGGATACATACATACATAATACACGCGACACACAGCTTTATAATATTATAGATTACAGGATGTGCAATGATAAATTTGAACGAAATCGGTGGCAAAATGTGGGAGCTAGAGCCCAAAATCTTATTTTTCGATACCTAAAAAAAGGTGACCCCCTATCGATTTTTATCTGCAGAATGACCCCAGAATAAAAAAAAAACGATATGCTGATATATAGAAAACACTCCCCGATGACTAATCTATGAGCTTGTAAAGTTTCATGAAAATCGGTCGTAAGATGTAGGCCCCTATAGGTAATACACACACACACACATACTTAATTTTATATATATACAGATTAACGCTAAATTATTAATAACAATATACCGTATTTGCCGGCCTATAGAACGTCCCTTCGCATAAGACGCTCCCACCTTTTTAAAATTATATTTTACGTTATATTTTGACATTTACAGGCATTTTTATGGAACACGACCAATATTCGCGGTTTTTCACCTCTTCGCGGTTTTTCACCTCTTCGCGGATGCTCTTGGTACGTAAGCCCGTGAATACCGGGGGACAACTGTATATATATATATATATATATATATATATATATATATATATATATATATATATATTTACACACAGGGTACGGCAAAAATACCTCCCACATTTTAAGGGTTGAACGTGTAAAATATGGCAGGTTTTTCTGCCACACCCTGTATAAAATAAAGAATGGTTTTTGAATGGAATCAGGAAGAGGCCTGAGTTAAATAATTGTTTCTACTATTGGCACATGGCCAGCAATTACCCAGTACATTACTGGTACTTTATTTTATCGATAATGTACTCAATACTTTAGTAACATAAATATATTCCTGATTATTCCAAACGAATGAAACGGTACTAGTCCTGTAGAAGTCATGTCTATATGAAATATTTATATATACAAACACAGGTACATTCACAAACACACAATTATACACAAACATACACACAATTATACACACGCACGAACACACACAAACACACACATAAATATGTATGAGTACTCATGCCTCTGCACAATTTTATGTCTTAGGATTTTGATGTTGTTGCTGTTGCTGCCGCTTTTGTTGCTGCTGTTGCTGTTATTGCTATAGTTGTTATTTCATCGTGCTACAATGATTAAAAACGTGAGCCTGGTTACATCCCCATCCTTTGAAGGGGTTTTCCCCTCCATCATTTTTCTTCTACTGTGCTTTAATCTTCCATTAAAATACATTCATAATACAATAGAAATAACTCTCTTGCACACAGACATCCAACCAGTTATATTACATTTCCACAGTCTCAATTTTCTATTATAACGTGTCAGTGAGATTTTAAAATATCACATAACCCCAAACCACCCAGTCTTGAAAGACCCACCACCACACATAAAAAAACCCAAACAAAATTAAAAATACAACCACAACAACTTCACTTAAAAAAATAAAACAATGCAAATTTTCCCACCTTCATTTCCGTCATATTGTTTTCTCTCATTTTGATAACGTTTCCATATTTTATATTAATTTATTTGAATTAAACACACACACGTTCGCACACACACACACATACACACGCACACAAACACACACACACACACACACACACACACACACACACACACACACACACACACACACACACACACACACACACACACACACACACACACACACACACACACATATACATAATTATGCTTTTTTATAATGGTGAATCGTTATTAGTATCGATTTTAGCAATACAATGTTTCTCCTGCTTTACCTCCACTTCTTCTTCTTCTTCTTCTTCTTCTTCTTCTTCTTCTTCTTCTTCTTCTTCTTCTTCTTCTTCTTCTTCTTCTTCTTCTTCTTCTTCTTCTTCTTCTTCTTCTCTATTGACCTCCACCAAATGAGTTCAACTTAAAATCACAAAGGAATGTTTGGAATTATTTGAACTTCCGTTATTACTCAAAAAGTAATGTGGCGACGGTTTGCTAGATTCGTTAGATCATCGAACAAACTGTGATGCGATATTTCTTCTTCTTCGCCCACGTATTCCTGAGTGGGTTGTGGGGCAGAGTCCTCAAACACTCCTTCCACTGGGTCCTGTTAGAAACAACCGTCTCCAACTGATTCAGCTGGATCCCCAAGCCAAACCAGCCAATGCTCATATTCCATACCTGGGTCTCCTGCCGGCTGGTTTTGCCCATAAAATCTGTCTTGTGATTCTTTCCTGAGACATTCTAACCACATCCCCATAGTACCGGAGCTGTGATCTCTTAATTCGTAGAAGTAGCGACTATACCTGAAGTGACTCTCTGATCTCCGAGCTAAGCACTCTAACGAGTAACGTTACTGGAAAGGCCCCTCGGAGGAACCCCATTTTAACCGCTTGTATTCACGATCGTATTCTGTTGGTCATTATCCAAGATTCATGACTATAGTTAAGGGTTGGCACAAATATCGAATGGAAGATAGTGAATTTGGCTTTTACATTCGTATAGAGACATCAGGGCAAGAAGTTGACAATCGATCCCATACTCTTGCAGAACATTCCACAGCAGGTCTCGAAGAACGCGGTCATATGCCATTTCGAAGCAAAACAAGAATATATCTCTTGGCAATACTTCCACGATTTCTCGAAGACCTGCCACAGTGTAAATATTTGGTTGACTGTGCTGCTTTCGGGGGGGGGGGGGAACCCACATGTTTATTAGCTAGCGTAGACTCAACAATCTTCCTGCATCTCTTTACCAGACACTTAGCCTAGACTTTACCGAGGAGGCTTAACAAGGAGATCCCTCTGTAATTGGAGCAATCTCTCTTGTCTCCATTTTTGAAAATTGCGATTATAACTCCTGATTACCATTGCTTAGGATCCTTTCCAGAGATCCAGGCTACCCGGCACACACGAGTCAGCCAGAGGATATATTTTCTAGTTAAGACTTTTAAATCTTCGGTGATAATCTTTCAAACACTGTCGTGGTTCATGCCCAGCTTTCTTACTTTCAGTCGCCCCACTTGCCTCATCCGCTTAACGTTGACCTCAGCCCAGCTCGTTGAAGGCCTTCCGCTCCGGAGTCGTCTTCCACCTCCTTACGCCCATCTTTGAAACTTTTGCGTCACTCGAAAATCCGTGAACACGACACCGTCTCATATCCTTACACTTGCTGCAGTATTCTGAGTCCTCCCGACAGGTTTCCCCACGCCGTCAAGAAACTTCAGGTTGGTTCGTTGCTCTGTGCCCATCGCTCGAGCGCCTCAAATTGAGGACCTGTTAACAAGAAGCTAGTAAAAAAAAAAAAAAAAAAAATACAATGGCTGCAGAGAGCTGAGATCGCAGTTATATACTCCACGGATATTACGTTACATGGTGATACAACTCGCTAACTCTACTCTACTCATAGCTTACACATCACACAAAGTCCTGTTAAGTTACTAGCACATCATGTATATATATAATATATTATATATATGTATATATATATTAATTAAAAGTTAATTAGTCTCTAATACTTAAACATCTCAATGAGTGGATAAAATAAGAGATGTCAACATGAATGGACCTGTTATTTTTATCTAAAGACATTTTTTTCCAATTCCAACTCGCCCGTCCCCTCAATCTATCTTATTTTTCATTCTTTCTTCTGATGAAGGACAAGCGTCCGAAACGTTAAGACCCTCTTCCTGATATTTCAAGCGTTAACCTAATATATCCCTTCCAAATACTGTACCGATTGTGTTGTTATTTCTGTTTATCTTTTACACACACACACACACACACACACACACGCACATATATATATATATATATATATATATATATAAGTATGTATATATATATATATATATATATATATATATATATATATATATATATATATATATATACGTATGTATACGTACATACATATATGTATACAGACGTACAATAGTATGTATATATATACATACATGCACACATATATATGTATGTATGGGTTTACGGAACATTTATTATAATGCTCGGTTTGTTTGTAAACAAAGAGCCCGAATTAAGCCGTACAGCGTTTAGCAACCATCGTTGCCCTTTTGTTCAACACTGACAAAGGAACGATGTACTAGTTTCAAGCTTATTAGCTATCTTCAGCATCGTATATCTTCCTTCCAGATGATTGAACGTCTGAAAGTATATACTTTCCTTATGCATATTAACGACTGAGCAGCCTAATTTGCATATCGAGTGTTTTAGTCGCCCGGGTGCACCGAAAACGATAAATGGAAAAGAATGAAACGAAATTTCATTTCTCACTCTTAGTACGGCTGTTACTTAAATATAAGTATGTATACGTACATACATATATGTATACACGTGGGTGTGTATATGAATATGCGCATATTTGTAAGATTGTATATGAGCCAGTGTGTGTGTGATTGTAGAGCTAATTCAGTTGAATGGACTCGGCTGCTATTTCTAGCTGTCAATAATCCTATTCACGCCACTGGGATGACGCGGTGCGATGTCTGTATTCATATAAATTTCAACACGAGGTTCGAGTCATTCACAGATTTGCATTTGCTGTGTAAATACAGATGGTTGGATCTTCTCCTTTGGTGACCATCCGAGATTTGACTGGTGTGATTTCCTGGTTAATTGGTGAAATATATTTTTTATTTAAAGAAATATATACAAAGGAGAATAATCATTTTAAAAGGTATCTACATTTGAAGTTCTAGTTAAACTTTAATTAGTTACCTACCTAGCTATGTGTGCTTACACACTTTACAAATTATTCCCTGAGATTGTTTCATGTGTTTATTTTATATATATATGTGTCAATTTATTTCTAGTTGATATATATATATATATATATATATATATATATACATAAAGGAATATACACAGAAAGTCATATAAAGATACACAATGGGTCATACATGAAAGGATGCATCTTGTTATAAATATATATATATATAAGAAACACACACACACACACATACACACACACACATATATATATATATAAATGTATAAGAATATATAAAAAAATATACATATAACGGCACATAAAGATACACAGTGGGCTATACATGAAAGTCAGAGAAGCAATAGTTAAAGGGGTATTCAAACGCGTATCCACCCTGTTGGCCTCCAGGAACACGAGTAGCAAAAGGGACACAAAACCGACAATAAGACACAGGGACACAAAACCGACAATAAGACAGACGAAGACACACACAGGCGCCAGACCACCCACTACACGTAGACAGAAGCCCGGCACGCGCACCACATGCGTCGCGGAAACTAGAACTCGGGACAGGGTAAGGGCAAGTACGGCCGTGGAACCCGGTAGAGGGAACACCCGGTCCAGTAGCAATGATATAGCCCCGACACCAGCACCGCATAGCATTAACGAGACTAACAGTAGAGCCGACAATACAAAACGAATGACCTTAGTAAGCGAACGGCGTAAC
>OZ024741.1:208946007-208968507 GCA_964016885.1 Eledone cirrhosa | reverse complement strand
CATATGTATGTATATATGTGTATAAGTAAGTAGACATATGAATGTATATAGCTGTACGTAGACATATGTATATATATGTAAGTAGGCATTATATATTGTATTAGTAACATCGATATACTGCATAGGAAAGTAGTATGTGGATAATTTAGGGCAGATACCGATCAACGGTATAATCCATTCTACAAATATATGACAGATATGTTATGTCGCATCTGGTTGCATTTTATGTCGCATCATTTAATCTTTTGCTCAGCAGGTATTTAGTAGCTAATTGTAGTGGGTAGATTTTAAAAAAGCTAACTTTTGAAATGTGACCTAGTATAAACGTTACGTGTCCAAGAGAGGCTTGATATACTACTCCACATGTTGGTGTCATTGTCTAGTTTGTGTGAAATATACTTATGCATAACTTATTGATGGTATGCAAAGCTTTCATATTTCATTCTGGGGTGGGGGGGGGGGGGGGTTGGCCACGTCACACGATATGAAAGCCTATGCAAGATTATCACGTAAGGCACAGTTGAAGGTGGACGCAGGAGGGAACGCCAACGCAAAAACTGGTCGGATATTGTTAAAGAATAGACGCACATTACGACACCAGATTTGTTGACCGTCGCCGTTGATTTATTATTTTGAATGTGTGTTGCTTCTGGAGTAGGATCCGCCGACGACTACAGAAGTCAAGAGACTGATGATGATGATGATACATTTACTCTGAGACCGCATGAAATACATTTGAGAATGGAGTGCTCTTGAGAAGTTGATTTTTACCTCATAAGATATTGCACTACTCACTTGAAATCTACAGTTTCCTCACCGAGGATTATCTGATTCATTATGTTATTAAGTTTTTAACTAATAGTTTCGAAAATCTATAATTTTCAATTAAAAAAATGAAACAATCTAAGTTGTATTCTGCAACTTCAAGTTGTAAGGCGAACAGTAAAATTATACAAGACTTGTATGAAATTCAACATGCAATTCTTTATCTCAATTCAAAAGGTAAATATTTGTTTATTAGTTAGAAACCAACTACGTTTTCATACGAAGATTTAAAATAAATGAACACACACACACACACACACACACACACACACACACACACTCGCTCGTTCATTTATTGTTTCACTGTTTTCAAGAAGCAGATATATTTTATCAGTGTATATTTGTCGAAAAACATAAAAGGATATAACGTAAACAACCCCGGGATTTTCGCCGAAGAACACATAAACACACACACAGATATCTTTATCTACACCTATCAA
Organism: Eledone cirrhosa; assembly: GCA_964016885.1. Lineage (NCBI taxonomy): Eukaryota > Metazoa > Mollusca > Cephalopoda > Octopoda > Eledonidae > Eledone > Eledone cirrhosa. Next base: position 208,967,242 of record OZ024741.1, on the reverse strand, counting down.
TATACATACAGGTATATATATGTGTGTGTTTAATGGTAGCTATGATGCTTCCATAGGTGGTATGCCAGTTGTGCACTCTATGTTCTTACAGAGCAGAGTGTGATATAATATAAAACGAAAAATCAGTGATGCATCTGAACTCACTTTATTGTGTGTTACAATTGTTTCGCCGGCAGATAGCTGGAGACAGGATCATTGTATGGATCTGTCTGATTCTAGATCTGCAGGTTCTTCTGACACATGCAATACTTTCGGAACAAATTTTCTCACTGGGGTGTTAGCTTCAAAATACATCTTCCTCTCTTGTCTTGCTATTGGCTGTTGTTTTTCTACGACATCATAAATTCTGGTCAATATTTGCTGCCATACCTGCCATCAGCTACTCTGCGTCCGACACACTTCAATGGACTCATGCTGGGTTTGGTATTTCACAAGTCCGCTCACACACACATATATACCCACACATACACACACACATATATACACATACACATACATGCGCACACATACATATATACGCATACACATATGTACACACACATATGTACATATACACACCCATATAGATATACACACACACTCTCTCTCTCACACACACCCACACACGCCCACGACCATATACATACCAACATACACGTCCACAGGCGCCTGCCTATATGCCCTCGCACGCACACGCGCACACACACGTACACGCATACAAGGACACATACCTGCGCACGCGTACATTTGCTCATATACACAAACACGTACAGACATATACATAGACACACACACGCACATATACACGCCTGTCCTTAATAATAATATATATAGAAATAAACACAGTAAATTGTGTGTCTAAAATTACGAGGTAGAAATACATGTTGATTGTAGTTACATGTGTTTGTTCCATTTGATCTCATCTGTCGCTGAGGAAAGCCTACAGATTATCTGTTACAAACACAATTTTCAGGGCGAAACAGATTAAATCTCCAATCTGTCCGAGAGATGAAATAGTTATTGATACGGTCTGTATATATATATTATATATCTTAGGCATGCTTCAGGTTAAATCTTTCGAATCAATGTCGTATTTCTACTCTCGTAATTTTAGACACACAATTTACTGTGTTTATTTCTATATATATATATATATATATATATATATATATAACAAAATAAGATGGTGAGGTTACATATATCGTTTAATTAGAATAATTATTTCCATGCAAACGAGATGACCTTTATGCATTTGCTGTTGATTATGAGAACGGTTTCCTTTGATGAAAATCGATATATTTGATATGTCGCTGGCAGGAAAACACACGTCCTAATTCCTGTGCGTCCAGCATATATATATATATATATATATATATATATATATATATATATATATATATATATATATTCTATAGGATTTTGCACACTTGTACCAAATTATACACAATTCTTTAAAAGACAATGCACGCCCAATGTGCCGTACTGTTGGATGGAACTCGAAATCATATGATTCTAAAGTGTACATGTTAATCACGCAGTAATACCTGCACGTCATGTAGATAGATAAGTTGCTTTTAGACATAAAACCTAATTAAGGTAAGTAATTAGTTAAATTATAAATTAGATTACAACCGCGGTATGCAATATAGATGTTTAGATATATAGTATGTAATGTATGAAGAAATGTAAACAGCTGCTGGTAGATAGATAGAGAGACTGACAGATAAAAAGATTGATAAATAGACCAACAGAGTTAAATTGACATGCAGAAAAACAGATAGAGACAGCGAGATACATGGATAGACGGATTGAGGGTAGATAGATATATATATAGAAAATGAGATAAATAGAGCAATATATAGACAGATGGTTACGTAGATATATGTGGCAGGAGGTAGGGAGGTAAGCAACCAGACAACCAGCAAAAGAAAAGAACCCTAACAAGAATCCCCAAGCCCTCCATCCCACAAGAATGCTAAAAAGCGGAAGTCCTCAAATTCATTATGATGCTCTCACGATCTATGATATTTGAGATGTCTCTACACTACTTCTTTGTTGAAAAACACCCCACTCAACCACATCTCCAAATAGCTTCTCACCATCATCGTCGGTTGAAGTAACAATACGATATTTTACACACACACGCGTGCGCGCGCGCACACACACACACACTTGGGTCTCGAATAATCGACCCCTCCGCTTATTTATTTTTCAGATTGTTTTCCCCCAACCTCCGCTTATTAAATTTTCCTAATCTATCTTCGGCGAAATATTATTTTAAGTGGTAGCATTCCTGCGACAATTAATTTCCTTTAGACATTAAAAAACATTATACATGACCCAAAAAGTACATTACTAGAAATCCCATACATTATAAACTGAATAAAATGAGTTGGGGTCTTAATATGTAAATTAAATGTCTAATTCTGGTTTAAAAAAAAAATCAACGGAAACAACCTAGAAAAATTACGGATTCTCCAACCCACCCCACTTATTCTCCCTATTATTTGTGACACGAGTGTATATATATATATAATTAGAATTTTATTTCTCGCCCTAGCACAGCTAGTAAGTATGCACACGTACACACACATACACACACACACACACACACATATATTTATATATACATGTGTGTGTATATATACACACACACACATATATATATACATACACACACATATATATAGATATACATATGTACGTATGGGTTATATCGAACATTAATAACAATGTTCGATTCGTTTGTAAACAACCGAGTTTGATTAGAAGCTGTGCCGTGCTGGTAACCTGTTCAACACTGGCTTTGAGGAACAGCTTGTACATAAATGTAAGTATGCACACACACACATATATATATATATATACACATATATATATATACATACACACACATATAGGCATATACATATGTACATATGGGTTATATCGAACATTAATGATAAATGTTTCTACTTTTGGCACGAGGCCAGCAATTATCCAGTGTATTACTGGTACTTTATTTTATCGACCCCGTAAGGATGAAAGGCAAAGTTAACCTAGGCGGGATTTGAACTCAGACCATAAAGGGCCGTAACTCTTTGCCTCAAAGTATGGAGTCCGACCCTCTACCGATACTGCCAATACACCAATGTTCGATTCATTTTTAAACAAACGGCGTCCTTTTGAAGCTGTGCCGGTGCAAATGAGGCTACTCAGCCTATGTCTACTTAAGAAAATACTATATATATTCAACCATTCAACAGACTGGTAGAGGTATACAGTCCTGATGAAGGGTAATGGTTCAGAAACATGTTGATTGTTCCTCAAAGCCAGTGTTGAACAAACGGGTGACGACCGGTCACCAGCACGGCATAGCTTCAAATCAGACTCGGTTGTTTACAAACGAATCGAACATTGTTATTAATGTTCTATATAACCCATACGTACATATGTATATGTATATATGTGTGTGAATGTATGTATATATATATATATATATGTGTGTGTGTGTGTGTGTATGTATGTGTGTGTGTGTGTGTGTGTACGTGTGCATACTTACACACAAACACACACATATATATATATATGTAAAGGGTAAACAGAAATAACAACACAATCGGTACAGTATATGGAAGGAATATATTAGGTTAACGCTTGAAATAGCAGGAACAGGGTCTTCATGTTTCGGACGCTAGTCCTTCATCAGAAGAAAGAATAAGAAATTAGAAATATTGAAGGAACGGAAAGGCCGGGATCGGAATAAAATGTTTTTAGAGAAAAATAACAAGTCCATTCATGCTGCCATCAGACTCGTATTACATTAAAATAAGTTTTAGAAACAGCGAAATATATCGCTGTGGTAACTAATCATATTTATTTTAGTGTATTACATAATAATAATATTCTCGACGTCTAATCTCCTTTAATTTAGAATAGTTTCCCATTTTTAAGTAACCTTTCAAATATATACGTGTATATATATACACAGTGTTCCCCAAAATGTAACACACTTCAATAGCATTCTAATAAATGTATGTAATCATTTTTTGGGGACACCCTGTATATATGAACATGTGTGTGTGTGTATGTGTGTGTGTGTTGTGTTTGTGTGTGTGTGTGTGTGTGTAGGTGTGAAAAAGGAAAAAAGAAACTGCTCAATCGGGAAGAGAGTTGATATATTCTAAAATCGGATAAGTGCCTGAAGATTAGGTCACAATTTTGATTCCTCTCACATCTTTGAGATATGATCAATATTGGGCCTTGAAACCATAGGTAGCGCTTTTGTTCCAAGTATGAACATAAATGAATAATATAATTGTTTTTACTTTTGGCACAAGGCCAGCAATTACCCAGTATATTATGAATAATATAATATAATATAATATAATATAATATAATATAATATAATATAATATAATATAATATAATATAATATAATATATATGACCTAGTGGTTTAGAGCATTGGGTTTACAATCGTGAGGTTGTGAATTCGATTCTCGGACCGGCTGATGCGTTGTGTCTTTGAGCAAGACAATTTACTCAGCTGTAGAAATGATTTGCGACGTCACAGGTGCCAAGATGTATCGGTTATTGCCTTTCCCTTGGATAACATCGGTGACATGGAGAGGAGAGGTGACATGCATAGTCTTCCACAAGCAACCTTGCCCGGACTTGTGCCTCGGAGGGGAACTTTCTAGGTGCAAATCCCATGGTCATTCGTGACCGAAGGGGGCCCTGTACCTTTTTTTATATGCATATACATATGTATACACACACACACACACACACACACACACACACACACACACACACACACACACACACATAATATATATGTGTATGTGAGTTGTGTGTGTGTATGGATGTGTGTCTATGCGTCATCTATTCCCTAATTTATAAAATAAAAACAATAAATCATCTCAGTTGATTAGAGCGCCATGCTACTAACGCCAATTTTCTACTTTCTTTCTACTTTTTTTTATTATGCAAACATGTAAATGACTTGAAATAGGTTTATTTTAAATTTTAAATTGTATACACTCTGAATTAAATCACTGGTTAACTCTTTCTTTTTTCTTTGTTTATATTGAGAGAACATCGAATATAGAACCATGAGTGTATCTACAAAAGGAAATTATTGCGTTTTAGTCAAAAGTCTTACTTCAGAGTATATATCTTATCAAACCCTACTTTCCAAATATGGGATGCAATGACTAACTGTACAAGGGGTAAATCGCCTGTTTTGGATGGTCTGCCCTACGAGCTTTACTTTCACATGCCAGACTTGTTCGTTGACCTTTTGGCAGATGTCTACTGCAACTGGCAGCAAAACGGGAGAATTCCCAGTTTTGTGAGCTGAGGATCAGTAGCGCTGCTGAGAAAGTACCCGAACAAATGGGACTACATAGAAAATTTCAGGCGAATAAATCTGTTAAACACAGAGTTCAAAATTTTGGCCAAGGTGTTAGCGACGAGGTTAGCGCTTGTCGTCGGGTATCTGGAGGGAGAGACGCAGATATGCGTCATTCCACACAGATCCAACCACAACCACAACCTCCACCTCATCATAGCGAGTGTAGCTTAGGAAACTGATCAACCTGGATCGGTCGAAGACATTCGATAGGGTCTAGCATCGATACCTTGCGGCGGTATGGAGAATCGTCTATGGGGTCTATCGCCTGTCAACAAACAGGCGACAGCGAAGTTATTGTAATACAAACAACAACAACAACAACAACAACAGCAGCAGCAACACCAATAATAAAAACAACAATCCGAGTGAAAGTAACAGCGGCAACAATGACAACAACAATACCAACAACAGCAACAACAATGGAAAGGAAAGCAGCAGTAACAATGGCAACAGTGACAACAGCAACAAAACGAACGGCACTACCACCACCACCACCACCACAACAACAACAACAACAGCAGCAACAGCAACAACAACAACAACAGCAGCAGCAGCAGCAGCAACAACAACAACAACAACAACAACAACAACAACAACAACAACAACAACAACAACAACAACAACAACAGCAACAACAACAACAGCAACAACAACAACAACAACAACAACAACAACAACAACAACAACAACAACAACAAGAGTACTTTTGCAGCCATAGCTGCAAAAGTACAAAACCTTTCTACTATGGATATATCGAACAAAAAAGAACGTTTGGCTCAGGTGGCAAAACTCATCACAACGGAAAAGACCTTGTTCAACCTAAACGTTCCGGCAGAGGTACTGGCAGCGACGGAGAAAAGTACAGATGCATTTCAGTGCAATCTCACAAAGAAGAGATCTCCTTCCCACCATAAGTGGAGGCAGAACTGAATGCACTGAAGTGCATCCCGAAGGCCATAACAAGGGCCAAGGGATACGGGAGCATCTCGGTGCTCTTTAAAACAGAAGCTCTTGTTATCAAACATTCGGTGGTTCCCTGCAAATCGGACCAACTCGTAATGTACCTGTCTTACAAGGGGAAGAGAACTTTAAGGGTACGTGTCCCCAGGATCCCGCCATGACTGAACCTATGGTGACTCCTAAATGCGTGTCTATAGAAGGCCCTGATACTCTCCTCGATATCAAATTCATAAAGAGGGAGAAATGACCCGGGCCTGGTTTGGAGATTCTTCTCCAAATCAGACGAGAATACATAAAAACATCCCGGACCATGTGCAAAAGGCCGCACGAATTCGTTTGTGGTGAATCCACACATCTGCGACCATTTTGCCCTCAGCTGAAAATTGCAGGGGCCCACAAAGCTCGATTGCTGCCAACACCAGTGCTAGGGAAAACAACCGCGGCACCAACAACATCACCGGCAGGTACAACAAAATCAACAGCAGTAGCAACAACTAAACCACCAACACCAAGAACAAGAACAATGACAGACTAAAAAATAACACCCAAGGGGAAGGTTAGTAAAGCTCTCCCACTCTCTCTCTTCCTCCCCCTCCTCAAACAACAAATACACACATAAACACGAACACAAACACAAACAAACACTCATCAACATTTGAAACAGACAGTGGAACCTCCTCTTCTCGAATCGAAGACAGACATGGGGGAACCCCAAAGACCCCCAAAACAAAAACGAAAACACACGAAAAAGAAAAACACCTCTGATATCACACACACACACAACAGAAATTGCAGACATCACATACACACAACACAGACACAAATCAAACGCCACCATTAGTACCACCACTACCATATACAAATAAAAGTAAAACATGCACAACCACAACAACCAATCACACCCACAGACAACTTTGTGCTAACAAGAAGGGCCAACAAAGATCTGATGGCCCTCATAGCACGGAGTGAAGAGATCGAGAAGGAGGGGAGATTTTCAGCACCAGTACATTTAAAGTTCCAGAAGACATGACGATGTTACATATATCGCACGGTGCTTATAAGGCCATTAGGGAGAGTTTTCCCATTGACGTGGGAACCACTAACGTGAGATCAACCAGTTGATTTTAAAGGGGTTCGCAAAAGAAACCCCAACAAATATGGAGGTTAAACTATGACCTCCACGAGTCCCCGGAGATTTAGTAGCCCACCTTTTGCCTCATAGCCAACCAGCCAGCATCGTTGTTATAAGAGTGGGTTGTTTAAATGTTCGTGGGTGGGGCCGTCTTGGGAACAAGGTCGCTTGCTGAACGACCTCAGGTCACTAGATATGGATGTGACTGCTGTCAGTGAGACGAAGATTTCCGACACATGCACACTAGCCCCCATTTTCGACGGCTATCAGATCTTCACATCTCTTAGTTGGTCGGGAATGGGAGGTGGGGTGGCAGTGCTGTTTAGGAAAGCCCTGGATCTTGAAGTAAGGACGATCTTCCTCGACAACGAAGGTAGTGCCATTAGACTAGTGATCGTCTAAGCCCCAACCCCAGGCACGGAGGAGCGGTCAGACCGACCTGTTCGAGATGCGCGCAGAGTGACGAAATCGTTCTGCACGCACTCGTCCAGTGTCCGTGCATTACTGATTTATAGAATTATGTCGAACAGCTGTTATCGCGTGTATGACAGATGCGGCTATCGACCGAGTCCATCGGCAATATCGCCCTACCTCTTTCTTTTGACCGGGAATGACAGGCAGTCTCCCTCTGCCTGGTGGCTGTAGCGAAAAAGAATGTGAGGTGGACGAGGCTGAAAGGACTGAAGACACACTTTTCTCTTCGACCAATCCCTCAACATGCATGAATGTAGCGAGTATGGCCCGTGTGAATGGGTCTACTCTGACCATGTCCCTGAGGTCTCCTGATTTGGAGAGGAGAGGGGGTATCCTCCTAGGGTGCCGTTGGGGCGTCAGGTGGTTCAGGATTTGTGGGGTTTCCGTGTCGCTCCTGGGTGGTCCTCCCCACTATCGGGGAACTTTCTTGTTATGTATTTTGTTATCTTTTTTTGTACTCGATTCGATTGAATTGTAAAAACCTCTGTCCTTGTCTATTGTATTGTCCCCTACATGCCGGCCCTTGTGGCCAATATGGAAATTATTATTATTATTATTGTTTCTTCGCTCAGCTTCTAGCACTGGGGATGTATTACAGTGTTAGCTGTTCAACACCCCTTATTTTTCGAGTACCATCCAGGGTATTCAAGCTGTTTCAAGCAATGCTGTGTTTTGTAAGTGTTCCATCTGTGTTGCAATCCCTATCTGTTTATTATTGGTATTAGCACCACCTTTTTCAGTGACCACAACTGCTCAACCTCCCAAGCTAACTTGTCATATCTATCAATTTTTTTCCTTCTTTATCACACACCTTGTTATCAGCTGGACAGGCTATAACTTTGATCCAAAACTGTTTGCTTTCTTTCTCAATTAATACAATATCTGGTCTCTTATGTTCACTCACAAAGTCCCACAGGATCTTTGCATCATTATTTTCGATAACACCCCCAGGGTTATATTCATACCACTTTCCTGCTCTGTCAAGTGCATATTTGCAACAAAGCGCTCAATGGCCTATCCTTGCTATGTTGTTGTGACGTTTCCTATATTCTTTCTGAGTTAGTGGTGTGCATTGACAGGTAATATGCAATACAGTTTCTCCATTCATGCCACAAATTCTACACTTATCACTCTCTGCTGTGTGGTGTACTCTATGCTTGATGTAGTTAGTTCTTAGTGCTTGTTCTCTATATAAAGGCTTCTGTTTCCGGTTTTAGATCACTTGTAGCCATCCATAACCACATTTTTTCTCTGTCTGTCCTACCTTAAACATTTCTATGGAATTATCCATACATTTTTATTATTATTATTGGATTGGCAAAATCGGTAAAGCGTCGGACCAAATGCTTCGTGACATAGAGTTACTGCCCTTTACGCTCTGAGTTCAAATCTCACCGAGGTTAGCTTTGCCTTTCATCCTTACGAGGTCGATAAAATAAAGTACCAGTAATGCACTGGAGTCATTTTTATCGACTTTTCCCTCTCCACTTCAAATTGCTGGACTTGTGCCTAAAGTAGAACCAATTATTATTACCATGTTTCATGACGACGATGACGACGACGACCACCACCACTACCACCATCAACAACACCGCCATAGCATTTACAACAACAACAACTCCACTAACAACAGTAGTAACAACTACCACCATTACAGCAGCAGCAACAACAACAAATGAGCCTTGCCCAACACTATAAATTATGATCCAATGAAGCGTGATTTTGTTAATAGTAAATATTTCTTCGGTAGCACTGCATTCCACACGTTCCACAACACCATTGAACAGTGACATATATCATCATCATAACTACCACCACCACTATTGCCGCCATCACAACCACTAACACTACCACTACCACTCCACCACCACCGCTCCACAACTATTACCACCACCACCATCACCACCACTAACACTACCACTACCATCAACACCACCAGCACTCCACCACCACCACCACCACCACCACCACCACCACCAGCACTAACCTACCACTACCATCACCACCACCACTACTCCACTACCACTACCACTACCACCACCACCACCATTCAGTCACACCAACACCACCACCACCACCACCACCACCATTTAACCCCCAACACCACCACTCAAACACCAGCCCATATTCTCCATCACAACTACCACCCAACTACCACCACACCACCCATCCAGCAGCAGCAGCAGCACCACCACCACCACCACCACCACCAATATACACCATTGCAATGATGACTAATAAAACAAGTATTTCAATACGATTATACGTTCAACATCTCATAAACTGTACATCTCCACCACCACCACCACAACCACCACAACCACCTCCACAGTACCACCACCACCACCACGATCACAACCACCACCACCACCACAACCACCACCACCACCATCACCATGACAACCACCATAACCACCATCACAACCACCATAACCACAACCACCACAACAACCACCACCACCACCACCACCACTAGCATCACCAACACCTCCACAACCACCACCACCACAACCACCACCACAACCACCAACACAGCCACCACCACAACTACCACAACCACCACCATCACAACCACCACCACCAACACAACAACCACCACCAACACAACCACCATCACCACAACCACTACAACAACCACCATCACTACCACCACCATCATAATCACCATTACCACCACCATCACAACTAGCATCACCACCATTTCCACCACCACCACCGCCACAACCACAACCACCACCAATACAACCAGTACCACAACCACCAACACAACCACCACCACCATCAGAATCCCCACCAACACCACCATCACCATCACCACCACCACCACCACCATCAAAACCACCACCACCACCATCAAGACCACCACCATCAAAACCACCACCACCACCACCACGACCACAACCACAACAACCACCACCACCACCACTAGCTTTTTCACCACTTCCACCACCACCACCACAACCACAATCACCACCACCACAGCCACCACCACAACCACCACCACAGCCACCATCACCACAACAACCACCACCACGATCAAAACCACCACCACCATTACCATCACAACCACCACCATCACGACCACCACCATCACAACCACCATCACCACAACCACGACCACAACCACCATCACCACCACCACCATCACACCCACCACCATAACCACCACCACCTTCACAACCAGCACCAGCACCACCATCACAACCACCGCCACCACCATCACAATCACCACCACCATCACCAACCACCAACATCACAACCACCAACATCACAACCACAACCATCACCATCACAACCATCCCAACCACCACTTCCATCACAACCATCACCACCACCACCCAACCGCCACCACCACCACCACTACAACCATCACCACCACCATCACCACAACCACACCACTACCACCATCACAACCACCACCACCACCATCACCACCACCACTAGCATCACCACCATCACAACCACCACCACCACCACCACCACCACCATCACCACCACCACCACAACCACAACCACCACCACCACAACCACCACCACAACCACCACCAGCACCACCACCACCATCACCACAACAACCACCACCACCATCAAAACCACCACCTCCATCACAACCACCACCACCACCACCACCACCACCACCACCACCACCACCACCACCACCACCACCACGATCACAACCACCACCATCACAACCACCATCACCACAACCACCACCACAACCACCATCACCACCACCACCACCACCACCATCACAATCACCACCTCCACCACCACCACCACCACCACCATCACACCCACCACCATCACCACCTTCACAACCACCACCACCACCACCACCACTAGCATTACCACCATCTCCACCACCTCCACCACCTCCACCACCACTACAACCACCACCACCACCACCACCGCCACCATCACAACCACCACCACCATCACAATCACCACCATCAAAACCGCAACCACCATCACCACCACCATCACCAACATCACAACCACTATCACCACGAAGTCTTGTCTTAGAATTGCGAGGATAATCCGTTCTTTGAAGTTACTCTTGCTTATCGTAGGATGTGAGACATATATACCTCTCTAACTATCTATCTATCTATATCTATCTACCGCCAGACTCTTTCAAAAACGAAAGAGAGGCGGTTTTCCTCTGTACGGTGGCTATGGTGAAAGAAGTTATATGGTGGACGAGGTTGAGAGGACTGAGGACAGATGCCTTTCTCTCCGGACAACAATTGATTCCATTCTTTAAGTATCACTTTAGAAGGAGAATCAGGGTGGAGAGAGAGGACTGCACCCCAGTAAATTTACTGAAAGGTGGGTGAATGAAGCGAAAATGGCCCGAGTGATTGGGCCTTCTCTGTTTATAAGCCTGTAGGTTGAGGAAGAGAGCAAAAGGAAGAAAGGAGCACTTGCACAACACGCTCCTTGAGTTGAGGGTTGTTCTATCGACGGGGTATTAAACAACCCATTTGTGGCGCCTCCCCCCTATTGGGGATTTCGATTGTTGAAATTGTTTGTTTTTATATTTTTTACACGACTGTATGTAAAATCCCCGGCATGTCTTTGTATTGTCCCCTTTCTTGTTGCGCCCTTGTGGCTAATAAAGAAATCTATCTATATCTATCTACAATCTAGCTGTCGTCTGTTCTACAGCGTAGATGTAATTCACTTCGCGCAGAAGTTTTGTTCAAATTTATTGTGGAAATTCTGTAAGTTCAATTTTAATTTTGATACTATTGTGTAGCTTGAACCCCCGTCTGAACTGTCAGGCGGTAAGAGTTGTAAGCTCGCACGCTTTAGTCACCCCTTCCTTCCCAACTAACGTCATAGAGAAGGAAAGAAAAAATAAAATAAAAACAGACGAATCTGCGGAGAAAAATGACGAAAACACAAATCTGGACATTGATTCCAACAACGAAAAAAAAAAATTTTGAAAAATTGCATGACAATATTAATTGTTTCTACTTTTGGCACAAGGCCAACAATTACCCAGTGTATTACTGGTACTTTATGTTATCGACCCCGTAAGGATGAAAGGTAAAGTTAACCTCGGCGGGATTTGAACTCAGAATGGCAAGGGCCGTAACTCTATGCGTCAAAGCATGGCGTCCGACCCTCTACCGATACTGCCAATCCACCGCATGACAATATTAATACCACAAACAAAGACACGACAAACACAAAAATAACATTTGAAAACAACATCATAACAGAAAGAAAAGCAGACGACAAAGTCAACACCAATAATATTTCATTTGCACAAACAACAAAGAAATCATTGACATATATACCTGAAAATATTTCAGATGTGGCACAAAGAATTACAGACGCCAAACAATACATAACTGAAGGGGAAAATGGTATTTTATCGGTAAAAATGCCTCAAGAACTCACCAAATACATTGAAAGTCGGACGGTCGTTTTCTAAAAAACTTCAACAGCCAACACAAACAGAAATCAAAGCAGTACTTACAGAAGTACTTAATGAAACCACTTTCATAAGAAGAGACAGACTGTATGGAAGCCTAGCGATTATTATGAAGAACGAATCGGCGGCAAAAAAATGTGCTTTGTCACCGATTCGTTCGACAAATTTTACCTTTTATCCATCTTATATGGGTAAAAGAACTCAGCGCATATGGCTGGATGCAATGATGCCAGATGTGGACTACTGCTGGCTCATAGCTGGCTTCATCGATCCAGCGAATGACAACGTGATTTCCATTGGGAAAACCACAGGCAATGCGTTCAGTGGAACAGGTATAGAACTTGTAGTGCAAATGAAGCCTGAATGCATCGCCCAAATACCAGACAGAATCCTATTAGAGGGCCACGGGTATATAAACATTAGCGTGGAGGGGAGAAGGCCGTCCTGTCATATCTGTGCAGGCAGAGGGCACCTGAAGGCGGCTTGTCCCCAACTCAACAAAAAGAAAACCCTGCTACCAACACCAGCTCCACCACCACCACAACAGATAAACAAACAACAAAACTCAGTCCCACCCAACCCGTCCCTCAGTAAAACTACACCACCACCACAACACAAACAGTCACAACACATTGCCCAAAAATAAAATACAGTCCCACCCAACCCCTCACTCAATAAAACAACACAACCACCGCAGCCACAACACACAACACAGTCTAACATAGTGACATCCATCTCCCCCACAACGGAAACATTACCAGCAAACATACCTCTTCCCTCCAACACTGAAGATAACCCAACGAATTCGGAGGAAGAAACGGAGTCGTTCAGACAGATTAAAAGGAAAAAAAGAAAACATGTGCAAAACACACAAGGCCAAACAACCCCTACCCAAATGTCAACACAATCCAACAAAACACAAAACACCCCTCCAGCAACAAACAAAACCAAACCTGCCTCTCCCCTCTTCGAAACACTCACACCATCCGAAAAAAAGACATTACACTATACTTGCATCAACAGAAACAATAATAAATTAAATGAACTCATAAACAATAATCCTTCGGTACAAACCGAAGGTGTAAACTTTGTTTCTTCAGAAAACTACCCACATTTAAAATTAATAAAGATCCCAATGAACCTCTACCAAAAACTAAAAAAGGATTTTAAGGAGGACGTAGGACCACCCTCTGTCAAACCCATAAACCGCGTCCTACTAAAAATCTTTCCCCCTCCCCTTCCCCTCCCCAACACAACTCCAAACACCCCAACCCCACCACACACTGACGACCCCACACCACCACAAGACACCCCTTCACCCAACGCCCCCGACCCCATGGAAGTCGTGCGACCCGAACCCCGGGAAGCAGAAAGGTAGGTCTCTACACTCTCCTTTGGCTTTGCCGCCCACATGGATGTGTTAAGAGTAGGATGTTTGAATGCACGTGGCCTGGGCTCAACTTGGTGCTCGACGTTGGCAGTAGTGAAGGTGCGGCCTTGAGACTGGTCGCTGTCTACTCCCCTTTCGGAGCTGAACGACCCGACTTCTTCCAGCATCTGGAGACTTTTCTGGGAACGTCGCGTTCCCTGCTTCTAGCGGGAGATTGGAATGACATCCTAGATGCACGTTGGGACTATGCAGGAGCATGTCCTAATAGAGGGGGGGGGGTGTAACAGCCTCAAGGGGTTACTCGACCGTTTTAACTTGGTCGATAGATATCGACTAGATTTTCCAACTGTGTCAACCTGGACTTGGACGAACCACAGTGGTCAATCTAGATCGTACTTAGATAGATTCTTAGTTAGAAGTAAGGATAGGGACATATTAAGCTGTCCAGAAATACTCACGGTTGGCTATACAGATCACAAATTAGTGACCTGCGTAGTCAATCTCGAGAAAACACATAAACAGTGTCCCAGTTACTGGAAAGTTAATTTGTCTTTACCGGCAAAAGAGGCTTACAGAAACCGGATTAGCAGATTAGTTAAATAGAGGTTGACGGGTGCAATCGTCAACAACCGATGGTGGGCATCTCTCAAAAGAGAGATTAGAACAGAATCAATAAGTTATAGCAAGATGTTAGCTGCCGATAGGAATAGTAACGAGAAAGAATTAACAGGTAAATTAGAAGAGGCAATCAAGTGCGAAGATGTGGCCAGAGTGCTGGCATCGAGGACGGCCTTGAGCCAGTTTTTCGATGCAAAGCACGAAGGCTGCGTCATTCGAAGTAAAATACGTGCTCTAGGTAATGAGGGGGCCAAAGCCGTTGGCTGGGCCAACGTGACAGAAGCTAAGAGTGGAAATCGATCCACCATCCGGTCTTTGCAAGACGAGGATGGACGGGTCATCCGGGAGACTAAGCAGATGTGCGAGGCCTTTCAAAGGCACTTTGCCCGATTGTTCGGGGGAGGCGAGGGTCCGGGCGGGGACGTGGATTTCGGTCCATACCTCGACGGCCTGCCACGTCTCTCGAGCGAAGAGGCAGAGTCCTGCGAGGGACCAATCTCGGCTGATGAGATCGGGGATGCGCTGAGCCAATGCAGCAGATGCAAATCTCCAGGTCTTGATGGTATACCTTATGAACTTTATTTAGCAATGCCGGTCTTCTTCTCCGAACTCCTCGAAGCAGTCTACTGCAATTGGCAGCAGAACGGGAGAATTCCTTGTTCTGTAGCCAAGGGCGTAGTCTCGCTGGTGAGGAAGGACGAGAACAAGGGGGATAGTATAAATAATTTTCGGCCCAAAACCCTGCTAAACACAGAGTTAAAGATTTTGGCCAAGGTGTTAGCAAAGAGGTTGGCGCTTGTCGTGGGTGGCCTGGTGGGAGATGCGCAGACATGTGCTATCCCATCCAGGTCCATTCACGACAACCTCCACCTCATGCGATACATCATAGAGAGGGTTGGCAACAAACCCGGCTTCGGTGGGGCCCTGATCAACTTGGATCAGTCTAAGGCGTTCGATAGAGTCGACCATGGTTACCTGGATGCGGTGCTAGCGGTGGCTGGGTTCGGTCCTGTTTTCAGAGGCTGGATCACTGCCTTACATAGCAACCACATCTGTTCTAGGATCAAGGTGAACGGCTACCTTACGAAGCCGTTCGAAATCACACGATCCATTCGACAGGGGTGCCCTCTCTCCTCCCTTCTGTACGTATTGACTCTCGAGCCTTTACTGAGGAAGTTGGAGTTGTTGCAGGGTATCCCCCTGGAACCAGGATTGAGCAAAGCGGTGACGGCCTACGCCGATGACGTAACAGTAATGGTATCGACCGACTCGGAGATCGAGGCGATCGGCACCTTACTGGAGGAATACGAAAGGTTGTCAGGAGCGAAACCGAACCGGGAAAAATCCATCGGGCTGCAACTCGGAACATGGAGAGGCAGACCGATGCCTCCCGACGGTGTCGTCGGACACTGGACGGAGGGCCCGGTGAAGCTGCTTGGGGTCTGGTTTGGACCGGACCTCCAGGTGGAAAAGAACTGGGGCGAGGTTACGAGCAATGTGTTTGCACTGACCCAGAAATGGGCCAAGTGTAAGCTGTCCCTGAAAGGTCGGGTGGAGCGTCCGTCACCTACTACCGTCTGACTGTCGTGCCTTGCCCTAAGGAAACACTCACCACCATGGAACGCATGATCTTTAAATTTCTTTGGAAAAAGAGCCCTCCTATGGTGAGAAGATCCATCTGCTGCCAACAACCTTCGAAAGAAGGGCTGGGGATGCCGTGGTTGATGATGCGTAGGGACGCATTAAGGCTACGGCACCTACAGGTATTCCTCACTGGTCAACCGAGACTCGTCTCGCTCACCGAGTTGCAGTCCTGGGTCAAGCAAAGATCCGGAAAACTAGGCGACTGGCACACTGAGCGTTCCCAGGCGCTCAGGGCTCTCTGGCAAGCGGACCCGGCCATGGATGGAGAATCCACCTCGTCATTCTATAGAGGGCTGGTGACTAGCAGGGGCGATGACACCCTTGGAGAGTCGCTGGACATAGAAGAGGACGAACTGGCCAGCCTGTTCAGTAGGACTTTCGGCCCGGGACCAATGGACAACTTCCAGAAGTCACTGGCCTGGCAGTGCTACCGGGGGACTCTACCCGTTCGAGAAAAGCTCTACAGACACGGGCGCCCGGGCAGGGATCCCTCGAAAAAGATTTTCCCTAGATGCGTGCGTGACGAAGAAACCGTTGCGCACGCATTGGTGCAATGTCCAGGCGTGGCTGATCTGCGGGGCTACGCCGAACGACTGCTGTCGCGGGTGGCGCCGATTCGATTGACCGCCGAGTCCGTGATGACAATCAAGCCGCCTCCCCTCTTCACAAAGGAAGCAAAGGCGGTTTTTCTGTGCGTAATAGCCATGTTGAAAGAGGTTGTTTGGTGGACACGATTGAAAGGTCTGAGGTCAGGCAACTTCCTCTCTGGCCATAGTCTGGTCTACTTCTTCCGATATCACTTCGGAAGAAGGATAAGAATGGAGAGAGAGGTGCTTGGCCACAGGCAGTTTTATGAAAGGTGGGTGATAGTGGCGAGATTGGCTCGTGTAAATGGGCCTTCTCTGTATACCATCCTGTAGGTAAAGAAGTGAAGGAGAGGGGAGCACCTTCTCCATGTGCTCCCCGGGCAAAGGATTGCACACTTTTTCGGGGGTGTGTGCAACCCCCATCACGTCCCCTCCCTTTTGAGGTTGTTTCATTTTATACCCTTTTTACTCGGTTTTATGTAATCTCCCCCTTCGTATTTGTCCCTTCTTTTTATGCCTTTATGGTAAATAAAGAAATCTATCTATCTATATCTATCTATAAATCAATCTATCTACCCATCGTATATATATATATATATGTACACACACACACACACACACATATATATATATAAATACCTCAACTATTTTGATTTTTCCACAACATATATATATATATGAAGAGAGAACGATAGCGAGAGAGAGAGAGAGATAGGGAGAAAGAGGGAGAAAGAGAGTGTCAGAGAGATAGAGAGACAGTGAGAGAGAGAGAGAGAGGGGAGAGAGAAAGAGAGAGAGAGAGAGATAGAGATAGATAGATAGATAGATAGAGAGAGAGAGAGAGAGAGAGAGAGAGAGAGAGAGAGAGAGAGAGAGAAAAGGAGGTGTTATTAAGGATTTACTCTGGAGTGAAATTGCAAAACAGTGAAAAAATAGAATTGTATAATATTTATGCAAATCTGACTTGGGAGTAGCTATTCGGTGACGAGAAGCTCCGAGTAACAATTCACTAGGTCAACGACCCGCATCGGTCACGAATGGTTTTGGGATTTACACCTAGAAAGTTTCCCTTCGAGGCACAAGTCCGGGCAAGGTGATTTTGTTGGGGACCGCCCATCCATACTAGTCTCCACTCATTCGCCACCGATATTGTCCAAGGGAAAGGCAAAGACCGATACAGCTTGGCACCAGTGATGACGCAACTCATTTTTCCAACAGAGTGAACTGGAGTAACGTGAAATAATTGTTTCTACTTTTGGCACAAGGGCAGCAATTATCCCAGAGCATTACTGGTTGTTCAATGACACAACTCATAGCCCAATACGAGAATCGAAATCACAACCTCAAGACTGCGAATCCGACTCATTACTAGTTTTTTTTACAAAAACAATATAAAGAATTAGAAACATAGATGGAGAAGTTAAAGACAGTAATTTATTATAATAAGCAGTACAAAAGGCTGTTTCATACTTCTTTGAATGAATTTTCTAAACAAGCATGTATACAAAATTCTATTGTGCTAAAAATAATAATTGCACATGAAGCAAATTATCCATTAACATAGACACCAAATATGTTTTTACATTAAACGTTGATTTACGAACCTTTCGTTCCCTTCTTGGGACTTGTCAAAATCAGTTATTTAAGATTAAAAATCTCATATATATATAATATATGTAGTAATAAACACAGTAAATCGTGTGTCTAAAATTATGAGGGTTGAAATACTTCAACCCTCGTAATTTTAGACACACGATTTACTGTGTTTATTACTACATATATTATTAAAATGCTCAGTATTTATTCTTTGAGCTTGTTAATTACAGGGTATCAGTATGAGTTATTAACTCTACCTTTTATTTGTATATATATATACACATATAATTCAAGGGTAAGAAATTGTCTAGCCAAAGGTATACATGTATATTATATAGGCGCAATGCCATAAGAAGATCTGAGAGTTAGAACATATATATATATATTATGGAATACTGTTGGCTTCTTGCTACAATAATTTCTATACTTTTCATTTATATATATATATATATATATACTAGGGCAATCCCCAAAATAAGGTCTCCTTCCAATATTGCAACTTTTCTGTTAAAATCCTGTGGATGGTGCTTCGGGAAACCTCAGGAACCAAAATGCAGAAAGCATCTAGAGTGATCCGCCGATCTTTACGCATGTTTTCCTCGGAAGGAGATCTTACTTTTGGGATTGCCCTAGTATATAATAACTGCGCGAAATTCGCACTTGGCGGTAGCGTTCAACGGGAGCTCCATTCTCAACGGCTGCCAAGCCAAGATTGAGCATCCAATCGCTTTGGAGACCTTACTTTTGCGATTACCCTCGTATATATATATAAAGCTTCGTTAATGCTGTACTAAAATGTGTATTTTAACTCCTAGAATTAACGATTAACCGATTAATTTAATTAGATAATTCTATTGATTGATTAATTGTTTATGTTTGTTTGATAACATCTGGTTGAGTGCTTAATTCGGTTTGTCTAAGGGAATTTCATTCCTTTGTCTCAAATTTCGAATTCACCGCCAAAACGGGGGTTACCTCCCTTGGGAAAACCACGTGTCTATAGCGAAATTTACTGCTAGAACATACCCGCAGAGGCTAAAGAACACAAGACTTGTTGAAGAAGTAAATCCTTTGTTCTGTCGTTAGCTTGGCCGCAAACTAAACCTTCATTAATGCTGTACTAAAATTTGTATATATATATATATGCATTACCAAAGAGCAATCGGATAGCAAGTCAAAGAACTTACATAGATGGTAAAATTCTGAAATTTCTATACAGCTGTTTCGCGATTGATCCGCTCAAGCTCGTCGGATTTCTAGAAGTCCGGAAATTTTAATTCCAGATCGATACAGATCGAGCCTTGCGCTGATCAATCGCGAAACGCAGGTCACACCACAATAAATGTAATGAAGATATAAAGTCCTTTTTATTATTATTATTAGGGCGGTGGATTGGCAGTATTGGTAGAGGGTCGGACACCATACTTTGTAACGTGGAGTTACGGCCCTTTACGGTCTGAGTTCAAATCCCGCCGAGGTTAACTTTGCCTTTCATCCTTACGGGGTCGAAAAAATAAAGCACCAGTAATGCACTGGGGTCAATTTAATCGCTTCCCCCCCCGCTCCCAAAATTGCTGGCCTTGTGCCTATATAAGAAACAATTATTATTTATTACATAGGGCGGTGGATTGGCAGTATCGGTAGAGGGTCGGACGCCATGCTTTGCAGCAAAGAGTTACGGCCCTTTATGGTCTGAGTTCAAATCCCGCCAAGGTTAACTTTGCCTTTCATCCTTACGGGGTCGATAAAATAAAGTACCAGTAATGTACTGGGTAATTGCTGGCCTTGTGCCAAAAGTAGAAACAATTATTTATTACACTTCAACTGTTCACTTTGGTGAACCTACAGTAACTGAATGTTACAATCCCTAGACTACGACAATATAGATTTTTGTATTGCTTATTTATTGTCTGTGGTTTTCATCATCTTTTTGGAATACATCCTGTAGTTTAATTCCTGCATGCTTTACACACCTTACAAAAATATAAGTGGATTATTCCTCATACATTACCCCC
>OZ024741.1:208916007-208943507 GCA_964016885.1 Eledone cirrhosa | reverse complement strand
AAAACGGGTCCCCTCCGAGTCGTACTCGAAGATCCATGACTCATCACCAGTGATGACTGTCCCTAGAAAGTCTGGTTCGGTTTCAAGACGCTCGAGGATGTCCTGGCACACTTGCATGCGTCGACCCTTCTGGTCATTGTTCAGCAGTTTTGGCACCATCTTCGCGCAGACTTTCCTCGTGTCCAAATACTCAGTGAGAATCTTCCAGACGCTGTCCCGATTCATGCCCAGTTCATTTGCCACCAGTCTAACAGTCAGCCGACGATCGCTACGCACCATCTGCCTGACGCGCTCAACGTTGATCTCAGTCCTGGTTGATCTCAGTCCTGGACCTTCCGCTCCTGGGGTCATCTTGCACGTCCTCGCGTCCTTCTTTGAACCTCTTGCACCACTCAAAAACACGTGATCGTGACATCGTCTCATCTCCATACACTTGCTGCAGCAATCCCAGTGCTTCTGATGGAGTTTTCAAGTGTGTTCGTTGCTCTGTGCTCATTGCATGACGACCTGAAACAGAGGACATGTATATAAAATTATGAAGAAAAAAGAGCTAAGATTACAGTTACATACTCCAGGGGGATTACTTTGAACGAGAAAACTCTTAGTGTGAAGTTTGGGTTTGAAATAAATCTTTTGTGACATCAGTCCTGGAACTTTTCTGACACACCTCGTATATATATCCATACATTCACATACACTTGCATATATAAATACACACAGTCTGTGTGTGTGTGTTTGTGTGTGTGTGTTTGTGTGTGTGTGGTGTGTGTGATTGTGTGTGTGATTGTGTGTGTGGTTATGTGTGTGGTTGTGTGTGGTTGTGTATGTGGTTGTGTGTGTATGTGATTATGTGTGTGTTTGTGTGTGTGTGTGGTTGTGCATGTGGTGGTGTGTGTGTTTGAGTGTACGTGTGTCTGTGTGAGCTTCTGTTATATTGGAATTATGGCAGTCTGTGATTATCTAAAGTGTATCGCTACTGTGAATATATTGCCTTTGTTTATGTGTGTGTGGTTGTGTATGTATGTGTATGGTTGTGTGCGTGTGTGTGTGAGTGTATGTTTATGTGTGTGAGTGTATGTTTATGTGTGTGTGTGTGTGAGTGTATGTTTATGTGTATGTATGTAAATGTGGATATCTGTTTTCTAGAAATTTTAGATGTTTACATATACCATATATGTGTATGTATGTATGTATGTATGTATGTATGTATGTATGTATGTATGTATGTATGTATGTATGTATACATACACCAAGGTTTCTTGGTGAGGAGGGTGACTTTGGACATCCTGCAGGACTAAAAACAAAACCTCTCAAAAGGGCAAAGGAGCTCTTAAGAGTCAATGGCCATCCAAAATCACCGAGAGAGATGACCCCTTAGCCTTTGTCAAGGCAGAATTCTAGGAGAAGGAAAACTCTGATATAAGACCTGCAACCCTGATGGTATCCAATGATGTTGACTTGTTCTTCTTTTTGGTAAATATCATCTTGGTTAAGAGAGTGGGACTGGCTTTGTGCAGTACCTTTGCTCACTATAAAAGCTTCACGGCATAGGCATTGCTTTATATCTGGAGATCTGCAATTGTCGTCACATGGTACCATGGGCCCAGCACTATGTGTCAATAATTGTCACAAGTGTAATGTTTGTACGAGTCTTTTCAAGTCACTGGCTGGACTAAAAAGTCACACTCGTTCAGCGCATCGGTAGGGGTTCTCCTACATGGATATAAAGTAGTGGCCGTACTCGAAAACGAGTTGGCAGCCACCATGTATGTATGTATGTCTGTATGTATGCATGTATGTATTATCTCTTTCTCTTAATTTCGAGTATAATTTTGACCGGCCACCATCCTGGTGGCAAGGTTGTAAAAGAAATAAAATTGTCATCCCTTGAATCGCAAGAATGTTTTGAAAATTTTGAAGGTGCCAGATATCGCAGCTATTTGTAGACTATGAATTAGGGAGCTGCGCTCTTTGTCCGCAAATCCAAGTTCAGTTATACATTGGTCCAAGCGGGTTGGTATATAACCTGTAGCTCAAATAATGAGGGTATGAAGCTAAAGGTGTATCTTGGATACTGGATTTGTAAACTCCTCATCAATGGTCCGTAGTTGTCCTCCTTCTCCTATATTTTTCTGACAACGTTTACCACAAGTGGGCAGCTGATCCCCACAACAGAACACGTTTTCAATGTGTGGTCCCAAACAACAATATCAGGCCGGTTGTGCTTTAATTTGGTGGCAGTTTTTATTTTCAGGTTCCACCAGTATTCCTTAGTGCCATCTGTCTCAATATATTCTTCCTCGTTTGTTTTTAATTTTGTTTTCCGAAGTGCGTTCCAGATGGTTCTAGCTATCCCATCGTGTCTAATGGGGAGGTAGTAGCGAGATGACATTCTTTCGCAGCTGGCAGCAATGTGGCTTACATATTCGATCTTTGTTTTACATAGCCTACATTTATTGTCAGCTGATGGCCATCCTCTTTTGTGCAGCAGATGTTTGGTAGGGAGTTCTTGTTCTTGTATTGCACAGAGATATCCCTCAAGGTGTGATGTCATAAACATGCTAGGCGTTTTGAGTGATTTATCCCCTCTATGGTCTGTGTTTTACGTCTCAAGTATCCATGCACAACTTTTTCTGTAAATTGGTCAATTTTTTCTTCTTGTTTGAACATTGAATAGGATCTTCCGATTTCTCTGAGAGATTTATATCAGGCTTTATTCTATACCTCTCCTCCAGATCAGTGGCCTTCCTAATGATATTTTTTTCTTCATGCTCATAAACCTGTATGTATGTATGTATGTATGTATGTATGTATGTATGTATGTATGTATGTATGTATGTATGTATGTATGTATGTATGTATGTATGTATCAGTCTGTGTTTGTATGTTTGAGTGCGCATGTCTGTGTGAACATCAGTGATATTGGAATTGTAGCTGCATACATATTGGGTACGTCTCAATGAATCTCATTGTTTTTGTGTGTTTGTGTGATTTTGTTATTGTCTGATTATGTGTACCTGTATATGTGTGTATTTTGTGGCAGTCTGTGATTGTGCAGAGTGTATCGCTGCTGTGAATATATTGTCTTTGTATATGTCAGTGTATGTGTGTATGTGTGTGTTTGTGTGTGTGTAGTTTTGCGTGTGTGGTTGTGTGTGTGTGGTTCTGTGTGTATGGTTATGAGTGTATGTGTATGTGTGTGTGTGGTTCTGTGTGTATGGTTATGAGTGTATGTGTATGTGTGTGTGTGGTTGTGTATGAGAGTGTGTGTTTAAATGTATGTATAAGTGTAAGTGTTTTCTAGAAATTTTAGATGTTTATATGTAGGATATATGTGTATACATGCTTGTGTATATAAGTCTGTGTATGAATTTTGCGAATATGTTGTGTATTTGTCCATATAAATATGAATTTTTGTGTGTATAAACTGTTTATGAGAAATTTGTGTACAAATAAGAATGATGTGTGAGTGTTTTAGTGAAAAAAATGTGTATGTATATATATATGTTTTGTATGTATGTGTGCATACTTGTATGTATGTATGTACGTATGCATGCATATATGTATGTATGTATGTATGTATGTATGTTATGTCAGGTCGCTATTGAGTGCTATTGTTAAAATGTGCCCCAGTACAACCTGTGCATGGTCGGGTCGTCGGCGATAGAACCGGCAACCCCATCAAGCTTGCTTGGTGAGAAGGGTGATTTTGGAGACCCTGTAGAATGAAAAACAAAAACCGTCAAAGGACGGAGGAACTCAGGAGAGTCAACGGCCATCCAATAAATATTTTTTTGTAGAGCCGGACATCTCTCTAGGAGAATACATCTCTCTAGAAGATCCCTTTGATATAAAACCTGCGACTTCGTTTGCACCCGATGATATAGACCAGTCCTACTTTTTGAGCAAATCCAGAAAGTGGGATTGGCCCCGTGCAAAGCCTTTCTTCGTCAAAAAAGCTTCAAGCACAGGCATCGCTTGATATGTGACATTTTTTGCGATGCATGGTATTGCTCGTCAAAGGCAAGTCCCTAGCAGGACTAAAAGACACGTCCGTGATGCTCATGCTTGAGTATCAAGCGGTGGCATTACTAGAAATCGAGTTGCAGCCATCATGTATGTATGTATGTATGTATGTATGTATGTATGTATGTATGTATGTATGTATGTATGTATGTATGTATGTATGTATGTCAGGTCACCAGTTGGTGCTACTGGTAACATGTATCTCAGTACAACCTGTCCCATGGTCGGGTCGTTGGCGACTAAACTGACAACCCCACCAAGGTTTCTTAATGAGGAGGGTGACTTTGGACATCCTGCAGGACTAAAAACAAAACCTGTCAAAGGGCAAAGGAGCTCTTAATAGTCAATGGCCATCCAAAATCACCGAGAGAGATGACCCCTTAGCTTTTGTCAAGGCAGAATTCTAGGAGAAGGAAAACTCTGTTATAACACCTGCAACCATGATGGTATCCAATGATGTTGACTTGTTCTTCTTTTTGGTAAATATCATCTTGGTTAAGAGAGTGGGACTGGCTTTGTGCAGTGCCTTTGCTCACTATAAAAGCTTCACGGCACAGGCATTGCTTTATATCTGGAGATCTCTCTGCACTTGTTGTCACATGGTACCATGGGCCCAGCACTATGTGTCAATAATTGTCACAAGTGTAGTGTTTGTACCAAAGTTTTCAAGTCGCTGGCCGGACTGAAAAGTCACACTCGTTCAGCGCATCGGTAGGGGTTCTCTTACATAGATATAAAGTAGTAGCCGTACTCGAAAACGAGTTGGCAGCCACCATGTATGTATGTATGTATGCATGTATGTATGTATGTATGTATGTACGTAGGTACGTACGTATGTATGTATGTATGTATGGTCAGGTCACCAATTGGTGCTACTGGTAACATGTAAACCAGTACAACCTGTCTCATGGTCGGGTCGTTGGCGACTAACCTGGCAACCCCACCAAGATTTCTTGGTGAGGAGGGTGACTTTGGACATCCTGCAGGACTAAAAACAAAACCTGTCAAAGGGCAAAGGAGCTCTTAATAGTCAATGGCCATCCAAAATCACCGGGAGAGATGACCCCTTAGCTTTTGTCAAAGCAGAATTCTAGGAGAAGGAAAACTCTGTTATAACACCTGCAACCCTGATGGTATCCAATGATGTTGACTTGTTCTTCTTTTTGGTAAATATCATCTTGGTTAAGAGAGTGGGACTGGCTTTGTGCAGTGCCTTTGCTCACTATAAAAGCTTCACGGCACAGGCATTGCTTTATATCTGGAGATCTCTCTGCACTTGTCGTTACATGGTACCATGGGCCCAGCACTATGTGTCAATAATTGTCACAAGTGTAGTGTTTGTACCAGAGTTTTGAAGTCGCTGGCTGGACTAAAAAGTCAAACTCGTTCAGCGCATCGGTGGGGGTTCTCCTACATGGATATAAAGTAGTGGCCGTACTCGAAAACGAGTTGGCAGCCATCATGTATGTATGTACGTACGTACTTATGTATGTATATATGCATGTATGTATATATAATATGTCGGGTCACTCTTGAGTGCTACTGGTAACATGTAAACCAGTACAACCTGTCGCGTGGTCGGGTCGTCGGCGACTAAACCGGCAACCCCCACCAAGTTTACTTGGCGCGGAGGGTGATTTTGGGCACCCAGCAGGACAAAAGACAAAACCTGACAAAGGGCGGAAGAACTCATAAGGGTCAACGGCCATCCAAAAGTGTGTAAATATGTATGTATACGTGTACATATGTATGTATATGTATATGTGTATGGGTACATGTGTATGTATATGCGCGAGGACATAGAAAGAGTCGGGCTGGACACCCGATTGCGCGGTTAAACCACTGGGAGTGAAGGACCCCTAGCCTTTGTCAGGGCATTCTTCTATGAGAAGGCAACTCAGGAAACTGGGATAACTCCGATATAAAACCTGCGGCTCAGTAGTTACCAATGATGTTGATCTTTTCTTCTTTTCGGGTTATAGCTACTGTCGCTCAGAGAGTGGGATTGGCTCAGTGCACAGTCTTTCCTCACTTTAAAAAATATCTTCACGCACTTGCATTGCACGATAGAATTAATTGATAATTATTAATTATGGTATATCGTGCAATAGCCATACTCGATAACGAGGGGCAGCCATCATTTATGTATTTATTGTATCTATGCCTGTGTTCCAATATGTATGTGTATGTGTTTTACCATAATTTTATGTAAGCAATATCGCTTTTAGTGTTTGTGTGAGTAAATATCTGTGTATGTATTTGCACATGAGTATGTGCATGCTTGCTAGTATGTTTGTGTTATTATCTGTGTATGTGTGTGCGAACAGACTTCATGTTTATGCGTTTTTATTAGAATTTTACGTTTTACGCGTGCATGGATACATAGAAACATACGTACACATACATAGAAACATACGTACACATACATAAATACATAATACATACATATATACATGCATGCATACACACACACACACACACACACACACACACACACACACACACACACACACACACACACACACATATATATATATATAGCATCATCGTTAACTATACAGAATGAAAAGTTTTATTCAGTACTGAACCACCAACTTCAATGAATATATATATATATATATATGAAAAATGGCGTGCTCCGTTGTTGAGGGAGGATGTGATACATATGAATTAAAACATAGAGTAAGAAGCCAGGACTATCCGTTATCAGTGATCTTCTGGCCATCGTAGGTATTTCTTCGCATTAAAGATCAGTAGCTGACGTACCCAACTTCGCTTGGGTAAACAGATGATAAGAGAAGACAGGTAAAAGAGAAAATGACTGTATTGGATGTTTGTCTGGTTACAGTATGAGGCAAGTCCGTGGTGTCTGTGTGATACAAAAAACAGTAAAAAAATCTTCCAGATATACCAGATTCTTCGTTCTACCGTTTGTGCATAGTATATGAACAATTCTAGGTGGTCCCACCTAGAATAGTGATCTCTAGGAGATGGTTCATCTTCCGCCTAACTGTAAAGCGTGTATCATTGCATAGACATGATTGTTCCACGTTTCTCAAAAGGATGATGGAAGTTCCAATCTTTTATATTGTATGTAGATATAGATATAGATAATTAATATAAAAGATGTCCGTCAATGTAAAAAAAAGGTCCCTATTTACTCCCTTCACAACTCTGTGTATGTTAGACTGACAGGCAGGCACACAGACAGATAAACTGCGTGGTGATTGTGGGATGCCGCACGTACACACACATACACGCATGGAAACGCGCACACGCACGCAAACTTGCACACACTCACACATGTTGATAGTTTTTACTTTCTGTGGAACGCTGCACGCACGCACACACACATAAATATACGCGCACGTACATACACACGCACACATGTTAATAGTTATTGCTTTCCTTCCCCTCTTATTTCCACACACACACATGTCTCTACACTGACTCATATACATAGTGTATCCAAACACAGCGTTCACTTTGCCCCCCCCCCTCTCACTCCCTCATTGGCATTATGCATATTAATTTAAGTTTGGCGTCGTTGAGGTGGGCGGAGTCGTTTGAAACCTATGAATCAATGATAATCGAGAATTATGACACACGGAATAATGACATTGTTGAAATTAATATATAGATAGATATACCTCAGGCCAGCGCGAGCAATAACTAAATAAAGTTATTGGGATAAAAAGAATATATAAAATTGCAAGTTTGAAGAACAGTTAGATAAAATATACCCACTATTTCTTCACGCTAGTCCGTAGAAATTAACTTAACAAATAATCAATTAAACAGAGCTAAGTCTAAAATGTAAGTTTGAAGGGAAAATGCATATAAACTTTAATATATATATATATATATATATATACATATATATATATATGTAAAAGAACTCATTACACTTAATATATATATATTTCTTTTATTTCTAGCATAACCATTCGCACCACGTATAACTTTCAACATAACTATTTCCGTGAGTTTATTGGTAGATGTGTTCTGTATCATTTAATCTAATCTCTCGCTGACGAAATGCCTAAGGATTATTTGTTACAAACACAATTTTTTCAGGGCGAAGCGGATTGAATCTTTGGTCTGTCCGAGAGATGAAGTCGTTATTGATGCGGTATGTGTGGGAAGTCTTGTACCATACTGTGTGTTTCGGTTTGAATATATATAGCATTTGTGGTGGGGTCTACCCTCGTGTTTTAGACGCAGAATTTGATGTGTTTACTTCTACACATATAAATATTATAATGCTCAGTATTTATACGTTGAGCTTGTTAATTGTAGGGTATCAATATGAGTTAATAACTCTATATTTTATTTGTATTTCGGCTCCCTATCTGGTGAGCATATAAAAATGAGTGTAATTGGGCTATTATTTCTAGCATAACCACTCGCACCACGTATATCTTTCAACACAGGAGGTACTACTTCCGTGAGTTTCTTGTTAGATGTGTTCTGTATCATTTAATCTAATCTCTCGCTGACGAAATGCCTAAGGATGATTTGTTACAAACATAATTTTTTCAGGGCGAAGCAGATTGAATCTTTGGTCTGTCCGAGAGATGAAATCGTTATTGATACGGTATGTTTGGGCGATCTTGTACCATACTGTGCGTTTCAGTTTGAATATATATAGCATTTGAGGTGAAGTCTACCCTCGTAGTTTTGGACGCGGAATTTGCTGTGTTTGCTTCTACACATATTAATATTATAATTGTTTCTACTTTAGGCACAAGGCCAGCAATTACCCAGTGCATTACTGGTACTTTATTTTATCGACCCCGTAAGGATGAAAGGCAAAGTCAACCTCGGCGGGATTTGAACTCAGATCATAAAGGGACCTAACTATGCTGGAAAGTATGGCGTCCGACCCTCTACCGATACTGCCAATCCACCGCCCTTATTAATATTAATATTATAATGCTCAGTACTTTGAGCTTGTTAATTGTAGGGTATCAATATGAGTTAATAACTCTCTATTTTATTTGTATATATTTTTATGTGTATTTGGTGTATACGTTCGTATGTGTGCGGGTACAGACGTTGCGTGCGGGTTTTTTTGTGTACGTGTTTGTATTTGTATACCTATGGCGTGTGTTTTCGCGTATGCTTGTGTATGTACGTATATGGATGCGTGTAGGTATTTATTAATTACCTCTGTATTTTATTTACTTTATTCTTAACTCTGAAGCCGAGAATCATTCGGTTTCCTAGTTAGAATGTTAGTCTACGACTTCATTTACGTGGTTTTGTCTTTGCGTGTAATTGTTTTCACTGCTCCAAATAATGACGTATTATCTTCGTTTTTTTTCGTTCTTTGCCAGGGAACGTTTCCACGAATCAAAGTATCGTCTTCCTGTCTTCCTTTGGTTGCAACGTTTTTTGAAATATTTACTTCTGCGTTCACAGATTGACTTTTTTAGTTTCAGAAGATCCCGTTAAGAGTGAAAGCAGCGATTCTTTGCTTAAACTTTAATCTGTTATTTTAATAAATATTTGCTCTACGGTTCTTATATATTTGATATATATTTATCCTTATCGAGCCCTCTTTGGATTTTAGTCTTCAAAAATTATTATTACTATATATATATATATATATATAATAGAACTAATGATAAATTTGAACACTAAAATCCAAAGAGGGCTCGATAAGGATAAATATATATCAAATATATAAGAACCGTAGAGCAAATATTTATTAAAATAACAGATTAAAGTTTAAGCAAAGAATCGCTGCTTTCACCCTTAACGGGATCTTCTGAAACTAACAAAGTCAATCTGTAAACGCAGAAATAAATATTTCAAAAAACGTTTCAACCGGAGGAAGACCAGAAGACGATACCTTGGTTCGTGGAAACGTTCCCTGGCAAAGAACGGGAAACTTTTATATATATATATATATTAGTTATTTAATAAACAACATAAGATAATTATTTCATTTACCAGTGGTTTCTTGAAAGCAGATGTTAGATCTGTTTTCAGTCGTCAGAATAAATAAAAAACATGGTGTTTTTATTAAATATTGATTTGAAAACAAAATTTAGGAAATATGAAAGTGAGACTGAGAAAAAAAACGGGCGAAGAAGAAGAGGGGAAAAGGAATATATATATATATAAACAATAAATATCCAGAACATAAACATACACACACACAACCACGCGCATATACTTAAAAAGTACGTAGACGTATACCTTTTCACATAAGCATATATGCGTCTACAGACAGGGACATAGGTACATACACATGAAGTAATAAGAATAAATTATTAAATGAATAAGAACAAAAATACAAAGTCAAAAACGAAATAAAAACAAAGGATATGGGTTGACAACGATAAGTAAGAGGTGGGGGGATAAGAACAACTTCAAAATAAACAAATACACGAGATGTACATATACATAAATATATATATATATAAATATATACACATACGTATATACACACGCACGCACACATAAACATGCATAAATACTCATACGCACGTATAAAAACACATACAGAAAAGTATGTGTGTATATATATATATATATATATATATATATATATATATATATATATATATATATATACAGTATTTACGTATCGAGAGAGAGAGAGAAAAAAAAGGGGGAGGATAGGTGATACATATAGTTATTATATTATACGTATTATATCCGACTTCAACGAGGTCGCCGCGTGATCGGTTATAGGTATGGCTTACTATAACGTCCGTTCTATGAGGGGGGTGGTTTCTAGAGCTAGCGTTAGGGATGTAGGAAATTCCTCGGTTAAAGCCGGCGCTTATCAAGGCCCTATTGCAGTAATCTGCCGCTTGGTTGAAGATATCCTCATTGGCGGATAGCCTCGAGATTCTATGTGAGATACCTCGTTGAAGTCGGATATAATAGAATAGATAACCGCACTAAAGATCACGACCCCGGCGACGGTGACCACTGTAGATTACTCGAACTATTCCCCTATTACAAAACCAACAAAGGCGACGGCCTACTACCAACGCCTTCCAACCAACATCTTCCTGTACATAAACATAGAAGAGGTAGGAAGAGTGCACCCGAGCATAAAGTGAAAGGGGCACCGAACGGGTGACTGCGCATTAACACACATAAGAGCGGTCACCTAGATGGAACCACCCGTAGCAAAAGTACAAGGACACGTAATCGCCACCGTAACGTCCTATGGTTCCACTCCCCTACTCTCGGAGTGTGGCCTCCAACATACCCCGGATGTTCTTCGAAGCCTTTGAGAAGAACTTCCCGCCCAACCATAGGTATAGAAAAATTCTTAATAGGAACAATATAAAAATATCCTTCTCTACTACTCCTAACCTAGCAGACATCATAGGAACAATGAACCACAGTAAGATCACCAAGACACAGCACCTCGACACAGGCGCACCTACACCTGACAATAACTATATCGGCCTTAACAACTCCCTGGCAGCATCCAATAGTGTTGGCAACGGCATCCGCAGACGCAACCAGCATAACCGCGAAATGACTGGGGAACATGCAGGACATGACGTGCGGAATAACAATCGCACCAGCCCGCGTGCTGTGGGTTGTAATGGTGCTAACGACAGCTGCGGTAGCGTAGGTAACAACGTAGGCAGCAACAATGATAGCCTCACCGTGGGAAATAGATGGAACCGCGACAGAAATTGCAACTGCCGCGACAGAGGACGCTGCCCCCTTAGAGGATACTGCTTGACTGATAGGTTTATATATAGATGCACTATTACTAGCCACAATAGCGTTAAACATTATATAGGGGCTACCTCCGGCTCGTTCAAAATTAGGTTTCGAACACATCTCCACTCTTTCACAAATAGAAAACTAAGGCACTCCACTTCGCTCGCGGACTACATCACATCACTAAAGGACTTAAACATCAGCTTCTCCACGCACTGGGAGATTGTCGGCAGGGCTGCACCGTACAACTTCAAGAGGAAATGCGATCTTTGCCTCATGGAGCTCTACCACATCATAACTGCACCCCACGAGCTCATCAACAGCAGAGCTGAAACAGCGATAAGTTGTACACATCGCTTAGAAATATCCTTCTTCAGATGGGTTAAGGATGAGGAGTGAAACCGTGCACCGGATCTCCCTGCAACAAGTCTTAACACCCCGGCATACCAGACCCAGCCTCAAACAACTCAGACAAACAGATGCGGCAAAAACTCTCAAAATAAGCGTTGATTACATGCGTATCGACAATGGTAAGGTTGTAACCTCATCTCGTAGCAGATAAAAAAATAAATAAATAAATAAAATTTGTCCGGGAAAGACTGCCCTAACACCGGCCAGAGTTACCTCCCTTGACCTGCTGCAAAATCAAAACAAGCTATTTTTGCGAGCAATGAACCTTGACGTGGATTTAACCCCCAAAACTCCTTCCGAGCAATGTAAGGAACACTTTTGATTATTTATGCCCTTGAGAAGCCCAACTGGGCGAAACGTACGTAGGTGGTGTTTTAAATAAACATGTTTTAACGGTCTATTCTCCGATTTCTTACTTTCCCACGTATATATATATATATATATATATATATATATATATATATATATATTATATATATATATATATATATATATATATATATATATATATATATATATATATATAGGGTTATGTATGTGGATGTGTGTGTATATTTGGTTGTATGCATGTTTAATTATACGTGTGTATGTGTATGTGTATATGTATTTTTACACGCATGTGTATGTGGATGTGTACGTATGTTTATTTTATATTTTTGTGTATATGTGTATGTGTGTATATATATATATATATATATGTGTGTGTGTGTGTGTGTATATATATATATATATATATATATATATATATATATATATATATACACACACACACATATATATATATATACACACATACACATATACACAAAAATATAAAATAAACATACGTACGCATCCACATACACATGCGTGTAAAAATACATATACACATACACATACACACGTATAATTAAACATGCATACAACCAAATATACACACACATCCACATACATAACCTTACAATAAAGAGCAATGGTTCATAACCTACGTACATAGGTATACAAATGCGTGCGCGCGCACGCACGTAATAAGAAATCATCACACGCATACAAAAAACCATACGTAAATCCATATAAAAAAAAAACATATATACAAAAGCATATGTACAACCGCATACACACAAAAATATACGTAAACACATACATATAACTATATAAAAATATAAAATAAACATAAATAAACATACACACATAATAATATATACACCAACACATACACACAAATATATATATATATATAACGGAAGAAATGTGGTAAGGAACCAGGTGGACCATAACGCACCAAAGTACTCAATACTTAGGGTAGTAGAGTGGGTAATAGAAACGAGTAGGACCCGACGGCTGAGCTCAAGCCGTTTCGACGGCTAATTCTGGACTAAATGAACATTTTTATCCTGGTATTTGAATAGCCGTGCTTCTCAAGGGGTAATTCCATATATGGTCAAAGTGATTGTCACAGGGATTGGTCAAAAGTTTGTAGTTGAGACATAATAATTCTATGATGGCACTTAGTGGAGGGAAGGGGTAGCTAAACCTGCCAGTAGAATAAAGAGGGAGAGGGGGTGGAGGAGACCCATTCATGCGTTGATAGTGCCGGCTACAGCTGGGCGTGAGGTCAAAGAAGATACTAGGGAGAGGGAGGGGGAGGAAGTCGAAACAGTAAGTAGTAGTGATGGTGATAGTAGTGATGGTGGTGGTGTTAATGGTGGTGGTAGTGATGGCGGTGGTGTTGATGGTGGTGGTAGTGATGGTGGTGGTAGTGATGGTGGTGGTGTTGATGGTGTGGTAGTGATAGTGGTGGTGTTGATGATGGTGGTAGTGATGGTGTTGGTCTTGATGGTGATGGTAGTGATGGTGATGATGGTGGTGGTGGTAGTGATGGCGATGGTGGTGATGGGAGTGAGGGTGGTGGTAGTGAACTTGGTGGTGTTGATGGTGGTGGTAGTGATGGTGGTGGTAGTGATGGTGATGATAGTGATGGTGGTGGTGGTTATGTGGTTGTGGTGTTGGTGGTGGTGTTGGTGGTGGTGGTAGTAACCGTGGTGGTAGTGATGGCGGTGGTAGTGATGGTGGTGGTGGTGTTGGTGGTGGCAGTGATGGTGGTGGTAGTGATGGTGGTGGTGGTGTTGGTGATGGTAGTGATGGTGATGATGGTGATGGTGATGGTAGTGAGGGTGATGGTAGTGATGGTGGTGGTGGTGGTGGTGGTAGTGATGGCGATGGTGGTGATGGGAGTGAGGGTGGTGGTAGTGAACTAGGTGGTATTGATGGTGGTGGTAGTGATGGTGGTGGTAGTGATGGTGGTGATAGTGATGGTAGTGGTGGTTATGTGGTTGTCGTGTTGGTGGTGGTAGTGATGGTGGTGGTGTTGATGGTGGTGGTAGTAACCGTGGTGGTAGTGATGGCGGTGGTAGTGATGGTGGTGGTGCTGTTGGTGGTGGCAGTGATGGTGGTGGCAGTGATGGTGGTGGTAGTGATGGTGGTGGTGGTGATGGTGGTGGTATTGATGGTGCTGGTAGTGATGGTGGCGGTGTTGATGGTGGTGGTGTTGATGGTGGTGGTTGTGATGGTGGCGGTAGTGATGGTGGTGTGAGTGATGATGGTGGTGATCGTGGTTGTAGTGATGGTGGTGGTTGTAGTGATGGTGGTGCTACTGAAGGTGGTGGTAGTGATGCTGGTGGTAGTGATGCTGGTAGTAGTGATGGTGGTGGTGTTGATGGTGGTGGCAGTGATGGTGGTGGTAGTGATGGTGGTGGTGGTGATGGTGGTGGTGGTGATGGTGGTGATGGTGATGGTAGTGATGGTGGTGGTGTTAATGGTGGTGGTGTTGATGGTGGTGGTGGTGATGGTGGTGGTGTTGATGGTGGTGGTGTTGATGGCGGTGGCGGTGATATAGTAGGGGTGTTGGTGTTGGTACTGATGATAGTGATGGTTGTGGTAGTGATGGTGGTGGTAGTGATGGTGGTGGTGTTTTTGGTGGTGTTGGTGATGGTGGTGTTGTTGATGGTGGTGTTAATGGTGGTGGTGTTGGTGGTGGAGGTGTTGATGGAGTTGGTAGTGATGGTGGTAGTAGTGATGCTGCTGCTGTTGATGGTGGTGGTGGTGATAGTGGTGATAGTGATGGCTCTGGTAGTGATGGGGGCGATAGTGATGGTGGTGGTGTCGGTGGTGGTAGTGATGGTGGTAGTGATGGTGGTGGTGTTGATGGTGGTGGGAGTGATGGTGATGGTGGTGATGGTGGTGTTAGTGATGGTGGTGGTAGTGATGGTGGCAGTGGTGATGGTGCTGGTAGTGATGGTGTTGTTGTTGATGGTGGATGTGGTGATGGTGGCGGTGGTGATGGTGATGGTGTTGAAGGTGGTGGTGTTGATGGTGGTGCTGTTGATGGTGGTGGTAGTGATAGTGGTGGTGTTGATGATGGTGGTAGTGATGGTGTTGGTCTTGATGGTGATGGTAGTGATGGTGATGATGGTGATGGTGATAGTAGTGAGGGTGATGGTGGTGATGGTGGTGGTGGTGGTGGTGGTATTAATGGCGATGGTGGTGATGGGAGTGAGGGTGGTGGTAGTGAACC
This sequence comes from Eledone cirrhosa, assembly GCA_964016885.1. Classification (NCBI taxonomy): domain Eukaryota; kingdom Metazoa; phylum Mollusca; class Cephalopoda; order Octopoda; family Eledonidae; genus Eledone; species Eledone cirrhosa. Next base: position 208,927,813 of record OZ024741.1, on the reverse strand, counting down.
TGGTGGTGTTGATGGTGGTGGTAGTGATGGTGATGGTGTTGATGGTGGTGGTAGTGATGGTGGTGGTAGTGATGGTGGTGATAGTGATGGTGGTGGTGGTTATGTGGTTGTGGTGTTGGTGGTGGTGTTGATGGTGGTGGTAGTAACCGTGGTGGTAGTGATGGCGGTGGTAGTGATGGTGGTGGTGGTGTTGGTGGTGGCAGTGATGGTGGTGGTAGTGATGGTGGTGGTGGTGTTGGTGATGGTAGTGATGGTGATGATGGTGATGGTGATGGTATTGAGGGTGATGGTAGTGATGATGGTGGTGGTGGTGGTGGTAGTGATGGCGATGGTGGTGATGGGAGTGAGGGTGGTGGTAGTGAACTTGGTGGTGTTGATGGTGGTGGTAGTGATGGTGATGGTGTTGATGGTGGTGGTAGTGATGGTGGTGATAGTGATGGTGGTGGTGGTTATGTGGTTGTGGTGTTGGTGGTGGTAGTGATGGTGGTGGTGTTGATGGTGGTGGTAGTAACCGTGGTGGTAGTGATGGCGGTGGTAGTGATGGTGGTGGTGGTGTTGGTGGTGGTAGTGATGGTGTTGTTAATGATGGTGATGGTGTTGATGGTAGTGGTAGTGATTGTGGTGATAGTGATGGTAGTGGTAATGATGGTGGCGGTGTTGCTGGTGGTAGTGATGGTGGTAGTAATGATGGTGGAGGTGTTGATGGTGGTGGTGTTGATGGTGGTGGTAGTGATGGTGATTGTAGTGTTGCAGGTGGTGTTGATGTTGGTGGTGTTGATGGTTGTGGTAGTGATGGTGGTGGTGCTGGTGGTGGTAGTGATGGTGGTAGTAGTGATGGTGGAGGTGCTGTTGGTGGTGGTGTTGATGGTGGTGGTAGTGATGGTGGTTGTAGTAATAGTGGTGGTAGTGATGGTGGTGGTGCTGGTGGTGGTAGTGATGGTGGTAGTAGTGATGGTGGAGGTGTTGATGGTGGTTGTGTTGATGGTGGTGGTAGTGATGGTGGTGGTATTAATGGTGGTGGTAGTGAAGGTGATGGTGTTGATGGTGGTGGTAGTGATGGTGGGGTTTTTGATGGTGGTGGTGGTGATGGTGGTGGTAGTGATGGTGGTGGTAATGATGGTGGTGGTAGTGATGGTGGTGGTATTGGTGGTGCTAGTGATGGTGGTAGTAGTAATGGTGGAGGTGTTGATGGTGGTGGTAGTGTTGGTGGTGGTAGTGTTGGTGGTGGTAGTGTTGCAGGTGGCGTTGATGGTGGTGGTGTTGATGGTGGTGGTATTGATGTTGGTGGTAGTGATGACGTTGGTAGTGAGGGTGTTGGTGTTGATGATGGTGGTGGTGATGGTGGTGGTTGTGATGGTGGCGGTAGTGATGGTGGTGGTGGTGATAGTGGTGGTGGTGTTGGTGGTGGTGTGTGATTCTGGTGGTAGTGATGGTGGTTTTAACGATGATGATGGTGTTGATGGTGATGGTGGTGATGGTGAGGGTAGTGATTTTGGTGGTTTTGATGGTGGTGGTGTTGATGGTGGTGGTGGTGATGGTGGTGATAATGATGGTGGTGGTAGTGATGGTGGTGGTAGTGATGGCGTTGGTGATGGTGGTGGTAGTGATGGTGGTGGTAGTGATGGTGGAGCTAGTGATGGTGGTGGTAGTGATAGTGGTCGTAATGATGGTGGTGGTAGTGATTGTTGTGAGGTGATGGTGGTGGTAGTGATGGTGGTGGTAGTGATAGTGGTGGTGTTAATGGTTGTTGTGATGGTGGTGGTAGTGATGGTGGTGGTGTTGACTGTAGTGGTGTTGATGGTGGTGGTAGTGATGGTGGTGGTAGTGATGGTGGTGTTAGTGATAGTGGTGGTGGTGATGGTGGTGGTAGTGATGGAGTTGGTAGTGATGGTGGTGGTAACGATGATGGTGGTGTTGATGATTGTGGTGGTGATGTTGGTGGTAGTGATGGTGGTGATAGTGATGGTGGTTGTAGTGATGTTGGTGGTAGTGATGGTGGTGGTAGTGATGGTGGTGGTGTTGATGGTGGTGGTATTGATGGTGGTGGTAGTGATGATGGTGGTGTTGATGGAAGTGGTGTTGATTGTGGCGGTAGTGATTTTGGTGGTGTTGATGGTGGTGGTGCTGGTGGTGGTTCTGATGGTGGTGGTAATGATGGTGGTGTTAGTGATGGTGGTGGTACTGATAGTGGTCGTAATGATGGTGGTGGTAGTGATGGTGGTGGTGTCATGGTGGTGGTAGTGATGGTGGTGGTAGTGATAGTGGTGGTGTTAATGGTGGTAGTGATGGTGGTTGTAGTGATGGTGGTGGTGTTGATTTAGTGGTGTTAATGGTGGTGGTAGTGATGGAGGTGGTAGGGATGGTGGTGGTAGTGATGGAGTTGGTAGTGATAGTGGTGGCAACGGTGATGGTGGTGGTAGTGATGGAGGTGGTAGGGATGGTGGTGGTAGTGATGGAGTTGGTAGTGATAGTGGTGGCAACGGTGATGGTGGTGTTGATAAAGATGGTGATGGTGGTGATGGTAGTGATTTTGGTGGTGTTGGTGATGGTGGATTTGATGGTGGTGGTAGTGACGGTGGTGCTAGTGATTGTGGAGCTAGTGATGGTGTTGGTAGTGATAATGGTCGTAATGATGGTGGTGGTAGTGATGGTGGTGGTGGTCATGGTAGTGGTAGTGATGGTGGTGGTAGTGATGGTGGTGGTAGTGATGGTGGTGGTAGTGATAGTGGTGGTGTTAATTGTGGTTGTGATGGTGGTGGTAGTGATTGTGGTGGTGTTGATTGTAGTGGTGTTGATGGTGGTGGTAGTGATGGTGGTGGTAGTGATGGTGGTGTTAGTGATAGTGGTGGTGGTGATGGTGGTGGTAGTGATGGAGTTGGTAGTGGTGGTGGTGATGGTGTTTATGGGGATGGTAGTGATGATGGTGGTAGTCATGGTGGGGGTAGTGATGGTGGTGATGGTGGTGGTTTTATAGTGGTGGTGGTGATGGTGGTGGTTGTGATGGCGGTGGCAGTGATGGAGATGGTGGTGATGGTGGTGTTGATGGTGATGGTGATGATGGTGGTGATAGTGATGGTGATGGTGGTGATAGTGATGGTAGTGATGGTGGTGGTGGTGATGGTGTTTATGGGGATGGTATTGATGGTGGTGGTTGTCATGGTGGTGGTAGTGATGGTGATGGTGGTGATGGTGGTGGTAGTGATGGTGGTGGTAGTGATGGTGGTGTTGGTGAAGGTGGTGGTAGTAATGGTGGTGGTGGTGATGGTGGTGATAGTGATGGTGGTGGTAGTGATGGTGGTGGTAGTAATGGTGATGGTGGTGATGGTGATGGTACTTATGGTGGTGGTGGTGATGGTAGTGATGGTTTTGGGAGTGATAGTGGTGGTAGTGATGGCGGTGGTAGTAATGGTGGTAGTAGTGTTGGGGTTGGTAGTGATGTTGTAGTTAGTGATGGTGGTGGTGTTGATGGTGGTGGTAGTGATGGTGGTGGTAGTGATGGTGGTGGTAGTGATGGTGTGGTGGTGTTGGTGGTGTTAGTGATGGTGTTGTTAGTGATGGTGATGGTGTTGATGGTGGTGGTGGTGATGGTGGTGGCAGTGATGGTGGTGGTGTTGATGTGGTGTTGGTGATGGTGGTGTTAGTGATGGTGGTGGTAGTGATGGTGATGGTGTTGATGTTGGTGTTGGTGATGGTGGGGTGTTTGATGGTGGTGGTGGTGATGGTGGTGGTAGTAATGGTGGTGGTAGTGATGGTGATGGTGGTGATGGTGGTGGTGTTGATGGTGGTGTTAGTGATGGCGTTGGCAGTGAGGGTGGTGGCTTTGATGATAGTGGTGGTGATGGTGGTGGTTGTGATGGTGGTGGTAGTGATGGTGGTGGTAGTAATGGTGATGGTGGTAGAAGTGATGGTGGTAGTCGTTTTGGTGGTGGTAGTGATGGCGTTGGTAGTGATGGCGTTGGTAGTGAGGGTGGTGGTGTTGATGATGGTGGTGGTGTTGATGATGGTGGTGGTGATGGTGGTGGTTGTGATGGTGGTGGTTGTGATGGTGGTAGTGTTGATGGTTGTGGTAGTGATGGTGGTGATAATGATGGTGGTGGTATTGATGATGGTAGTAGTGATGGTGTAGGTGATGGTGGTGGTAGTGGTAGTGACGGTGGTGGCAGGGATGGTGGAGCTTGTGATGGTGGTGGTAGTGATAGTGATCGTAATGATGGTGGTGGTAGTGATGTTAGTGGTGGTCATGGTGGTGCTAGTGATGGTGGTGGTGGTGATACTGGTGGTGTTAATGGTGGTTATGATGGTGTTGGTAGTGTTGGTGATGTTGGTGATGGTGGTGGTAGTGATGGTGGTGTTGATGGTGGTGGTTTTGATGGTGGAGGTAGTGATGGTGGTGGTAGTTATGCTGGTGGTGTTGATGGTGGTGGTGTTGATGGTGGTGTTAGTGATTGTGGTGGTATTGATGGCGATGGTAATGAGGGTGGTGGTGTTGATGGTTTTGGTAGTGATGGAGCTGGTAGTAATGGTGGTGGTAGTGATGGTGCTGGTGTTGATGGTGCTGGTAGTGATGGTGATGGTGTTTATGGTGGTGGTGTTGATGTGGTGGTAGTGATGTCGTTGGTAGTGAGGGTGGTGGTAGTGATGGTGGTGGTAGTGATGGTGGTGGTGTTGATGATGGTGGTGGTGATGCTGGTGGTTGTGATGGTGGTGGTAGTGATGGTGGTGGTGATGATGGTGGTGATGGTGATGGTGATGGTGGTGATGGTGGTGGTAGTGATTCTGGTGGAGTTGATGGTGGTGTTGTTGATGGTGGTGGTAGTGATGGTGGTGGTGTTGATGGTGGTGTTATTGATGGTGGTGGTAGTGATGATGGTGGTGTTGATGGAAGTGGTGTTGTTTGTGGTGGTACTGATTGTGGTGGTGTTGATGGTGGTGGTGATGGTGGTTGTTCTGATGGTGGTGGTAGTGATGGTGGTGCTAGTGATGGTGGTGGTAGTGATAGTGGTCGTAATGATGGTGGTGGTAGTGATGGTGGTGGTGTCATGGTGGTGGTAGTGATGGTTGTTGTAGTGATGGTGATGGTAGTGATGGTGGTGGTAGTGATAGTGGTGGTCTTAATGGTGGTAGTGATGGTGGTTGTAGTGATGGTGGTGGTGTTGATTTAGTGGTGTTGATGGTGGTTTAATGATGGATGTGGTAGTGATGGTGGTGGTAGTGATGGAGTTGGGAGTGATGGTGGTGATAACGGTGATGGTGGTGTTGATAAAGATGTTGATGGTGGTGATGGTAGTGATTTTGGTGGTGTTGTTGGTGATGGGGTTGATGGTGGTGGTGTTGATGGTGGTGGTAGCGATGGTGGTGGTAGTGATGGTGGTGGTAGCGATGATGATAGTGGTGATAGATGATGGTAGTGAGGGTGGTGGTAGTTATTACTTCTGTATTGTATTTATTTACTTTGTTCTTAACTCCGTAGCGGAGATTCATTTGGTCTCCTAGTTAGAATTTAGTCTACGACTTCTGCTATACCATTTACGTGGTTTTCTCTTTGCGTGCTATTGTTCTACACGCTCCACATATGACGTATTATCTTCGTTTTTTTCGTTCATTGCCAGAGAACGTCTCTATGCACCACCTAAGAGAACATTAGTCTACGACCTCTTTTATACCATAAACGTGGTTCTGTCTTTGCGCGTAATTGTTTTTCCCCGCTCCTATTAATGACGTATTATATTCGTTTTTCCCCGTTCTTAGCCAGCGAACGTTACCACGAACCAAAGTATCGTCTTCCTGTCTTCCTCCGTTTGCAACGTTTTTTGAAATATCCACTTCTGCGTTTACAGATTGACTTTGTTAGTTTCAGAAGATCCCGTTCATGGGTGAAAGCAGCGATTCTTTGCTTAAACTTTAATCTGTTATTTTAATAAATATTTGCTCTACTGTTCTTATATATTTGATATATATTTATCCTTATCGAGCCCTCTTTGGATTTTAGTCTTCAAATTTATTATTATTACTATTATTATTACTATATATATATATATATATATATATATATATTAATAAAAGGAATTCCAACTTTGTCTGATTTACTCGTTTTATTTACAATCCTTTAAAATTTATAATGGTATTAGAATGAAATAGTATGACAGAATATTAAATGTTAAGTGTTAATTGAACAAGTACTTTCATGATTTCGCAATCTACAGGTTCATAATGTGTGGTGACAGTCAAGTTTGCAATTTTCAACTGTAATGAGATGGGTACATTTTGTGCCTTATATACAGTGAAAAGTGGCTCCAGAATGCTAAATCTTGCAAACTGTATTTCGACCAATCGGTGTGTAGTTTCACTGAATTACTAAAGCTCATTGGTTTAGGCGTCACGGTTGGTTGAGCATCTCTAACGACTACTAATTGATCCTATCCAAAGCATCAATTGTTTTGCTACTTTTAGAAATGATGAAAATAGCATTTTCTAGTCACCATCAACATCACTTTTATTATTATTATTATTATTGTTGTTGTTGTTGTTAGTGGTCGTAGTCGACATGGTCGTAGTCATAGTCATAGTAGGAGTAATATCCCATTATTATTGTTCATTTAGCTTGGGTTTGAATTTATCAATAAAATTCTTTTCTTTGATTTTTCTCTTGATTTCACTTGGGCTGCGTAATTTGTAGAATGGGAATATAATAAATATTCCCTGACAACATGTTGCTAGATGGTTACTTAGGGGTATCTGACGGACATTTGGGTCTCTGATTTGCTGTCGGTGTATCCGTGCACCTTCCGATAGTGCATTTCCATATATATATATATATATATATATATATATATATATATATATATATATATATATATATAAAGTATGCGTAAGGTATTTGAGGACATACCTTAATGGGGTATTGCTGAATTTTACTAAACTTTACATCATCTTTTCTTCGGAGAACAATAAATGTTTCTTCTTTAGGCACAAGACCAGCAATTACCCAATGCATTACTGGTACTTTATTTTATCGACCCCGTAAGGATGAAAGGCAAAGTCAACCTCGGCGGGATTTGAACAATGGCAGACACTCTGCTTACTCAAGAAATGAAAAGGCTTGCTGTAATTGTGGCGTTAAAGACTGGGCATAGCGATTTAGAGATACCTCAATTTTTAAAAGTTACCAGATCTTTCGTCTACAAAGTTAGTAAAGAGTTAGAGACTGAAGATGGAAACATCAGCAGTCACAGAATATAAAAAGCATTCCAAACGCTCTGACATCATCAGAACACCTAAATTTATCCAGCAAATTCAGCAGACCATTGATGACAATCCCAAAAAATCCACGAAGTCACTTGCAAAAGATTTCCATGTGTCAGAAGGAGCAATCAGAAATATTGTCCACGATGACATCAGATATAAGTATTATGTGATGAGGAAAAGTCAATTTATGTCAGAAAAAAAGAAGAAAATCGCTTAATCAGATCTAAAAGGCTCTTAAATAAACTTAAAAATCGATGATGTGATTTAGCTTTTATCAGATGAGAAAAACTTTGATCAAGATCAGAAATTTCACAAAAATGTCAGATGGTTATGTGCAGACCCTTCTGAAGTTCCAACAGGTATGAACACAAAATTAGCCACAACTGTCATGGTTTTGGGGGTTGTCAGCAATGAAGGACATGTGATGCCTCTTCACTCCTTGTCTCAATGCTTTAGAGTTAAATCTTACATTGAGGTGCTGTTGTTAAGCCCTAGTAAGACAGTGTATGTAATGGAAGGCCTTATGTGGTTCAGCAAGACACTGTACCATCACACAAAACTCAAGTAACGCAGGAATGGATGGCTGAACATTTTTATGATCACATAACCCCTAACATTTGGCCTCCTAACTCTGTAGATCTCAATCCATTGGACTACTAAGTATGGAGAGTTGTTGAGCGAGGGGTCAATGAACACTCCCATAACACCAAAGATATTTTGAAAGGCGCCAGAGTCAGAGTAATGTCCAATATGAACCAGGACCATTTCATTCGAGCATGTAGACGCTTTCAATCTCGCATAGAAGTAGTTATTGAAGCTGAAGGTTGCTTTATTGTATAAAATTATAAAAAAGATGCTTTATTTTTATGCTTATACCATTTTTTCAATAATTAAGTTATTATTTGTTATTATATATCTGTTTTTCTATAAACATAAATCTGTCCTCAAATAACATAGGCACCCTATATATATATAGTGGTAGAACACTGGAAGTTAATATCCGTAGTGGTAGTGCACTCAGTCCATGGGACGAATTAGGTAGAAGTGGTTACACAACAGTTAGTTACAGAGAGCAATTGTTAGTTACAGAGAACAATTGTTTCACCTTAGCGGATCCTCAGCTCGTAATGGACATGGTTATACGGAACAGGAAGGACAACCGTACGAACGCGTATGCGCAGAAACGGTCACTTCGCTCAGGCAATACTAAATTGTTTTCCACTACAATTTTATGGGTGCCACTTTAATACTGCTTAGTCAGGCCGGATCTAAGAGGCATAGTTGGTGTACAGATGTTTAGTTATTCAAACACCTGTCAGAGTTACTCTCCTTGCTCTGTGATGCAAACAACCATGTCTGTTTGAATCAAACATGAACTTCGATGTGATTATCATCTTAAAACCTCTTCTGGGATCTTTATTGAACACTCTCTAGATTTGTAAGCCCTTGAGAAGCCTTTTCGGGCGAAACGTACGTAATTGCTTTTGTATAAACATGATCTAACAGTCTATATTCTCATTCGTAAATCCTTTCATTTATATATATATATCTATATATATATTAATAAGAGGAATTCCAACTTTGTCTGATTTACTCGTTTTATTTACAATCCTTTAAAATTTATAATGGTATTATAATGAAATAGTATGATAGAATATTAAATTCTAAGTGTTAATTGAACAAGTACTTTCATGCTTTCGCAATCTTCAGGTTCATAATATGTGGTGACAGTCAAGTTTGCAATTTTCAACTGTAATAAGATGGGTAAATTTCCTACCTTTTATACATTTTATACAGGGAAAAGTGGCTCCAGAATGCTAAGCCCTGCAAACTGTATTTCGACCAATCAGTGTGTAGTTTCACTGAATCACTAAAGCTGATTGGTTTAAGCGTCACAGCTGGTTGAGCATGTCTAACGACCAATAATTAATCATATCCAAAGCATCAATTGTTTTGCTATTTTTAGAAATGATGAAAATAGCATTTTCTATTAATCATCACCATCAACATCACTTTTATTATTATTATTATTGTTGTTGTTGTTGTTGTTGTTGTTGTTGTTGTTGTTGTTGTTGTTGTTAGTGGTCGTAGTCATAGTGGTAGTAGAAGTAATAACCCTAAGCGTTATTATTGTTAATTTAGCTTGGGTTTGAATTTATCAATAACATTCTTTTCTTTGATTTTTCTTTTGATTTCACTTGGGCTGTGTAATTTGTAGAATGGGAATATTATAAATATTCCCTGACCACATGTTGCTAGATGGTTACTTAGGGGTATCTGACGGACATTTGGGTCTCTGATTTGTTGACGGTGTACCCGCGCACGTTCCGATAGTGCATTTCCAGTTTGACCGACATATAGTTCTTCACAATTCGGGCATTTAATGCAGTAAATTAGATTTCTGCTTTTGCAGTTCATATTTGCATTTGGGAATATTTTTCCAGTTTTTGTTTTCATATATTGACCGGCGTGTATGGATTGACATGTGCCGCATCGACTATCATTGCATTTAGATACAGTGAATGATTGGTCTTTGTTGTTAAGGTCAAACTTTGCTTTTGTTAGTAATTGCTTCAAATTTTTTGGCTGTCTTTTACTAAGAGTCAAAGATCGATCTGTGATTAAGCCTTTTAATTCATTACTTTGAGCAATGATCGGTAGGTTTGCTTTGGCAGTGTTGAAGATATTCTGGTGACATGCGTTGTGTGTCATTATAAATTGTATGACCAGTTCTTGGTTTCTTCTTCCTTGGGTTGTCCTAAGTTGTTGTATATGTATTTTTATAGCCCGCTGTATGCCATTTTCTATAAGTAGAGATGGGTATTTTTGTTTGAGCAAAAATTCTCTTAGTTCTGTTAGGCGTTTGTACCTGGTATTCGTATCTTCTACAATGGTACAAATTCTTCTGGCTAGGCAGTATGGGATGTCGCGTTTTGTATGAGGTGGATGGCACGACTTAAAATTCAGATATTTATGGGTGTCTGTGTGTTTATAATATCTGAATTTTAAGTCGTGCCATCCACCTCATACAAAACGCAACATCCCATACTGCCTAGCCAGAAGAATTAATTACTTCACTAATAATTATTTTATAAATAGTTGTTCCGTAATTATAAATAGTTGTTCCGTAATTAATTAATTATTTCATTAGTATACCATCCCTTGTGAAACAGGTTTATGTTTTGAAGTTCCGACCGATCTGCTGAAAAGGTTTGAATTTTGAAATTTAAACTTGTCTAGGCACCAGGCAGTTGCCATTTTACGTCTGTAAGTATAGATTTAATATTTAATATTTTCTAGATCGATACAGGCGGACTATATGTACTTGAATTAAGGCATTTCTATCTGGCTAAAAAATTATTGTCATTTTGCAAAAAAAAACACATTAGTGTTGATCATATTTTTTTAAATTGTAATGTAATGCTCAGAAGTATTTTCTTAGAGCTTAATAATTGTAAATGACTACTAAATTGAAATAAATCTGCTCCTTCGGTAGAGCTGAGTTCATAATCCCATATTTACGGCTGTTATTTCTAGCGCCATGGATATGAGCCAGAATGCTGAGAAGGTCGTGTGCAAAAGCACATGTATTAGGCTTGCGACAGATCAGTCTTAAGATTATTATCTTAGGAGAAGTAACTATAATTTCTGGGTGCCTATTGAAAATCTATATGTACTTGAATTAAGGTATTTCTATCTGGCTAAAAAATTATTTTCATTTTGCAAAAAAAACACATTAGTGTTGATCATATTTTTTAAAATTGTAATATATATATATATATATTTGTCAGCATTTTCTTTTCCTTTTACTAATATATATATATATATATATATATATACGTGTGTGTGTGTGTAAGAGAGAGAGATAGTCTGTGTGTGTGTATGTGTGAGTGTGTGTGTGTATGTGTGTGTGTGTGTGTGTGTGTGTGTGTGTGTGTGTGTGTGTGTGTGTGTGTGTGTGTGTGTGTGTGTGTGAGTGTGTGTGTACATTTCATATGTACGTTTATATCTGAACAAGTTCTGCTGTACACGTTTAATGAGTGGAACATTAAACGTTATAACAATATGACTATCTGTGGGAAAGGGAATCTAAACATGCACGTTTTTGTTGACAGTTTGGTGTAATGACCAATACTCTCTCCACTGAACATTACAGCTAAGTGTGAACAAGGAGAGGTAATGGCCAGCGCAGTAGACTCGTACAATGATGGTCATTATTCCAAGGTGTCAACGAGGAGTCCCACAGGAACTGACATTTTTATTGCCGTTTTTATAAGTGAAGTTAGTGAGTATCAAACATCGAAATGGGAATAATTAATCCTAACAATAAATAATTGTTTCTACTTTTGGCACAAGGCCAGCTATTATCCAGTGCATTACTGGTACTTTATTTTATCGACCCAGTAAGGATGAAAGGCAAAGTTAACCTCGGCGGGATTTGAACTCAGAATGGCAAGGGCCGTAACTCTATGCGTCAAAGCATGGCGTTCGACCCTCTACCGATACTGCCAATCCACTTAATGTTATTTTTGTTATTACGCCGCATGGCATGGCTATGTAG
>OZ024741.1:208881007-208911007 GCA_964016885.1 Eledone cirrhosa | reverse complement strand
GAGAGAGAGAGAGAGAGAGAGAGAGAGAGAGAGAGAGAGAGAGAGAGAGAGAGAGAGAGAGAGAGAGAGAGAGAGAGAGTCAGATTTAAGAATATATACATTTAGAACGAGAGACATTGTAGGAGAAAGAGAGAGAGAGCGAGAGAGAGAAAGGAAGAGAAAGAAATAGAGAGAAAGAGAAAGAGAGAGAGAGAGAGAGAGAGAGAGAGGAAAAGAGAACGAGAGAAGTTTGTTGGTGTTTTTCGTGAATTTGCTGAATGGAATTCTTTTGTAGCTTAATATTATTCTTATTTTTGTGTGCTTCTATGTAGAGAGCAAGAGAGATGAAGATATGTGCATACATGCGTGTGTGCATGCGCGTGCGCGTGCGCGTGTGTGTATATGTATATATACTTACACACACATATATATATACATCTCTATACACACATGGTGGCTGCCAACTCGTTTTCGAGTACGGCCACTACTTTATATCCATGTAGGAGAACCCCTACCGATGCGCTAAACAAGTGTGACTTTTAGTCCAGCCAGCGACTTGAAAACTCTGGTACAAACACTACACCTGTGACAATTATTGACACATAGTGTTGGGCCCTTGGTACCATGTGACGACAAGTGTAGAGAGATCTCCAGATATAAAGCAATGCCTGTGCCGTGAAGCTTTTATAGTGAGCAAAGGCACTGCACAAAGCCAGTCCCACTCTCTTAACCCGAGATGATATTTACCAAAAAGAAGAATAAGTCAACATCATTGGATACCATCAGGGTTGCAGGTGTTATATCAGAGTTTTCCTTCTCCTAGAATTCTGCCTTGACAAAGGCTAAGGGGTCATCTCTCCCGGTGATTTTGGATGGCCATTGACTCTTAAGAGCTCCTTTGCCCTTTGACAGGTTTTGTTTTTAGTCCTGCAGGATGTCCAAAGTCACCCTCCTCACCAAGAATCCTTGGTGGGGTTGCCAGTTTAGTCGCCAACGACCCGACCATGGGACAGGTTGTACTGGGATACATGTTACCAGTAGCACCAACTGGTGACCTGACATACATATACGTATATATATATATATATATATATATATATATATATATGTATACTAAGGTAGATAAGCTACAATCTCTAGCTAAGCGGGAGGCGTTCCTGACCCTGAAAGATCACAAGCTAGACTTTACTTCTAACCCCACATGTAATCTAATAAACCCGGCACGCACTGATATGGGACTAGTCAGTAAGGCCATTCTTAGAAACATAGTTAAGACCATTAGGACCAAGTCTAACCTGTCCCAGTGGGAGAAGAGCGACACCTTAATTAAGTGGTTTAACTCCTTCAACTCTAAAAAAGCGAAGTTCACACTGTTTGACATTGTTGAGACCCTGTTTAACAAAGCGTTGGACTTCGCTACCACTTACACGACCGTCCATGATTAAACAGGGAAATCATCGCTCACTGCCGGAAAAACCTCCTCTTCAACAACGGAGTAGCCTGGGCAAAGAAGTCAACAACTTCAGACCTGTTCGACGTCTCCATGGAATCGTTTGACAGTGCTGACATATGCGACTTGGTTGGCCTATTTATTTTAGACTTATTACGTGTTAGATCCCCGGACTTCCACACGGGAATATACCGCGACGATGGACTGATCTTATCGAGCCATAAAAGTGGTCACGACCTCGACCGGTTTAAAAAAGACTTAGCTTCTACGTTCAATGAGTTAGGACTTAGGATAACAGTAGCTACCAACCACTCTAGCGTAGATTTCTTAGACATTAATTTAGACCTTCGCACACACACCTACAGACCCTTCCATAAGCTAAACGAAAAACTCAATTACATTCACAAGGACTCATGCCAACCACCCACTGTTTTTAGAAACTTCGTAAATAATATCAGTACTAGAATATCAAACCTCTCCTCTAATAAGGCTATCTTTGACAGGGCGGCACCCTACTATAACACGGCGTTAGCTAACAGCGGCTTTCGCAACCTATCACTTACTCTCCCACTATCAACAACAGCAATAAGAAAAGAAAGCGCAACAATAGACAAACTATCTGGTTCTCCCCTCCCTTCTCACTCAACGTAAAAACCAATGTAGGCAAAACATTTCTAGCCCTCTTAGATAGACACTTTCCCATAGGTCATAAATACCGCTCCATCTTTAACCGACACGAAGTAAAACTAGGATACTCCTGCGCTAAGAACATGAAGGCCCACATCACCAGCAGCCCTAGGAGCAGCAGCCCACCAGGGTGGTTTTGCCGTAAGGCCGAAGCTTCTCCCCTTCAACAGCAATGCAACACCCTCGCTGTCATTTATGAAGCTGTGGTCACTTCCAACCGACCAAATCAACCACATGAGGTCAAATCCTATGTGGTTATGGCGGAGGGCCGATTTAAGTAACGTTTCCTGAACCACCAGTCGCACTTTAGGTACCTAGACAGACGTTCATCCTCGAAACTCGCGAGCCACGTATGGTCCCTCAAGGACCCAAGCATAGACTACTCCATTCAATGGAAGGCCATCACTAAGTCCAAGCTATACGCAAGGGGAAATCCGTCGTGTAGACTATGTATTGATGAACGAATAAATATTCTAAAGAGATTATGTAATAGTGATTGCCTAAAATCAAGAAATGAATTCTTCACATGTTGTCCACACGTCTGGAAACACCTCTTGCATGACTACAAAGATCCTGATTGAATAACAACATCATAATTTTCTTATCAACTACTCTAAAACAATAGCATAATGTCTTCGAAATGCTTTTAATTAAGCATACAGTGTATTGCAAAATACACCATATATACATTCATATATATATCGCTATTTCAGAGCACCAATTCTAATTTTCAATTTCTGCTTGGCCGGCACCCGCTCTGTATAATCAGTTCCTGATTATTACTAGAATTCTATAAGAATCAAACATTCATGATTTTCAGCAAACAGGAGGAGTAGTTAGCTTTGATAAGCATAAATAAATGCGAAACAGCGCTCTGTCAGCTTTATCTCCCCTGTTTGCTGACAATTAAAGTAAGTGAGACTGTCACTACTCTAAAACAATAGCATACGGTCTTCGAAATGCTTTTAATTAAGCATACAGTGTATTGCAAAATACACTATATATACATTCATATATATATCGCTATTTCAGAGCACCAATTCTAATTTTCTATTTCTGCTTGACCGGCAAACGGTCTGTATAATCAGTTCCTGATTATTACTAGAATTCTATAAGAATCAAACATTCATGATTTTCAGCAAACAGGAGGAGTAGTTAAATTTGATAAGCATTAAAAAATGCGAAACAGAGGTCTGTCGCTTTATCTCCCCTGTTTGCTGAACATTAAAGTAAGTGAGACTGTCACTACTCTAAAACAATAGCATAAGGTCTTCGAAATTATTTTAATTAAGCATACAGTGTATTGCAAAATATACTATATATACGTTCATATATATATCGCTATTTCAGAGCAACAATTCTAATTTTCAATTTCTTCTTGACCGGCAAACGGTCTGTATAATCAGTTCCTGATTATTACTAGAATTCTATAAGAATCAAATATTCATGATTTTCAGCAAACAGGAGGAATAGTTAGATTTGATAAGCATAGAAAAATGCGAAATAGTGCTCTGTCAGCTTTATATCCCCCGTTTGCTGAAAATTAAAATAAATGAGACTGTCACTACTCTAAAACAATAGAATAAGGTCTTCGAAATGATTTTAATTAAGCATACAGTGTATTGCAAAATACATTAAGATATATATCGCTATTTCAGTGTACCAATTCTAATTTTCAATTCCTCCTTTACCGGCAACCGCTCTGTATAATCAGTTCCTGATTATTACTAGAATTCTATAAGAATCAAACAGTTATAATTTTCAGCAAACAGGAAAAGTAGATAGCTTTGATAAGCATAAAAAAATGCGAAACAGCGCTCTGTCAGCTTTATCTCCCGTGTTTGCTGAAAATTAAAGTAAGTGAGACTGTCACTACTCTGAAACAATGGCATAAGGTCTTCGAAATGATTTTAATTAAGAATACAGTGTATTGCAAAATACACTATATATACATTCATATATATATCGCTATTACAGAAAACCAATTCTAATTTTCAATTTCTGCTTGACCGGCAACCGCTCTGTATAATCAGTTCCTGATTATTACTAGAATTCTATAAGGATCAAACATTCATGATTTTCAGCAAAGAGGAGGAATAGTATGATTTGATAAGCATAGACAAATGCGAAATAGAGCTCTGTCAGCTGTATCTCTCCCATATGCTGAAAAGTAAAATAAGTGAGACTGTCACTACTCTAAAACAATAGCATAAGGTCTTCGAAATGCTTTTAATTAAGCATGCAGTGTATTGCAAAATACACTATATATACATTCATATATATATCGCTGTTTCAGAGCACCAATTCTAATTTTCAATTTCTGCTTGACCGGCAACCGCTCTGTATAATCAGTTCCTGATTATTACTAGAATTCTATAAGAATCAAACAGTTATGATTTTAAGCAAACAGGAGGAGTAGATAGCTTTGATAAGCATAAAAAAATGCGAAACAGAGCCTGTCACCTTTAGCTCCCCTGTTTGCTGAACATTAAAATAAGTGAAAATGTCACTACTCTAAAACAATAGCATAAGGTCTTGTTAATGCTATTATTTAAGCATACAGTGTATTGAAAAATACTCTATATATACCTTCATATATATATCGCCATTTCAGAGCACCAATTCTAATTTTCAATTTCTGCTTGACCGGCAACCGCTCTGTATAATCAGTTCCTGATTATTACTAGAATTCTATAAGAAAGAAATATTCATGATTTTCAGCAAACAGGAGGAGCAGTTAGCTTTGATAAACATAAAAAAATGCGAAACATAGCTCTTTCACCTTTTTTTCCCCTGTTTGCTGAAAATTAATGTAAGAGAGACTGTCACTACTCTAAAACAATAGCATAAGGTCTTCTTAATGCTTTTATTTAAGCATACAGTGTATTGCAAAATACACTATATATACTTTCCTATATATATCGCCATTTCAGAGCACCAATTCTAATTTTCAATTCCTGCTTGACCGGCAACCGCTCTGTATAATCAGTTCCCGATTATTACTAGAATTTTATAAGAATCAAACAGTCATGAATCAAACAGGAGGATTAGAAAGCTTTGATAAGCATAAAAAAAATGCGAAACAGAGTCTGTCACCTTTACCTCCCCTGTTTGCTGAACATTAAAGTAAGTGAGAATGTCACTACTCTAAAACAATAGCATAGAGTCTTCGAAATGCTTTTAATTAAGCATACAGTGTATTGCAAAATACACTAAAATACATTCATATATATATCGCTATTTCAGAGCACCAATTCTAATTTTCAATTTCTGCTTGACCGGCAAACGATCTGTATAATCAATTCCTGATTATTACTAGAATTCTATAAGAATCAAACATTCATGATTATCAGCAAACAGTAGGAGTCGTTAGCTTTGATAAGCATAAAAAAATGCGAAACAGAGTCTGTCACCTTTACCTCCCCTGTTTGCTGAACATTAAAGTAAGTGAGACTGTCACTACTCTAAAACAATAGCATAAGGTCTTCGTAATGCTTTTATTTAAGCATACAGTGTATTGCAAAATACACTATATATACTTTCATATATATATCGCCATTTCAGAGCACCAATTCTAATTTTCAATTCCTGCTTGACCGGCAACCGCTCTGTATAATCAGTTCCCGATTATTACTAGAATTCTATAAGAATCAAACAGTCATGATTTTAAGCAAACAGGAGGATTAGAAAGCTTTGATAAGCATACAAAAAATGCGAAACAGAGTCTGTCACCTTTACCTCCCCTGTTTGCTGAACATTAAAGTAAGTGAGACTGTGACTACTCTAAAACAATAGCATAAGGTCTTCGAAATGATTTTAATTAAGCATACATTGTATTGCAAAATACACTATATATCCATTCATATATATATCGCTATTTCAGAGCACCAATTCTAATTTTCAATTTCTGCTTGACCGGCAACCGCTCTGTATAATCAGTTCCTGATTATTACTAGAATTCTATAAGAATCAAACAGTTATGATTTTCAGCAAACAGGAGGAGTTGATAGCTTTGATAAGCATAAACAAATGCGAAACAGAGCCTGTCACCTTTAGCTCCCCTGTTTGCTGAACATTAAAATAAGTGAGAATGTCACTACTCTAAAACAATAGCATAAGGTCTTGTTAATGCTTTTATTTAAGCATACAGTGTATTGAAAAATACTCTATATATACTTTCATATATATATCGCCATTTCAGAGCACCAATTCTTATTTTCAATTTCTGCTTGACCGGCAACCGCTCTGTATAGTCAGTTCCTGATTATTACTAGAATTCTATAAGAATCAAACACTCATGATTTTCAGCAAAGAGGAGGAATAATTAGCTTTGATAAGCATAGAAAAATGCGAAATAGAGCTCTGTCAGCTTAATCTCCCCTATTTGCTGAAAATTAAAGTAAGTGAGAATATCACTACTCTAAAACAATAGAATAAGGTCTTCGAAATGATATTAATTATGCATACAGTGTATTGCAAAATACACTATATAATCATTCAGATACATATCGTTATTTCAGAGCACCAATTCTAATTTTCAATTTCTGCTTGACCGGCAACTGCTCTGTATAATCAGTTCATGAATATTACTAGAATTCTATAAGAATCAAATATTCATGACTTTAAGCCAACAGGAGGACTAGTTAGCTTTGATAAGCATCACAATATGCGAAACAGCGCTCTGTCAGCTTTATCTCCCCTGTTTCCTGAAAATTAAAATAAATAAGACTCACTACTCTAAAACAATAGCATAATGTCTTCGAAATGCTTTTAATTAAGCATACAGTGTATTGCAAAATACACTATATATACATTCATATATATATCGCTATTATAGAGAACCAATTCTAATTTTCAGTTTCAGCTTGACCGGCAACCGCTCTGTATAATCAGTTCATGAATATTACTAGAATTCTATAAGAATCAAACATTCATGATTTTCAGCAAAGAGGAGGAATAGTTATCTTTGATAAGCATAGAAAAATGCGAAATAGAGCTCTGTCTTCTTTATCTCCCCTGTTTCCTGAGAATTAAAATAAATGAGACTCACTACTCTAAAACAATAGCATACGGTCTTCAAAATGATTTTAATTAATCATACAGTGTATTGCAAAATACGCTATAATACATTCATATATATATCGCTATTTCAGAGCACCAATTCTAATTTTCAATTTCTGCTTGACCGGCAAACGCTCTGTATAATCAGTTCCTGATTATTACTAGAATTCTATAAGAATCAAACATTCGTGATTATCAGTAAACAGGAGAAGTCGTTAGCTTTGATAAGCATAAAAAAATGTGAAACAGAGCGCTGTCAGCTTTATTTCCCCTGTTTGCTGAAAATTAATGTAAGTGAGACTGTCACTACTCTAAAACAATAGCATAAGGTCTTCGAAATGATTTTAATTAAGCATACATTGTATTGCAAAATACACTATATATACGTTCATATATATATCGCTATTTCAGAGGACCAATTCTAATTTTCAATTTCTGCTTGACCGGCAACCGCTCTGTATAATCAGTTCCTGATTATTAGTGGACTTCTATAAGAATGAAACAGTTATGTTTACAACAAACAGGAGAAGTAGATATATTTGATAAGCATAAACAAATGCGAAACAGAGCTCTTTCACCTTTAGCTCCCCTGTTTGCTGAAAATTAAAGTAAGTGAGACTGTCACTACTCTAAAACAATAGCATACGCTCTGTGAAATGATTTTAATTGAGCATACAGTGTATTGCAAACTACACTATATATACATTCATATGTATATCGTTATTTCAGAGCACCAATTCTAATTTTCAATTTCTGCTTGACCGGCAACCGGTCTGTATAATCAGTTCCTGATTATTAGTAGAATTCTATAAGAATCAAATATTCATGATTTTCAAGAAACATAAAAAATGCGAAACAGAGCTCTGTCAGCTTTATCTCCCTGTTTGTTTATAATTAATGTAAGTGAGATTGTCACTACTCTAAAACAATAGCATAAGGTCTTCGAAATGCTTTTAATTAAGCATAGAGTGTACTGCAAAATATACTATATATACATTCAGATATATATCGCTATTTCAGAGGACTAATTCTAATTTTCAATTTCTGCTTGACCGGCAACCGCTCTGTATATTCAGTACCTGATTATTACTAGAATTCTGTAAGAATCAAACAGTTATGTTACAACAAACAGGAGGAGTAGATAGATTTGATAAGCATAAACAAATGCGAAACAGAGCTCTTTCACCTTTAGCTCCCCTGTTTGCTGAAAATTAAAGTAAGTGAGACTGTCACTACCCTAAAACAATAGCATACGCTCTGTGAAATGATTTTAATTGAGCATACAGTGTATTGCAAACTACACTATATATACATTCATATATATATATCGTTATTTCAGAGCACCAATTCTAATTTTCAATATCTGCTTGACCGGCACCCGCTCTGTATAATCAGTTCCTGATTATTACTAGAATTCTATAAGAAACAAATATTCATGATTTTCAGCAAACAGGAGGAGTAGTTAGCTTTGATAAGCATAAACAAATGCGAAAAAGAGCTCTTTCACCTTTATCTCCCCTGTTTGCTGAAAATTAATGTAAGTAATACTGTCACTACTCTAAAACAATAGCATAAGGTCTTCGTAATGCTTTTATTTAAGTATACAGTGTATTGCAAAATACACTATATATACCTTCATATATATATCGTTATTTCAGAGCACCATTTCTAATTTTCAATTTTTGCTTGACCGACAAACGCTCTGTATAATCAGTTCCTGATTATTACTAGAATTCTATAAGAATCAAACATTCATGTTTATCAGCAAACAGGAGGAGTAGTTAGCTTTGATAAGCATAAGGTCTTCGAAATGATTTTAATTAACATACAGTGTATTGCAAAATACACCATATATACATTCAGATATGTATATCGCTATTTCAGAGCACCAATTCTAATTTTCAATTTCTGCTTGACCGGCAACCGCTCTGTATAGTCAGTTCCTGATTATTACTAGAATTCTATAAAAATCAATTATTCATGATTTTCAGCACACAGGAGGAGTAAATAGATTTGATAAACATGAAAAATGCGAAACAGAGCTTTGTCAGCTTTACCTCCCCTGTTTGCTGAAAATTAAAATAAGTGAGACTGTCACTACTCTAAAACAATAGCATAAGGTCTTCGAAATGCTTTTAATTAAGCATACAGTGTATTGCAAAATCCACTATATATACATTCAGATATATATCGCTATTTCAGAGCACCAATTCTAATTTTCAATTTCTGCTTGACCGGCAACCGCTCGGTATAATCCGTTCCTGATTATAACTAGAATTCCATAAGAATGATATATTCATGATTTTCAGCAAACAGGAGGAGTAGATAGCTTTGATAAGCATAAAAAAATGCGAAACATAGCTCTGTCAGCTTTACCTCCCCTGTTTGCTGAAAATTAAAATAAGTGAGACTGTCACTACTCTAAAACAATAGCATACGCTCTGTGAAATGATTTTAATTGAGCATACACTGTATTGCAAAATACACAATATATATACATTCATATATATATCACTATTTCAGAGCACCAATTCTAATTTTCAATTTCTCCTTGACCGGCAAACGCTCTGGATAATCAGTTCCTGATTATTACTAGAATTCTATAAGAATCAAATATTCATGATATTCAGCAAACAGGAGGAGTAGATATCTTTGATAAGCATAAAAAAATGCGAAACAGAGCTCTGTCAGCTTTATCTCCCCTGTTTGCTAAACATTAAAGTAAGTGAGACTGTTACTACTCTAAAACAATAGCACAAGTTCTTCGAAATGATTTTTATTAAGCATACACTGTATTGCAAATTACACTAATATACATTCAGATACATATCGCTATTTCAGGACACCAATTCTAATTTTCAATTCATGCTTGACCGGCAACCGCTCTGTATAATCAGTTCCTGATTATTACTAGAATTCTATAAGAATTAAATATTCATGATTTTCAGCTAACAGGAGGAGTAAATAGCTTTGATAAACATAAAAAAATGCGAAACAGAACTCTGTCAGCCTCATCTCCCCTGTTTGCTGAAAATTAAAATAAGTGAGACTGTCACTACTCTAAAACAATAGCACACGCTCTGTGAAATGATTTTAATTAAGCATACACTGTATTGCAAATACACTATATATACATTCATATATATATCGCTATTTCAGATGACCAATTCTAATTTTCAATTTCTGCTTGACCGGTAACCGCTCTGTATAATCAGTTCCTGATTATTACTAGACTTCTATGAGAATCAAACAGTTATGTTTACAACAAACAGTAGGAGTAGATAGATTTGATAAGAATAAAAACATGCGAAACAGAGCTCTGTCAGCTTTATCTCCCTGTTTGCTTAAAATTAATGTAAGTGAGACTGTCACTACTCTAAAACAATAGCATAATGTCTTCGAAATGCTTTTAATTAACCATACAGTGTATTGCAAAATACACTATATATACATTCATATATATATCGCTATTTCAGATGACCAATTCTAATTTTCAATTTCGGCTTGACCGCAACCGCTCTGTATAATCAGTTCCTGATTATTACTAGACTTCTATGAGAATCAAACAGTTATGTTTACAACAAACAGTAGGAGTAGATAGATTTGATAAGAATAAAAACATGCGAAACAGAGTTCTGTCAGCTTTATCTCCCCTGTTTGCTAAACATTAAAGTAAGTGAGACTGTCACTACTCTAAAACAATAGCACACGCTCTGTGAAATGATTTTAATTAAGCATACATTGTATTGCAAATACACTATATATACATTCATATATATATCACTATTTCAGAGCACCAATTCTAATTTTCAATTTCTGCTTGACCGCCTACCGCTCTGTATAGTCAGTTCCTGACTATTACTAGAATTCTATAAGAATCAAACATTCATGATTTTCAGCAAACAGGAGGAGTAGTTAGCTTTGATAAGCATTAAAAAATGCGAAACAGCGCTCTGTCAGCTTTACCTCACTTGATTGCTGAAAATTAATGTAAATGAGACTGTCACTAGTCTAAAACAATAGCATAAGGTCTTCAAAATGCTTTTAATTAAGCATACACTGTATTACAAAATACACTATATATACATTCACATATATATCGCCATTTTAGAGCACCAATTCTAATTTTCAATTTCTGCTTGACCGGCAACAGGTCTGTATAATCAGTTCCTGATTATTACTAGAATTTTGTAAGAATCAAACAGTCATGACATTCAGCAAACAGGAGAAGTAGTTAGCTTTGATAAGCATAAACAAATGCTAAACAGAGCTCTGTCAGCCTCATCTCCCCTGTTTGCAGAAAATTAAAATAAGTGAAACTGTCACTACTCTAAAACAATAGCATAAGGTCTTCGTAATTCTTTTATTGAAGCATACAGTGTATTGCAAAATACACTATATATACCTTCATATATATATCGCCATTTCAGAGCACCAATTCTTATTTTCAATTTCTGCTTGACCGGCAACCGCTCTGTATAGTCAGTTCCTGATTATTACTAGAATTCTATAAGAATCAAACACTCATGATTTACAGCAAACAGGAGGAGTAGATAGATTTGATAAGCATAAAAAAATGCGAAACAGAGCTCTGTCAGCTTTATCTCACCTGTTTGCTGAAAATTAATGTAAATGAGACTGTCACTACTCTAAAACAATAGCATAAGGTCTTCGAAATGTTTTATTAAGCAGACAGTGTATTGCAAAATACACTATATATACATTCATATATATATCGCTATTTCAGAGCACCAATTCTAAATTTCCATTTCTGCTTGACCGGCAACCGCTTTGTATAATCAGTTCCTGAATATTACTAGAATTCTGTAAGAATCAAACAGTCATGATTTTCAGCAAACAAGAGGAGTAGTTAGCTTTGATAAGCATAAACAAATGCGAAACAGAGCTCCGTCAGCTTTATCTCCCCTGTTTGCTGAAAATTAAAGTAAGTGAGACTGTCACTACTATAAAACAATAGCATACGCTCTGTGAAATGCTTTTAATTAAGCATACACTGTAGTGCAAAATACACTATATATACATTTATATATATATCACTATTTCAGAGCACCAATTCTAATTTTCAATTTCTGCTTGACCGCAACCACTCTGATTATTACTAGAATTCTATAAGAATCAAACATTCATGATTTACAGCAAACAGGAGCAGTAGATAGATTTGATAAGAATAAAAACATGCGAAACAGAGGTCTGACAGCTTTATCTCCCCTGTTTGCTAAACATTAAAGTAAGTGAGACTGTCACTACTCTAAAACAACAGCATAAGGTCTTCGAAATTATTTTAATTAACATACAGTGTATTGCAAAATACACTATATATACATTCAGATATATATCGCTATTTCAGAGCACCAATTCTAATTTTCAATTTCGGCTTGACCGGCCACCGCTCTGTATAATCAGTTCCTGATTATTACTAGAATTCTATAAGAATCAAATATTCATGATTTTTAGCAAACAGGAGGACTAGTTAGCTTTGATAAGCATCACAAAATGCGAAACAGAGCTCTGTCAGATTTACCATCCCTGTTTGCTCAAAATTAAATAAATGAGGCTGTCACTACTCTAAAACAATAGCATAAGGTCTTCGAAATGGGTTTAATTAAGCATACATTGAATTGCAAAATACACTAGAAATATACATTCATATATATATCATTATTTCAGAGCACCAATTCTAATTTTCAATTTCTGCTTGACCGGCAACCGGACTGTATAGTCAGTTCCTGATTATTACTAGAATTCTATTAGAATCAAACAGTTATGATTTTCAGCGAACAGGAGGACTCGTTAACTTTGAGAAGCATAAAAAAATGCGAAACAACGCTCTGTCAGCTTTATCTCCCTTGTTTGTTGAAAATTAATGTAAATGAGACAGGCATAAAATTAATGTAAGTGAGATTGTCACTACTCTAAAACAATAGCATAAGGTCTTCGAAATGCTTTTAATTAAGCATACAGTGTATTGCAAAATACACTATATATACATTCATATATATATCGCTATTTCAGAGCAGCAATTCTAATTTTCAATTTCTGCTTGACCGGCAACCGGACTGTATAGTCAGTTCCTGATTATTACTAGAATTCTATTAGAATCAAACAGTTATGATTTTCAGCAAACAGGAGGAGTGGTTAGCTTTGATAAGCATAAAAAAATGCGAAACAGAGCTCTGTCAGCTTTACCTCCTCTGTTTTCTGAAAATTAGCGTAAGTGAGACTGTCACTACTCTAAAACAATGGCATATGATCTTTGAAATGCTTTTCATTAAGCATACACTGTATTGCAAAATACACTATGTATACATTCATTTATATATCGCTATATCAGTGCAACAATTCTAATTTTCAATTTCTGCTTGACCGGCAACCGCTCCTTATAAGCACTTCCTGATTATTACTTGAATTCTATAAGAATCAAACATTCATGATTTTTAGCAAACAGGAGGAGTAGATATCTTTGATAAGCATAAACAAATGCGAAACAGAGCTCTGTCAGCTTTAGCTCCCCTGTTTGCTGAAAATTAATGTAAGTGAGACTGTCACTACTCTAAAACAATAGCATAAGGTGTTCAAAATGCTTTTAATTAAGCATACAGTGTATTGCAAAATACACTATATATACATTCATATATATATCGCCATTTCAGAGCACCAATTCTAATTTTCAATTTCTGATTGACTGACAACCGCTCTGTATAATCAGTTCCCGATTATTACTAGAATTCTATAAGAATCAAACATTCATGATTTTTAGCAAACAGGAGGAGTAGTTAGCTTTGATAAGTATAAACAAATGCGAAACAGAGCTCTGTCAGCCTTATCTCCCCTCTTTGTTGAACATTAAAGTAAGTGAGAATGCCAATACTCTAAAACAATAGCATAAGGTCTTCGAAATGATTTTAATGAACATACAGTGTATTGCAAAATACACTATATATACATTCATATATATATCGCTATTTCAGAGTACCAATTCTAATTTTCAATTTCTGCTTGATCGGCAGCCGCTCTGTATAATAAGTTCCTGATTATTACTAGAATTCTATAAGAATCAAATATTCATGATTTTCAGCAAACAGGATGAGCTTTCATAAAAAAAAAAAAAATGCGAAACATAGCTCTGTCAGCTTTACCTGCCCTGTTTGCTGAAAATTAAAGTAAGTGAGACTGTCACTACTCTAAAACAATAGCATACGCTCTGTGAAATGCTTTTAATTAAGCATACACTGTATTGCAAAATATACTATATATACATTCATATATATGTCGCTATTTCAGAGGACCAATTCTAATTTTCAATTTTTGCTTGACCGGCAACCGCTCTGTGTAGACAGTTCATTATTATTACTAGAATTCTATAAGAATCAAACATTCATGATTTTTAGCAAACAGGAGGAGTAGATAGCTTTGATAAGCATAAACAAATGCGAAACAGAGCTCTGTCCGCCTTATCTCCCCTGTTTGCTGAACATTAAAGTAAGTGAGAATGCCAATACTCATAGCATAAGATCTTCGAAATGCTTTTAATTAAGCATACATTGTATTGCAAAATACACTATATATACATTCATATATATATCGCTATTCCAGAGCCCCAATTCTAATTTTCAATTTCTGCTTGACCGGCAACCGGTCTGTATAGTCAGTTCCTGATTATTACTAGAATGATATAAGAATCAAACATTAATGATTTTCAGAAAACAGGAGGAGTAATTAGCTTTGATACACATAAAAAAATGCGAAACAGAGCTCTGTCATCTTTATCTCCCCTGTTTGATGAAAATTAGAGTAAGTGAGACTGTCACTACTCTAAAACAATAGCATATGATCTTTGAAATACTTTTAATTATGCATACAGTGTATTGCAAAATACACTATATATACCTTCATATATATATCGCTATTTCAGAGCACCAAATCTAATTTCCAATTACTGCTTGACCGGCAAAACGCTCTGTATAATCAGTTCCTGATTATTACTAGAATTCTATAAGAATCATACAGTCATGATTTTAAGCAAACAGGAGGATTAGAAAGCTTTGATAAACATTAAAAAATGCGAAACATAGCTCTTTCACCTTTTTTCCCCCTGTTTGCTGAAAATTAATGTAAGTGAGACTGTCACTACTCTAAAACAATAGCATAAGGACTTCGAAATGATTTTAATTAACATACAGTGTATTGCAAAATACACTATATATACATTCAGATATATATCGCTATTTCAGAGCACCAATTCTAATTTTCAATTTCTGCTTGACCGGCAACCGCTCTGTATATTCAGTTCCTGATTATTACTAGAATTCTATAAGAATCAAACAGTTATGATTTTCAGCAAACAGGAGGAGTATTTAGCTTTGATAAACATGAAAAATTGCGAAACAGAGCTCTGTCAGCTTTACCTCCCCTGTTTGCTGAAAATTAAAGTAAGTGAGACTGTCACTACTCTAAAACAATAGCATACGCTCTGTGAAATGCTTTTAATTAAGCATACACTGTATTGCAAAATACACTATATATACATTCATATATATGTCACTATTTCAGAGCACCAATTCTAATTTTCAATTTATGTTTGACCGGCAACCGCTCTGTAAAATCAGTTCCTGATTATTACTAGAATTCTATAAGAATCAAACATTCATGATTTTTAGCGAACAGGAGGCGTAGATAGCTTTGATAAGCATAAACAAATGCGAAACAGAGTCTGTCAGCTTTAGCTCCCCTTTTTGCTGAAAATTATGACGGGAAAGCGCACATACTGACACCTTAACCCAAATACCCAATCCTACACAGAGCCCCTTGGACGCCTACACAGCGGCAGCTTGCACGCACAGATTTGGGCACTCAGATTTTCAGTGGGACAATGGCACATACTGAGTTCGATATGAGCTGACTACATGCTCTTCACATGGATGTTTATATACCTAAACATACACTTTTTTGGACGATACGGTTGAGTATATACCATAACATACGCTATTTGGAGATACGGATGTTACAATTCAATCTATATACGTATAGCAGAACATTGAACTGAACTTACTTGCGTGTGTATAGGTTTGCGGTTGATCCAATTTTTCCAATTCTTTTGGACGATACGGATGAGTCTATACCATAACATACACTATTTGGAGATACGGATGTTACAATTCAATCTATACACGTATAGCAGAACATTGAACTGAACTTACTCGCGTGTGTATAGGGTTGTGGTTGACCCAAATTTTCCAATTTACATCGTCAAATTGAGATTTGACCAATATAACATTTTGTTGTTTGTAAACTAATTTTCGGTGAATACTATGTTGGTATATTTATATATTTTTCTTTGACCTCGCGTCGTTGTGTGTGTACTCACTCACAATAACTGTGACCGTCTATAGTTCTACAGATTTGATGCTATGTTAATATATGTACATATATATTTTTTCTTTGAGTTCGCGTCGGTGTGTGAATGTGTGTATATAGTCGGTCACATTAACTGTCACCGACTGTAATTCTACAGATTTGATTGATGTCCAGCTTCTTTTACAGCTATTGGGAGATAGAGACATGATAGTTTTATGACCCTAAGTGAGGACGATAGCAGTCGCCGTGTTTTGCTTGATTTTCATATGAGGGACTAAACTCTGTGAGTGAACATCGTTAATTTTCTCCCCCATATCAAGGATTTGAAGACAATTCATTTTCACCTGACGAGATCAGTGATAATCGATCATGGCTACACGATCGATATATCTCTTATTGAAACATGTGTCGTGATTAAAATGATTGGAAATTAATACCATGCCTTCGGATATTTATTTTGATACAAATACTCTGTTTAACATCATCTAGCTTTTCCCATAAATGAAATTGGAGATATATAAAAGCGTGGAGAACATAATATTGCTAACAAAAATGTATTGGACCGTTTGACACAATCAATAATACATCTTACTATATATATATATATATATATATATATATATATATATATATATATATATAGATATATATATATAGATAGATTTTGAGTATATGTTGGTTGTATACCAACACCTCAATATGTAGGCTGGAGCACTCGACGAAGTGCGCAGGTTGGTTTGGTTACTCCGGAGTAATGTAAAATAAAGTAAAATAAATAAGTCAAATGTTTAAAATTTAGCTTCGTTTATTACTGTTATATATATTTCGGTGACAGCCATCTTTGGCTGTGACCTCTTCAGGCAGTCCGAATTAGTGTGGTATAGACAAGTACATATGCTGTTGAGGTGTATAATTTTGTCAATACTCTGATATGCCCAGTTCGTGGTTGGGTTGTTATTTCTCTAAGGAACTGGAATCATATGAATTCAAACAAACGAATTTCAGTGTCAAAGGGCCTCTTCTCCTGTCATTGGTCAGTTGTTAGAACATTCCTCATTCAAAAGTCTATAGAAATTCGTTCTGAGGCAAGCCAATCTGTCGTTCTTGTTCTTGTTATTGTTAGGTACATCTGACCTTAATTCTTGTGTTGGTAGTGTTGTTATTGTTGGAGTTAGCTTAAAAAATTGATAAAGTGGTAGAAGGAACAAGGTGGTAAAGGAACAAAATAACAAAAAAATGTTAAAATTCCCATTGGTCAGTTTTGAGAGCATTCCTCAGTCAGAAGTCTATAGAAATTCTTTCTGGGATGAGACTCCCTGTAGTGTTTGTGTTTGCTATTGTTAAGTACATTTGACCTCCTCCCTTATTTCGGTAGTGTTGTTGGTGTTGTGGTCAGCTTATGTCTTGCTGCTGCTGACAATTTAGAAGTACCTGTGTGTGTTTTTTCATCCCTCCTGCCACCATCTCCCGTGGTGGTGGTTGTGGGGGGGGGGGGGACTTCCATGTATATGAAGAAATATAAGGCAATAAATGAAGAAAACAGAACATAAATAATTGTTTCTACTATTGGCACAAGGCCAGAAAATTACCCAGTACATTACTGGTACTTTATTTTATCGACCCCGTAAGGATGAAAGGCAAAGTTAACCTCGGCGGGATTTGAACTCAGAATGGCAAGGGCCGTAACTCTATGCGTCAAAGCATGGCGTCCGAACCTCTACCGATACTGCCAATCCACCGAATGAATAGAGAATAAAGAATACATGAAAAATTGGTGAAAAAGTAATGAAAATGAATATGGAGAAGTGAAAAATAAAATGAAGATTCAAATAAAGTAGGATAAAGTGTGTGTGTGCTATAACCAATCTCAAGGTCAGAAATATGTTGGATAGATTGGTATGAGGATCAAGATGTTAAAATAAGATAATCAAACAAAATGTGTTTGTATTATAATCAATCTCAACTTAAAGATAAATATAAGGTGATACAGTGAAGAGAACAGAAAACAAATAACATATTAATAAAGAGAAATCAAGATTTAAAATTTAAAATTGAAAATCAGAAATCAAGTAAATTAAAATGTCTGGCCGAGAGGTGTCTACATGTTCTGGATAAGTCCCTATAGCTTGAGGGGAGTTCACATCTTGTGTTGTTACTGTCCATATATCTTGAGGAAGGTCCCGGCTCTAAGGTGTCTGCATGTCCCGAAGAAGTCGGTTCTGAGGTTTATCAGACCGCTTCCACCTATTAGTATCTCGAGGGTCTCGTTCAGACATAGTTTGCATATTCAAGATCCCCCTTTATCGGGTGGTACTTTCCTGATTATGTACCAGGCCAGAGAGTACGGGGTCCTGTCCAGCTTAAGCTTCCAGATCAAGTCGGAGAGAGCCGTGCTTTTCCTTTTGGCCTCCTTATTGAATGAATGGCGATGGTTGTACCAGCAGTCTTTAAAGCTCGTTGATGTGGCTCCTATGTAGAGGTGTTCGGAGTTGGGGGTTTTAACCCTACAACCATATACTAAGTTCTTCTTAAGGCATTCATTACCAATGGGGCATGATTCGGGGTTTCTGCAGTTGCAGAGGGTGGTCGACCTCTGCGTGCCTAGATTGGGGTTCCCGTTACGTGTTACATGGTGGTCTTCCCCCAGGCACGGTGGGCGGTCTCTGGGTCTGTTTGGGTTTTTTGGGTGGGCTCTGGGTCCCCCCTTCCCTCCTTTCACATGGTTCTGCTGAGTGCTTGTATTGCCATCTTCTGGTTGTGTGTGGTTTTTAAGCCTACTCCTTTTGATGCTAGCTATGTGTTGGGCCAGATTTCTCGTGGTGGAATACGAGAGCATCACAGTGTGTCTTTTGAAGATCCTGTCGTTTCTATGGTCCCTCGGGAAGCATTTATCAAGTGCTCCAAAGAATGATCTGGCCAAGCTGTTCTTTAGGGCCGCTGAGTAGGGTGGGTTGTACAACGTTATTTTTCTGTGTCTCCTCCTATATGTGTGGGTCGGGGGCGTCGTGATTTGTTGGAGATTTGTTGGGTTGCTGGTGGTTCCAGCACTGTTGCTCCCCCTTTGGGCGCTATGCTTTTTCATATCTTCACGGCCCGAATCTGTGGGGTGGTCGTTGCCCGTGCTGGGAGATCTATCGTGGTGTGGTCCCCGTCCCCCGGACAGGTAGGTGGATGTTCTTCAGTGACGCTAAGTTTGCCAGTTTATCCATAGTGACATGGAGTACCTTTTTCGATCAAGGAGGAATCCCCCCCCCCCACAACAGACTAATGGAGGAGTTGGAAAACGAGATGATCATATCCAACCTAAAATTCTCCGGAAACCCAACCAGAAGTCAGGAGTACCTCAGGCACCTGAGAAACCGGATTACAGTACTTAAAGAGACAACTGGAATACTTTCCATGCTGACAAAACCAACAACCTCTAAACATGAACACTGAACTGTACAATAAGCTAATTCTCAGGGAACTGAGGAAGTGCTACAAAAAATCACCTGGATTTATCCTGGATGAGATCAATGCCACAGCTTACAGGATTATATCTAGACTCGGCATAGAGGACAGAACGGCATCATACCAACCAAGGGAGCCGCGGATTACCCTTAAATATCACAAGCCAAACTTTGAGTCCGACCTCCTTGTCAGACTAATAGCCCCCTCCAGATCTGACCTAGGGATCATCAGTAAAAGAATAGTAGATAGGATTTTGCCCAAGCTTCGGAAGAAAACTAAATTACAGCAACGGTGATGCACGGGAGAAGTAATAGAATGGTTTAAGATACTACATGAGAAAAGTAAGACCAGCTTTATACAACTGGACATCGCAAGCTACTACTCCTCAATCTCACCCATAGTACACAATAAGGCCCTATTTTTAGCGATGTCCAAAACGGACCTAACCCGAGAGGAGGTGAGCATTATCCACGCCGATGGAGACCTTTGGTCCAGGAGTGATTGGCCAAATAACTTTGACATCACGATGGGCTTCAGCGACTCAGCGCAGGTAACGGACCTGGTTGGGCTCTACCTGCTGAAGCAGATAAAAGATGAAATCCCCTGCCAGGGCGGCGGATTATATCGTAACGATGCTCTATTCACAGTATATGACCACAGCACCAATATGTTGGAGGGAATGAGGAGACGTATTCGCCATTTCTTTAAGAACCAGGGGCTCAGTATAGAACTAGACCCAAATAGGAAGGTAGTTAACTTCCTAGACACGACCCTAAACCTGAACACCGAACAATACTACCCCTACCACAAGACCAACGAGAAACTCGTATATGTTAACGTCAAATCAAACCACCCTAGATCCATAACCAAGGCAGTGGTGAAGAGTGTCTCGGACAGGATCTCCAGCCTGTCCGCAAGTAAGGAAATATTCGATAACTACGCGGAATATTACAACGCAGCTCTAAATAAGGCGGCACATGGCCAAAATATAACATATAGTCCGAAACGCCGGGATGGGGATGGCCCAACGGACACCCACACCTGCGTTGCTCGGAGGGGGGGGGGGCGAACCCTAACAATACAGGCAGAGTAGAAAAAAATAAGCACCATGTGGCCGACACCACCACACGGGCGTTGGTGACGAGTAGGCTTAATCATGAGATGAAACACAATCTCAGGGGTGACGCTAACCACCCCAGGACCGACGACCCCAACCGCAGGACACGTGGGGGGGGGGGACCACACCACGATAGATCTCCCAGCGCGGGCAACGACCACCCCACAGATTCGGGCCGTGAAGATAACAAAAAGCATAGCGCCCGAAGGGGAAGAAACAGTGCTGGAACCACCAGCAACCCAACAAATCACGACGCCCCCGACCCACTCATATAGGAGGAGACACAGAAAATTCACGTGGTACAACCCACCCTACTCAGCGGCCCTAAAGAACAGCTTGGCCCGATCATTCTTTGGAGCACTTGATAAATGCTTCCAGAGGGACCATAGATACGACAGGATCTTCAACAGACACACTGTGAAGCTCTCGTATTCCACCACGAGAAATCTGGCCAAACACATAGCTAGCATCAAAAGGAGTAGGCTTAAAAACCACACAACCAGAAGATGGCAATACAAGCACTCAGTAGAACCATGTGAAAGGAGGGAAGGGGGGACCCAGAGCCCACCCAAAAAACCCAAACAGACCCAGAGACCGCCCACCGTGCCTGGGGGAAGACCACCATGTAACACGTAACGGGAACCCCAATCTAGGCACGCAGAGGTCGACCACCCTCTGCAACTGCAGAAACCCCGAATCATGCCCCATTGGTAATGAATGCCTTAAGAAGAACTTAGTATATGGTTGTAGGGTTAAAACCCCCAACTCCGAACACCTCTACATAGGAGCCACATCAACGAGCTTTAAAGACTGCTGGTACAACCATCGCCATTCATTCAATAAGGAGGCCAAAAG
This sequence comes from Eledone cirrhosa, assembly GCA_964016885.1. NCBI lineage: Eukaryota > Metazoa > Mollusca > Cephalopoda > Octopoda > Eledonidae > Eledone > Eledone cirrhosa. The sequence continues at coordinate 208,889,033 of OZ024741.1, read as the reverse complement.
GAAAAGCACGGCTTTCTCCGACCTGATCTGGACAGGACCCCGTACTCTCTGGCCTGGTACATAATCAGGAAAGTACCACCCGATAAAGGGGGATTTTGAATATGCAAACTATGCCTGAACGAGACCCTCGAGATACTAAGAGGTGGAAGCGGTCTGATAAACCTCAGAACCGACTTCTTCGAGACATGCAGACACCTTAGAGCCGGGACCTTCCTCAAGATATATGGACAGTAGCAACACAAGAAGATGTGAACTCCCCTCAAGCTATAGGGACTTATCCAGAACATGTAGACACCTCTCGGCCAGACCTCCCTCAAGCTATATGGGCAGTAACAACACCCTAGGTTGAGAACTGCCCACAAGCCATAGGGAATAATCCAGTCTGAGCAGACACCATGATAGCCTAGAGATTGAATCGGACAGCCATTATAATGTGGCCAACATCTATATAACACAAACACATTTTAATTTACTTGATTTCTGATTTTCAATTTTCAATTTTAAATCTTGATTTCTCTTTATTAATTTGTTATTTGTTTTCTGTTCTCTTCACTGTATCACCTTATATTTATCTTTAAGTTGAGATTGATTATAATACAAACACATTTTGTTTGATTATCTTATTCTTTTATTATTTTAACATCTTGATCCTCATACCAATCTATCCAACATATTTCTGACCTTGAGATTGGTTATAGCACACACACACTTTATCCTACTTTATTTGAATCTTCATTTTATTTTTCACTTCTCCATATTCATTTTCATTACTTTTTCACCAATTTTTCATGTATTCTTTATTCTCTATTCATTATTTATGTTCTGTTTTCTTCATTTATTGCCTTATATTTCTTCATATACATGGAAGTCCCCCCCCCCCCCACCACCACCACGGGAGATGAAAAAACACACACAGATACTTCTAAATTGTCAGCAGTAGCAAGACATAAGCTGACCACAACACCAACAACACTACCGAAATGGTGGAGGTAAAATGTACTTAACAATAGCAAACACAAACACTACAGGGAGCCTCACCCCAGAAAGAATCTCTATAGACTTCTGACTGAGGAATGCTCTCAAAACTGACCAATGGGAAGTTTAACATTTTTTTGTTATTTTGTTCCTTTACCACCTTGTTCCTTCTACCACTTTATCAATTTTTTAAGCTAACTCCAACAATAACAACACTACCAACGCAAGAATTAAGGTCAGATGTACCTAACAATAACAAGAACAACAACTACAGATTGGCTTAACTCAGAACGAATTTCTATAGAATTTTGAATGAGGAATGTTCTAACAACTGACCAATGACAGGAGAAGAGGCCCTTTGATACTGAAATTCGTTTGTTTGAATTCATATGATTCCAGTTCCTCTGAGAAATAACAACCCAACCAGGAACTGGGCATATCAGAGTATTGACAAAATTATGCACCTCAACAACATATGTACTTGTCTATACCACACTAATTCGGACTGCCTGAAGAGGTCACAGCCAAAGATGGCTGTCACCGAAATATATATAGCAGTAATAAACGAAGCTAAATTTTAAACATTTGACTTATTTATTTTACTTTATTTTATATATATATATATATATATATATATATATATATATATATATATATATATATATATATATATATATATATATATATAGATGTTTGTGTATATATATTTGTATCAGCATCATCATTATCATGTATTATATATATATACATATGTATATGTGGGTGTGTGTGTGTCTGTCGGTCTGTCTCTACATATTCACACATATGTCCCGATATGTGTGTATAAGTAGAGAGACATAGAAAGATAGAAAGCAGGATTGAAACGTGAGAGAGAGTGTGATGGTGTTTAATGTGAAGTGATGTTTTACAGTAATGTAGCTTACTGGGACGTTCTAAGCCCTAAAGGCTCGCTGTGACGGATGTAGTCACACTTAATGTCGTGCTGGGAGTATTGAATAGGGATCACATAACGTCATTAGCGACGATTGTATATATATATATATATATATATATATATATAAAATGTACATATGTATATATATATATATATAAATATATATAAAATGTATGTATGTATATATATATATAAATACAGAGAGAGAGAGTGAGAGTGAGAGAGGGAGAGAGAGATAGGTGGTCGGGTTGCTTCGTGGTGGTGGTCCGTGTGTTTGGAGTTATAGACAAGAGGAGAATGGCGGGTTAATGGAGAGGGAGCTGATCGCGAGGAGCACCAGGGAGATAACATGTTACATTACCAGCATCAGCAGTATCAGCATCAGCAGTATCATCATCATCATCATCACCATCATAATCATCATCAGCAGCAGCAACAACAACAACAACAACAATCGGCACTTTCTATGACAATAACAGCAAGAGCATCTATAAAAAGAGCAATAGCACCAACATCAACAATAGAATCAGCAGCAGTAACAACAACAATAACAGCTACAACAACAACACCAACAACCACAACAACAACAATAACAGCCTCAACAACCAGAACATCAACAATAACAACGACAATATCAAAACAATAACAGCAGCAACAACAACATCTACAACGACAGCAACAACAACAACAATCAGAAGAAGGACAACAACGATAGAAGCAAAACAATCAGAACATCAACAATAACAACGAAAACACCAACAACAACAACACTAACAACAACAGCAACAACAACAACAGCAACAGCATTGACGACGGCAGCAGCAATAACAACAACAACAACAACAGCAGTAATAGCAAGCTTCTGTAACACTTCAACTAAAGAAAACAAACATGGGGGATAGTCATGGATAGAATATCTTTTGTCATGTCTCTTGGACATGAGATCAAATACAACAACAACAACAATGACAGCAGCAATAGCAATAGCAACAACATCAGTAGCAATAACATCATCATCAACAACACAGACGTGCCAACCTCTAAAAACCCAAACGTGGAGTTCCATGAAAAAAAGCGAGTCCCATGAAAATCAGCGAGAAATGAGGCAAAATGGGGAGATTTTACATAACGAAAGCTATACCCGTTTCCACAAGAGAATACATATTTCACCCACTTTGGGGTGGGTGAGACATGTCTCCGTCCGATGGGGAGAATTGACACGTCTGACAACAATAACAGCAGCAACAACAGCAACAAAAACAACAACGACAACGAACGATAACAACAATTACAAATTACACAAACAACCACAAAACAAATTCTTTATATTTTTGTTGGACCTGCTAGAAATAGAAGCCAAAATATTCCTCAAATTACAACTTACCCTCTACAAAAAATATCGACTTAGATGATGTGGGAGTAGGTTCACTATGTCTGAATGTCTGAATATAGAAGGCAGTGTCACGCCTGGAACAACAAGAATAATAATTGTTTCTACTTTTTGGCACAAGACCAGCAATTATCCCAGTACATTACTGGTACTTTATTTTATCGACCCCGTAAGGATGAAAGGCAAAGTTAACCTCGGCGGGAATTGAACTCAGATCGTAAAGGGACGTAACTATGCTGGAAAGCATAATCCGACCCTCTACCGATACTGCCAATTCAATAATTCTTTCTACTAAGACCAGCAATTACCCCACTGTGTTAGTGGTGCTTTATTTATCGACCCCGTAAGGATGAAAGGTAAATTTTACATCGGCGGGATTTGAACTCAGAACGTAACGGGGCGAAACTCTAAGAATAACAACAAGAATAGCAATGACAATTAAGAGGAAGAAAGAGAGAGAAGAATAGATATAAAGTGGAGTGTCAGAAAGAGAGAAAGAGAGAGAGAGAGAGCAAATGAGAGAGAGAGAGAGAGAGAGAGAGAGAGAGAGAGAGAGAGAGAGAGAGAGAGAGAGAGAGAAAGAAAGTATTTTAAAAGTGTATGTGTATGTGTGTGTGTGCGCGTGTATGATATATAGAGAGAAAGCGTGTGTCAGAAAGGGAAAGACTATTTGTGTATGTGTGTGTGTGTTTGTGAGAGAGAGAATCATGTAATGGTGTAAAACCAATTAACTATCACACACACTCACCGCCCCCACACACATTTGTATGTATGTATGTATGTATGTATGTATGTATGTATGTATGTATGTATGTATGTATGTATGTATGTATGTATGTATGTCAGGTCACCAGTTGGTGCTACTGGTAACATGTATCCCAGTACAACCTGTCTCATGGTCGGGTCGTTGGCGACTAAATTGGCAACCCCACCAAGGTTTCTTGGTGAGGAGGGTGACTTTGGACATCCTGCAGGACTAAAAACAAAACCTGTCAAAGGGCAAAGGAGCTCTTAAGAGTCAATGGCCATCCAAAATCACCGGGAGAGATGACCTCTTAGCCTTTGTCAAGGCAGAATTCTAGGAGAAGGAAAACTCTGATATAACACCTGCAACCCTGATGGTATCCAATGATGTTGACTTGTTCTTCTTTTTGGTAAATATCATCTTGGTTAAGAGAGTGGGACTGGCTTTGTGCAGTGCCTTGCTCACTATAAAAGCTTCACGGCACAGGCATTGCTTTATATCTGGAGATCTCTCTGCACTTGTCATCACATGGTACCATGGGCCCAGCACTATGTGTCAATAATTGTCACAAGTGTAGTGTTTGTACCAGAGTTTTCAAGTCGCTGGCTGGACTAAAAAGTCACACTCGTTCAACGCATCAGTAGGGGTTCTCCTACATGGATATAAAGTAGTGGCCGTACTCGAAAACGAGTTGGCAGCCAGCATGTAGAAAGAGTCGGGGCCCGATGGCTGAGCTGTTGCCGTTTCAACAGCTAGTTCCAGACCCGTCTGACACAAGCTGTTGAAACGACTCTTTCTTTATATATATATATATATATATATATATATATATATATATATATATATATATATATATATATAACGAAGGAAATGTGGTCAGGAACCAGATGGACCATAACGCACCAAAGTACTCGATACTTAGGGTAGTAGAGTGGGTAATAGGAACAAGTATGACCCCGACGGCAGAGCTCAAGCCGTTTCGACGGCTAATTCTGGACTAAATAAGAATTTTTAGCTTGTTAAATAAATAGCCGAACTTCTCAGGGGGTAATTCCATATATGGTAAAATAGTGATGGTCACAAGGATTGGTCAAAAGTTTGTTGTTAAGACACATGATTCTATCATAGCATTTTGTGAAAGGTAGGTGTAGCTGAACTTGCCGGTAGAAGAAAGAGGGAGAGGGAGTGGAGGAAACCCAGTCGAGCGTTCAAAGTGAAATCTATACAGCAGATTCTAAGGATAGTGTATAGAAGGTCGAAAAAAGTGTACTAGAGAAGGGGGTTGAAAAAATAGGTAAAACGAAAGGGAGTAAACAAAAAAGCCATTATAAAAATGAGGAAATGTATAAAAAATATAAAAAACAATTTCTGGTTACTACTCCCTTTCCACAATCACCAAATCTGTCACTGGTATTACTAAGCTATAGAAAAGTTTAATAGGTGGAGTGGAATACTAAATACGAGATTGTAGTTTAAGAATTTTATAAAGCCATCATTACAGGGGGTCTAACACCACTACTATAGTTAAAAGTAATCAGCCAATGCTATCTTACAATGACAGGTTAATAAGTTGAGGTCAAACATACTAAAAAACTAATACGAAATATTAATTCAGACTCCCAAAACATAAATACTAATACAATATATATAAATACTAATACAATACATAAATACTAATACAATATATATAAAAAACTAATACGAAATATTAATTCAGAATCCCAAAACATAAATACTAATATACAAGAAACTAATGCAGAAATACCACTAAGAAATTTAGAAATCACGGAAATGGGGCAGCAACCAGAAAGAAAGCAAGTATCTGGGGTCTAAAGCATCTGTTATAAAAAGCGTAATCGGCCAATTCTATCTTAAAATTAAGGGGGGGGGGAGTACTGAGGCTACAGAGTACCGATGGGCTGCATCGGGGTGGGCGAGAAGGTGTAAAAAAAGAACGACAAGGAAGGAGATCTGGGATGGAAAGACTAGGAAGAGATGGTGGGAAGACGGAAATATAGAGGAAAATATAAAAAATATAAAAACGTTACGTCTACCTTTGTACGTCGGCAAGTGGGGTGTTTCAGCCCTTGTCTAACCCCCCCCCCCCCGGGTCATTATGGGGTTTGAGGGCGAGGTAAGTCCTACGCAATCTGTGTTTGCATGCAGTTACCAGTTCGTCTTTCTTGTTTAGGAGTTGGTCCTTCGAAAACAGCATTTGTAATGTTTCCTCCGAGCATAAGTTACACGGACGGCGTCCTCCCGTTTAAGAGTTGGCTCTGGACAGAAAGCTCCCAGTGAGATTGTAAGTTATATTATTATCATTGATGTCCCAGATGTGGCCCGAAAGTGTAGTGGCGTACGCCGGGCCAGGTTTCGGAAAGTATGTCTGTGTAGGTAGAGCCGGGTCTTGAAGTCACAAGCGGTTAATCCTATATAAGCTTTGTTGGAGATGTCCGTCCTCACATTGAAACGTGATGACGGACACACTCCAATTTATGTATTCTATTAGTATTTATATATATTGTATTAGTATTTATGTTTTGGGAGTCTGAATTAATATTTCGTATTAGTTTTTTAGTATGTTTGACCTCAACTTATTAACCTGTCATTGTAAGATAGCATTGTCTGATTACTACTAACTATAGTAGTGGTGTTAGACCCCCTGTAATGATGGCTTTATAAAATTATTTCACTACAATCTCGTATTTAGTATTCCTCTCCACCTATTAAACTTTTCTATAGCTTAGCAATACCAGTGAGAGATTTGGTGATTGTGGAAAGGGAGTAGTAACCAGATATTGTTTTTTTATATTTTTTATACATTTCCTCATTTTTATAATGGCTTTTTTGTTTACTCCCTTTCGATTTACCTATTTTTTCACTCCCCCTTCTCTAGTACACTTTTTTCGACCTTCTATACACTATCCTTAGAATCTGCTGTATAGATTTCACTTTGAACGCTCGACTGGGTTTCCTCCACTCCCTCTCCCTCTTTCTTCTACCGGCAAGTTCAGCTACACCTACCTTTCACAAAATGCCATGATAGAATCATGTGTCTTAACAACAAACTTTTGACCAATCCTTGTGACAATCACTATTTTACCATATATGGAATTACCCCTGAGAAGTTCGGCTATTTATTTACCAGGCTAAAAATTCTTATTTAGTCCAGAATTAGCCGTCGAAACGGCTTGAGCTCTGCCGTCGGGGTCATACTTGTACCTATATATATATATATATACATTAATAAAAACAATGAATAAAAACAAAGAAACAGTTCCTTATATTAAAAAATTCATCATTTTACGATCGTTTCTAGGATATATATGTGTGTTGGTATGTATATCATATAGATCTATGTAAAAATGTTACAAACTATCAGAGGGAATATACATACCTACACATATATATGCTGTCTTCAGAAATAATTAGATTTAATTAGATTTAATCAGAAATAATTTAAATTTATCTACATATATATATATATATATATATATATATATATATATATATACTGGTATACTGGTAAAAAGAGTCATATGGTCTGATGTGACTGTTATGCACTTCAAATCAGATATAATCAATGTAACCTCATGTGTTGAGCCACCACAGACCGACTGCTGACTCACTCTCCTATCTTTTACTTATATAATATCCCTTGGGCTACCCGCTGGTAACTTTCACAATCCTTTCCTCGCCTTCTCATTTGGATCCTCCACCTCAACTTTTTTGCTCTCCTCAGACTCTCCCTCATACCTTCTCCCCCTTTCCTTCCCCCTCTCTCTCACACCTTCTCTATCCGCCCCTCTTTCTTACTGTCTATCTCCATCTTTCTTTCACTCTTTCCTGCTTTTTACTCTTACTCTCCCACTACCTCCTGCTCTGTCCCGAACTCAATATTTCTAGTCTCCACATCCACGCATGTATAATATTGAGCTCTCGTAACCGTGCAATTTGCTAGAAGTAGCAGCCATTCTTCCTC
>OZ024741.1:208843507-208876007 GCA_964016885.1 Eledone cirrhosa | reverse complement strand
TCAAAACAACAGATGGGAATCTAATTACTCACTGCCACCAAGAATTCTCACTGCTATCGAAAAACCACTCCTTCAACTATTCTTCTAACAACTTCACCCCTCCCTCCTAATATTCTCTATAAAAACTAAATAGGTCCTCAGTAATATTATTCTGATGAAATGACAGTAAATAATAACATTGAAATATTGAATGTCTGCATAACTAAAAGTTTGTAGATAGCTGTTTTAGGTTATGTAACTGTTATAGAAACACGTGTCAATAAATTTCTTTCAACTAAACTGTATCCATTCAAATCTTTCTATTTTTCTCCGGATTACTTTTGGAACTACAACTGGAACCGTCGAGCAAACTCTACGTGAGCTGATAATCTACTGTGTGTAATATATATATTGCAACACAACGGAAAATACTGTATATATATATATATATATATATATATAAATAACAGATTAAAGTTTAAGCAAAGAATCGCTGCTTTCACCCTCAACGGGATCTTCTGAAGATCCCGTTAAGGGTGAAAGCAGCGATTCTCTGCTTAAACTTTAATCTGTTATTTTAATAAATATTTGCTCTACAGTTCTTATATATTTGATATATATTTATCCTTATCGAGCCCGCTTTGGATTTTAGTCTTCAAATTTATTATTATTACTATATATATATATGTGTGTGTGTATATATGTATATATATAATAATTTATATATATATATATGTATATAAATATATATATACAATATATATATATGTATATATATATGTATATATATATATGTATATAAATATATATATATATATATACAATATATATATATGTATATATATATGTATATATATATATATACATACACATACACACACATATATATATAAGCTGACGGCCGTATGTATGTAACAAACTTTTCGACATTTATATATATATATATATATAAATATATATATGTGTGTGTATATATGTATATATGTATATATATATATATAATAATTTATATATATATATATATATATATATATATATATACAATATATATATATATGTATATAAATATATATATATATATATATATATATATATATATATATATATACAATATTTATATATTTTATCTAATGATTGTTTGGATTTACATTTATTTATATATATATATATATATATATATATATATATATATATATATATATATATTCATTAGTTAAGCAAAACAAGACCACATATTTCACAAGGGAGACATTATTAAAAGATTGTCAATATATTTTAGTTTGATGTAAGGAATGTCGAGAATAATAATAATAAAGTAATAATAATAATGTCCGTTTACAATTATTTCGCTACTCCATATTATATTTCTGGATCAAATGATTATATATCATTATTGATCTGGTTCAGTTCAAAATAATTAACATAGGTAGAAATAGAGCAGCTCATCGGAACTTCAAAAGGAATTTCACCCATAGGCAGATCTCACACAATGCAGCCTCGACAGAAGAATACTGCTCCACTATGGCAGGCAATTGAAATACCATAGTGAAATACCAACATATGGAACATTACATTTATGTAACATTCTTTTTATTTTAATTTATATTCCTTTTGAAGTTCCGATGAGCTGCTCTCTTTCTACCTATGTTAATTATTTTCAACTGAACCACATCAATAATGATATATAATCATTTGATCCAGAAATACTATATGGTGTAGCGAAACAATTGTAAACGGACATTATTATTATTAATATTATTATTATTATTCTCGACATTCCTTACATCAAACTAAAATATGTTGACAATCTTTTAATAATGTCTTCCTTGTGAAATCTGTGGTCTTATTTTGCTTAACTAATGAATATTTCCAGCTCTGTGCACCTATCTCTGCATGAACCCAGCCACTTAGCTGCCTTCCACTGCATTGCACGTTGAGCACATGCCTTTACGCTTTGGCTTCTAACTAATTCACCAATCTCTCCTCTATCTCTCTTCTCCTATCTCCATCTCTCTCTTTAAGATTGGTTACTCTTGAACTGTGTATATATATATATATATATATATATATATATATATATATATATATGGTAAATTTCTTATATCGTTTGGAAGCCTCGACAATGCAAATGGGTAAATCTCCGGGTAACAAGATCCGGTGGTGGAGAGAGAGATGTAAGTGGGTGTACGTTGAGATGCGTGGCGTGTATAAGACGTGTAGAGGAATGAAAGAAAGCGCATAAATGATAAAATAAAATAAAATAACAACACGAGAGAGAGTTACCTTGGGAGAGATTTAATTGTCCTTATATATTTCGGATTCACATCCATCAACTGGGGGTTTTTCCGGGGTGCGGGAAAGGTTGTCTGTCGGAAAGGTGCGAAACGCGTCCTCCGCTGTTCGTTGTTTTGAATATCTGAGGTATTCATCAGAGCGTGCATGCGCGTGAAATGGGGTCGGTCGTTGAGAGGTCAGCAGCCGAAGTAGTTCAATTGTGGGAGAGGTCAACAACACCCTGGCCCTCCAACACCTTGACAATGACAGCCTCTACTCCAAGGTCACGGGAATCACTCCCGCCCAGATAGAAGAGCACATCAACGCCGCCTGGACCAACATCTGCGACCGTCGGAAGCTCCCGAAGAAGCTGAGATACAACCTCCTCACGAGGAACAGCAGACTACCCGCCTTCTACCACCTCATGAAAACACACAAACAGGGACCCGACTTGAAGATCAGGCCCATTGTATCAAGCGTGGAAAGACCACTCTACAAAATTTCATGGCTCCTAGCCAGAATACTCAAGCCCATCTTAGACACCTTGCCGGGACACGTTAACAGCTCCGAGGAGGTGTTGAAGCGCCTGCATCAAATGGATCCCGACACCAGAAGGAATAACAGATATGCCTTCAGCCTTGATGTAGTCGCTCTCTACACCTCGGTCCCGGCACTTCCGGCCGTCAATATACAGATGGAACGCGTCAATCCACCGACCTACACTGCTTCGGGCTCACCAGCACTGGCATCCACCAACTCCTATCCATCGTCGTCGACAACACCTACTTCGGATTCCTTGACCAAACATACTAACAAACCTCGGGATTGCCCATGGGATCAAGCCTATCGGGTGTGCTAGCGATCTCTTACATGGACAACCTCGAGCGCAAGGCACTCAACGCCTGCCACCCCAACGCCGTCGCCTTTTTCTCAAGGTACGTGGACGATATCCTCATCCTCACATCTTCCCAAGACACGGCGAACAGAATCTATGAGACGTTCAACAACACGGACGAGAACATTGACTTCAGTGTTGAACACCCCAACGAAGACGGGTCACTTGCCCTCCTCGACTTCCGAATCAACATCACGGAACAGGGAAGGATCCACTGCAACTTCTACCGAAAGGCAGCCTGCAGGGACCTGTTCGTTCACTACAAGTCCGCTCTCCCTAACAGTGCCAAAAGAGGATACATCACGAATGAGATCGCGCGAATCAAAAGCAGATGCAGCGATGCGCGAGTGGTGTCACTCATACCAAGCAATTCCTCGAGGTGCTGGAGACGAACGGGTACCCTACCTCGCTCACAGACAGAGTAGGAGACACTAGATATAAGAGACAGAGAGGCACCCAAGGCAAGTACTTCCTTAAAATGCCACACCTGGGCGAGAATACCACCAACGCTATCCGCAAGGCTATACGGAGGGAGGGCCTCGACATCCACCTGGCGCTCCCGGGCCCCTCCCTGCGAAGATGCCTCTCCAAGAAACCCGGGAGATCAACTGACGCGTGCTCCCTCAGAGACTGCCCGATACGCCATGCGAACTGTTGCCTACGCACATACGTCGTGTATAAGATAGAATGCAACAAGTGCAACCAATACTATATAGGTAGCACAATCCGACCTTTGCACATCCGGATCAAGGAACACACTAAAATCAGGGCCTCGTCTTTCCGGAAACACATAGACAAATGCGGAAACAAAGACAGAAGGCCCATAGTCACAATTCTTGTGACTGAAAGAAACGTCGGCATGTTACGTATCAAGAAGCACTTTTTATCAAACGCCTAGAGCCGCAAATAAACAATCGATCCGATAGAAGCGAAATGAGGTGGCTGGTTTAAGTTAACAAACGAAGCAGAAACACACGCACACACACACACACAAGCGAGACAACACACACGCACACACACACACACACAGTAGCATCACCATACGAACATACCACACTGCCAATACAGAGGAACAAGGCAACAACACACGCACACACACTCAAGCGAGACAACAACACACCCACACACACAGACAGTAACATTTAACAAACAGGCAGAGAATGGACTGACAGCTAGCGCCACCCCACTCCCACAATTGAAAGAACTACTTCGGCCGCTGACCTCTCAACGACCGACCCCATTTCACGCGCACGCGCGCTCTGCTGAATACCTCAGATATTGAAAACAACGAACAGCGGAGGACGCGTTTCGCACCTTTCCGACAGACAACCTTTCCCCCACCCCGGAAAAACCCCCAGTTGATGGATGTGAATCCGAAATATATAAGGACAATTAAATCTCTCCCAAGGTAACTCTCTCTCGTGTTGTTATTTTATTTTATTTTATCATTTATACTCTTCCTTCATTCCTCTACACGTCTTATACACGCCACGCATCTCAACGTACACCCACTTACATCTCTCTCTCTCTCTCCACCACCGGGCATATTATAATAACGAGAGATTGATTAACATATAAATATACATGAATAATCACAGGAGATAATTTTTGCTCGCGTGTAACCACGCATAGCTAGAATAGGTAATATTTACCTTTAAGAGTGATTAACCTTTCCTTGTATATATCCCATTAAAGAAATATATTTCACCAATTAATCAGATGGTAAGTCACGGAAAGTGGATATTATTGGATTGTCAACAAGGAAAGTAATAATTTCCAGCTATTCGTGCTTACAGAGTGAGTTCAAATCTTCAACTAGCCGTCACCATTCATTTAATTCATTTTATCTTAATTTTGTACTTAGATATATATATATACGGCTCCTTAATTTTAGAGCTATTTCTGTTGAAAAGAATTTGACTGCTATTTCTAGTTGTCGAATACCTATTCACGCCACTGAAACGAAACCGCTATCTTGTGTGGACGCAACACGTGGTGACGGCTAGTTGAAGATTTGAACTCACTCTGTAAGCACGAATAGCTGGAAATTATTACTTCCTTGTTGACAATCCAATAATATCCACTTTCCGTGACTTACCATCTGATTAATTGGTGAAATATATTTCTTTAATGGGATATATACAAGGAAAGGTTAATCACTCTTAAATGTAAATATTACCTATACTAGCTATGCGTGGTTACACGCGAGCAAAAATGATCTGTGATTATTCATGTATATTTATATGTCAATCAATCTCTAGTTATTATAATATGCTCGGATTTATTTATCTTTGAGCTTAAATTCCCAGGATATATGGCGCATGCATTATGTCATGACACCCATGATTTCGATTTAGATTAAATTCATTTAATTCATTTTATCTTAATTTTGGACTTAGATATATATATACGGCTCCTTAATTGTAGAGCTATTTCTGTTGAAGAGAATTTGACTGCTATTTCTAGTTGTCGAATACCTATTCACGCCACTGAAACGAAACCGCTATCTTGTGTGGACGCAACACGTGGTGACGGCTAGTTGAAGATTTGAACTCACTCTGTAAGGACGAATAGCTGGAAATTATTACTTTCCTTGTTGACAATCCAATAATATCCACTTTCCGTGACTTACCATCTGATTAATTGGTGAAATATATTTCTTTAATCGGATATATACAAGGAAAGGTTAATCACTCTTAAATGTAAATATTACCTATACTAGCTATGCGTGGTTACACGCGAGCAAAAATTATCTCCTGTGATTATTCATGTATATGTATATGTTAATTAATCTCTAGTTATTATATATATATATATATATAATATAAAGCTGACCACCGTATGTAACAAACTTTTCTCCAAACAGCTGGACCAAACAGCACCAAATTTGCATCATAGATGTAACTTTTTCCAAGTAAGAAAGTGAGGGCATTTTTGTCTACTGAATTCTGTTAAAAGATTAAAGACTTTATTTAAATATTCACTTCTTTAAAATTTCAAATGTCAACACTTCCGGTTATACGACATTCCTCACTTTTTCTTAGTCTGTCTTTTTAGATAGATACATAGCTATGACGTCGCGCCCTTATAATATGTCTCTGTATGTCTGGCTGTCTGCATGTCTGATTAGGAAGTAATCTCATGGTTCAGGAATATGGAGGACAAACGAGACACAAAATTCATCCAGTTTGACATAAAGAGTTGCTATGCATCTATTACCTTACCGCTCCTTACGGCCGCCTTTGACTTTGCCGAAACATTCACACCCATCACTGAGCAGGAAAGAAATATCATTCTCCACGCGAGGAAGACAGTCCTACTTTTCGACAACTCTAAGTGGATAAAGAGAGCTCCCGACTCCCCATTCGACGTCAGTATGGGCGCGACGGATTCGGCCGAGGTCACAGATCTTATAGGATTATTGCTACTATTTAAACTCACCGAAATGTTTCCTGCATTCGGCGGTGGATTGTAGTCCAGTTGGAGTAGTTCTTGTAGTGGATAGTATTAACGTGTGGCTTAGTTTGACTCAACAAGACGTTTCAATAGTGATGCTGTGAGTTCGCGGTGATTTTTATGTAGTTTATACTTGGAGTAATAATAATTCAAGAAAGAAGATTGACATGGTTCGCTATACAATAAGGGCTTTATTCACATTGCTGACAATTGTTTCTTTGATCTGGCAGGTCTAGAGTTCGCTATACGCCTGATTTTGCGCCAATCGATCTTCAATACTTTGTTTATAACCAGTCTGTTTCATCGGAGTGGGTGAAATGAAGAAAATACATAAGGCATGGTTTTTATATAAGTGTGGTATTAAACCAGAACAATAATAAACAAAGTATTGGAGATCCCTTAGCGGAACCAGCAGGCGACACCGCCACTCACGCAACGTAACGTGGTTCAATCCTCCCCACAGCGCCGAGGTGGCAACACCTATCGGGAAAATCTTCTTTAGGCTCCTCGAAAAACACTCCCCACTACAACACCGCTACCACAACATAATCAACAAAAACACCATCAAACTCTCCTACAGCACCACACCTAACTTCGTACAAAACATCGTCTCCTCAAACAACAAAAAACTCAACCCCTATGGAAGAAACAACCTAGACATCAGTGGAGAACCGACCAGGAGGTGTAACTACCCTGATAGAGCTACATGCCCCCTCAACAACAGATGCCGAGAACGTAACGTAAACCTACCAGTGCAACGCGAGGACGGACACCTCCAACAAAGCTTATATAGGATTAACCGCTTGTGACTTCAAGACCCGGCTCTACCAACACCGACATACTTTCCGAAACCCGGTCCGGCGACATGCCACTACACTTTCGGGCCACATCTGGAACCTCCAAGATAATAATATAACGTACAATCTCACTTGGAGCTAACTCTTACACCGGAGGACGCCGTCCGTGTAACTTATGCTCGGAGGAAACATTACAAATGCTGTTCTCTTCTTGAAGGACCAACTCCTAAACAAGAAAGACGAACTGGTAACCGCATGCAAAGACAGATTGCGTAGGACTTACCTTACCCTCAAACCCCATAACGACTCGGGTGGGTAGACAAGTGCTGATACCCCCCACTTGCCGAATAAATTAGGGGAAACCCCAGGTAGATGCACCTCTTTTCTTTTCCTCTATGTTTTCTTCTGGCCCCTGTCTCATCCTATCACTTCATTCCACCCCCGATCTTCTTCCCCGTCTGTTTTCCCCTTTCGCCTACCCCGATGCAGCCCATCGGGCCTCTGCAGCCTCAGTACCCGAACCCCTTTAATTTTAAGATAGAATTGGCCGAATCCGCTTTACTAACTATTTATAGCAGATGTGTTAGACACCTGTAATCTTGTATCATTTTTGTTACTACTCCATTTCTACAATTTCAAAATGTTTATCTATTCAAAACTTATTAACCTGTAATTGTAAGATAGCATTGGCGGAATACGCTTTACTAACTATTTATATCATCTGTGTTAGACCCCTGAAAAGTTTGCTTTATATTTTTTCACTACCCACTTCTACAATTTCTTATTTAGTATTTTCCATTCTCAGCTTTTTATAATTCTTTCTATTATTTTTAATTGTCTCCTACTTTCATTCGAATTACCTATTCTATAACTTCCCTCCTCCATTTTTTCGACTTTTCATACACTATCCTTAGAATCTGCTGTATACATATCACTTTCAACGCTTGTTCTACAGGCAAGTTCAGCCCCCACCAAATGCCATGATAGACTTATTTGTGTTTACAACAAATTTTGACCAATCCTCTTGACAACTGCAATCTTCCCATATAAGTTCGGCTATTTATTCACCAGGCTAAAAATTCTAATTTAATCCAGAAATAGCCGTCGAAACGGCTTGAGCTCTGCCGTCGGTGTCATACTTTTTCCTATTACCCACTCTACTACCCTAAGTATTGAGTAGTCTGGTGCGTTATGGTCCATCTGGTTCCTTCGTCATATATATATATATATATATATATATATATATATATATATATATATATATATATATATATATATATATATATATATATATATATATATATACATACATACACACATATATATGTGTGTGTATCTGATTGTGTGCCTGCGTGTGTGTGTGTGTCTATATATATATTATATATATATATATACATATATATATATATGTGTGAGTATGTATCTGAGTGTGTGTGTATATGCGTGTGTGTGAGTCAGTGTGTGTGTGTATGTGAGTGTGTATGTGTGAGTGTGTTTGGCTGTGTGTGTGTGAGTGTTTGTGTATGTGTGTATTTGTGAGTGTGTATGTGAGTGTGTGTGTGAGTGGGTGTGTGTGTATGTATGTGAGTGTGTAGGTGTGAGTGTGTGTGAATGTGTATGCTGTTGTTTTCTGCCACAGAATAATACACATAGTTTCACATGTTCAAACAGACATGCTGCATTGAACCAAGTCAATTGGATTATAGTTCCACCTTATTGTTTTCAGCTTCGTTCATATTTTAGTTAATATTAATAGATATCGATCTTACACCAGTATACTCCCTAGCCTCTCCCCATCAGTTTATATATATATATATATATATATATATATATATATATATATATATATATATATATATAAAAGAAATATATCTATATCTATATACATATATATATATATATATGTATATATATATAAATATATACATATATATATATATATACATACGTGCATACAGACACACACATATACATATATATATAAATATATATATATATATATATATATATATACATGTACATATATATGAATATATACATATATATATATACAAGTATATATATATACATATGTACATACATGCCTATGTATTTATAAACCGGTGATTGTAATATTTAATGATTTCTTTTTTTTAAAAGAATTCAAAAATAGAAATAATATATATACATATATATATGTATATATAGCATATGTATATTTGTATATATATATGTGTGTGTGTATATATATATGCATGTATATATACATATATCCATACATATATTTATATATATATATAAACCCACCATATATATATATATATATATATATATATATATATATATATATATATATATATATATATAAAATATTAAACAAATAATGAATAAACAATTCCTTATATTAAACAAAAAAAGTTCATTATTTAACGATCGTTTCTAGGGTATATATGTGTTATAATTGGTATGCATATTCAACAGATCTATGTACAAAATTATACAAAATTATACAAATTATCAAGATTAAATATACATACCTAACACATATATACGCCGTCTTCAGAAATAATCTTTCCATGATATCCGGAATACATTGAGTTCTTCATACGGATTGGATACTACCGTAAACTCTTGGTAGATTTATCTACATATATATATATATATATATATATATATATATATATATATATATATAAATGGAATAGAATGAAACGAAATTTCATTTCTCACTCTTAGTACGGCAGTTACTTAAATAAGTATGTATGTATGTATACGTACATACATATATGTATACAGACGTACAGTAGTATGTATATATATACATACATGCACACATATATATGTGTGCATATATATACCGATACGTGCATATATATATGTGTGCATGTATGTATATATATACATACTACTGTACGTCTGTATACATATATGTATGTAAGTATACATACATACATACTTACATATCTATATATAAATATATATATATATGTATATATATATATATATGTATATATGTATATATATATATATATATATACATATATATATACCTGTGCATCCACTCGCACGTATGAACACGCATACACACACGGGTCTATTTAATATATTATTGATTGAGGAAACATGGGTGTGCATGAATAGGGTGTATGAGTGAGTTTGGGGAAATTGTGAGTACCATATTAATCAGATCGTAAACAGTTGTATACATAGCTTTGTGATTCAAGGATAATGTTCCAATTGTATTGAATATCGATCTTGAGATCTCGGCTGATTGCTGAAACTATAGTGTTTTGAACTTTCAGCTGGGACGTTCCACTGAATCGTGTACACACGCTGGCAGTGAGTAATAGGAGAGTTGATGTTGAAATGGACGAGTAAGAGTCATGAGCAAGAGAGGAGGAGTATAGGTAAATAGAAAGATAGATAGATTGATAGGCAAATAGATAGATAGGTAAATAGATAGATAGATATGTTTCTTTATGAGCCACAGGGGCACAAAAGAAGGGGACAAATACAAAGGGGGAAGTTTACATACATTAAAAACGTGTAAAATGCTATCACAGATGTAATTTAAAAATTAATCGATTTTCCTCAATAGGGGGAGACATTTCATATGGGTAACACATACCCCCGAAAAAATGTGCAGCCCTCATCTCCAGGAGAACGAAGTGTATGTACCCCTTTCCTCTCTTCCTCTTTTTCCTCAACCTACAAGCTGATATAGAGAGAAGGCCCATTCACTCGGGCCATTCTCGCTACTTTCACCCACCTTTCATAAAACTTGCTGGGGTACAGCACCTCTCTCTCCATCCTGATTCTTCTCTCAAAGTGATATTTGAAAAAAAAGAATCAGTTGTTGGCCGGAGAGAAAGGTGTCTGACCTCAGCCCTTTTAACCTCGTCCACCATACAACCTCTTTCGCCATAGCTATCACACAAAGGAAAACCGCCTCTCCTTCGTTTTTGAAGGAGGGTGGCGGTTTGATCATGGCAGTGGACTCGGTGGTCAACCGGATTGGTCCCACCCGCGACAATAGTCGTTTTACTTAGCCCCACAGGTCGGTAACGCCCAGGCAGTGTATGAATGCGTGCGCGACGGTTTCTTCGTCGCGGACGCATCTCGGACAGATCTTTTTCGAAGGGTCCCTGCCCGGGCGCCCATGTCTATAGAGCCTGTCTCGAACTAGTAGAGCTCCTCGGTAGCACTGCCAGACCAGGGATTTGGGAAGTTGTCCATCGGTCCCGGGCGGAAAGTCCTACCGAACAGACTGGCCAGTTCGTCTTACTCTATGCCTAGAGTTTCTCCGAGCGCTTCGTCGCACTTGCTGCGGATCAACCCTCTATAGAAGGACGAAGTGGAGTCTCCACTGATCGCCGGGTCCGCGTGTCAGAGGGCTGTGAGCGCCTGAGCACATTCGATGTGCCAGTCGCCCATTTTCCTCAGTCTTTGCTTGACCCAGGACTGCAGCACGGTTAGCGAGACGAGTCGTGGGAAGGCTAGCCTTACGAACGGGGCCCACACCCGTTGTCCGGTGAGGAATACGTAGAGTTGCCGCAGCCTGAGTGCGTGTTTGCGCATCGTCAGCCACGGCACCCCAGCCCTCCGTTGGAAGGGTGTTGGCAGCAGATGGATCTTCTCACCAAAGGAGCCCGCTTCTTCCAAAGGAATTGGAAGAGCGCGCGTTCCATTTTGGTGAGCGTTTTGGCTGGACAAGGCACGACGGTCAAGCGGTAGTAGATGACGGACACTATAAAAGTGTTCGCCACCTCCGCTTGACCTTTCAAGGATAGTTTGCCATCGGCCCACTTCTGGGTGAGTGCAAACACCTTGGCTGTCACCTCGTTCCAGTTCTTCTCCACCTGGAGGTCTGGACCAAACCAGACCCCGAGCAGCTTCACCGGTCCTTCCGTCCAGTGTCCGACGACACCATCGGAAGGCATCAGTTTCGATGGACTTGTCCCGGTTCAGCTTCGCACCTGTGGACCTTTCGTTTTCCTTCAGTAAGTTAGATAGATAGATAGATAGATTTATAGATAGATCGATTGATAGATATATAGATAGATTTCTTTATTTGCCACAAGGGCGCACGAGAAAAGGGGACAATACAAAGACATGTCGGGGATTTTACATACAGTCGTGTAAAAAATGTAAAGCAAACAATTATAACAATCGAAATCCCCAATAGAGGGGAAGCGCCAGAAAATGGGTGTTTAATACCCCGTCGATAAAACAACCCTCAATTTCAGGAACGTGTTGTGCAAGTGCTCCCTTCTTCCTTTTACTCTTATCTTTAACCTACAGGCTTATAAACAGAGAAGGCCCAATCACTCGGGCCATTTTCGCTTCATTCACCCACCTTTCAGTAAATTTACTGGGGTGCAGTGCCTCTTTCTCCACCCTGATTGTCCTTCTGAAGTGATATTTAAAGAAGGGAATCAATTGTTGTCCGGACGAGAAAGGATCTGTCCTCAGTCCTCTCAATCTCGTCCACCATATAACCTCTTTCACCATAGCCACTGTACAGAGGAAAACCGCCTTTCTTTCGTTTTTGAAAGAGGCTGGCGGTTTGATCCTTACTATGGGCTCGGCAGTCAACTGGATTTGTCCCATACGCAACAGCAGTTGTTCTGCATAGTTCCACAGGTCGCATACGCCCGGGCAGTGTACAATTGCGTGCAGGACTGTTTCAATGTCCTGCGCGCATCTTGGACACGTCCTCTTGGAAACATCCCTGCGGGGCGTCCGTGCCTGTAGATCTTGTCACGAACTGGTAGAGCTCCTCGGTAGCACTGCCAGGCCAGGGACCTCTGGAAGTTGTCCATAGGTCCCGGGCGGAAAGTCCTACCAAACAGACTGGTGAGCTCATCGTCTTCGACGCCCAGAGTCTCTCCGAGCACGTCGTCGCCCTTGTAACGTACAATCCCTCTATAGAATGTCGAAGTGGAGTCTCCACTGATTGCTGTGCCCGCTTGCCAGAGGACTGTGAGCGGCCGAGCGCATTCAATGTGCCAGGCGTCCATCGTTTTCGGTCTTTTCTTGACCCAGGACTGCAGCTCCGTCAGCGAGACGAGCTGCGGGAAAGTCCCTCTCACAAACGGTGCCCACACCGGTTGGGGCTCGGCAAGGAATACCTGGAGATGCCGTAGCCTCAGCGCATGTTTGCGCATCATCAGCCACGGCATTCCCAGCCCTCCGTTGGAAAGGTGTTGACAGCAGACGGATCTCCTCACCAGCGGAGCTGGCTTCTTCCACAGGAACCGGAAGAGCATGCGTTCCATCTTGGTGAGGTATTCACGGGGACAAGGCACGACAGTCAAGCGGCAGTAGATAACGGACGCTATGAAAGTGTTCGCCACCTCCGCTCGACCATTCAAGGACAGTTTGCACTCTTCCCACTTCTGGGTGAGCGCAAACACCTTGGCCGTGACCTCGTTCCAGTTTTTCTCCACCTGGAGGTCTGGACGGAACCAGACCCCGAGCAATTTCTATGGTCCGTCCGTCCAGCGACCAACGACGCTGTCGGACGCCATCGGTTTGCCTCTCAACGTACCGAATTACAATCCGACAGACATGTTCGGGTTTAGTTTTGCTCCCCTCAGCGTTTCGTATTCTTTCAGTAAGTTGCCGATCACCCCGATTTCTGAGGTGCTCGACACCACTACCTGCACGCCTGTCGTCGGCATAAGCCGACGCCGCTTTGCGCAGTCCAAGTTCTAGAGGGATGCCCTGCAACAGCTCCAATTTCTGCAGTAGTGGCTCTAGAGTCAATACATACAGAATGGAGGAGAGAGGGCATCCCTGTCGAATGGAACGCGTGATTGAGAACGGCTCTGATAGGTAACCGTTCACCTTGACCCTTGAGCAGATGCTGGTGTGCATCTCTTCGATCCAGCCTCTGAAAACGGGACCGAAACCGGTCGCCTTGAGAACCGCTTCCAAGTATCGATGGTCGACACTATCGAATGCCTTATACTGATCTAAATTGATCAGAGCCCCACCGAAGCCGGGTTTACACCCCACCCTTTCTATGATGTATCGCATGAGGTGGAGGTTGTCATGTATGGACCTGGTCGCGATTGCACACTTTTGCGCTTTCCCTACCAGATTTTCGACGACAAGCGCCAGCCTCGTTGCTAGCACCTTGACCAAAATCTTTAACTCTGTATTGAGCAGAGTTATGAGCCTGAAATTGTTTATTTCGTCCCCCTTGTTCTCGTCTTTCCTGATCAGCGTTACTACGCCCTTGCCTGCAGAACTGGGAATTGTCCCGTTCTGCTGCCAATTGCAATAGACGGCTTCGAGGACGCCAGAGAACAAGTCCGGCATGCCTATGTAAAACTCATAGGGTAGACCATCTAGACCGGGTGACATACGTTTCCCGCAGCGGCCCAGAGCGTCCCATATCTCAGTTGTTGTGATCGGTCTTTCGCAGAACTCGGTGTCCATGCTCGAGAGATGCGGTAGGCCATCGAGGTATGAACCAAAGTGCATTGCCCCGTTCGGTGCACCGTCGTTCTGCTCAAACAGTCGCGCAAAGTGCCACTGAAAGGCCGCGCACTTCTACCTGGGGTCAAGTAGCACGCGTCCGTTTTGGTCTTTCAAAGACCGAATCGTGGACTTATTGCCACTTTTCGCTTCCGCCACTCGGGCCCAGCTAACAACTTTTACTCCCTCGTTTCTTAGAACACGTGATTTACTTCTGACCACGCAGCCTTCGTGTTTCGCGTCGGAGAACTGATCCAGTGTCGTTCTCAATGCTAGCACTCTAGATGTGTTGCCACTCCTAAGTGCCTCTTCAACCTTGGCTACTAGTTCTGTTTCTGTTTTGTTTTTCTCAAAAGCTAATTCTCTGCTAACCCCTATCGATTCTACTCTAATTGCTCTCTTGAGAGAGTCCCACCATCTATTGTTGACGATGGCTCCCGTCAACTCTTGCTTAACTAATGTACTTTTCGTGCAGTCAACGACACGTTCAGCTTCCAGTATCCGGGTCCTTGTCTATGTATTCCACCTCCCAGCTGACGTAGATCTCAAACTCGTTGAAGATGGGGTTAGTTGCTGCCTTGTGGATCCTGGACACGGTGATGGCTATTACATCTATACCGTGTGACCTAAGGTCGTTAAAAGTTGGTCCTGTTTCCAGGGCATCCCTAGGCCACGCACATTCACGCTTCCAACTCGTAATTCAGCCATGTTGGTGGAGAAGAGTTGGCGAAAAGGACGAAAAGGTGCACTTGCTTTTTCGTTTCCTGGAGATCGGGTTGTTCAATCTCCATTTCAGTTCTGGTGGGGATGTTGAGTGGGGTGGGGAAACATTTCAACAGGACACGGTTTATTAGTTTTTGGCGGGGATTGCCAACGTCCTGTGAAAACTGTTCTTTCAATTTCTGATAGGTTTCTATCGAAACCCTTATTAGTTTCAGGTGTGGCTGAGCGTCTGCTTTTACAAAAGTTTTCCCCTCAGTTTACATTTTGGGGCCCTGTGAGATGACCTCCATCAAATTTTTGTTGTTGATGTTGATGTATGTATATTGTTGTTTTTGTTGTGGTTGTGTTGTTTTAGTTTGTTGTTCGTCTGTGAGTTTTCTTTTTTGTGTTTGTGGTGGTGTTGGTGTTTGTTTTGTTGGTAGGGGAGGCTTGGTTGTGGTGTTGTTTGTGTTTTGTTTGTGTCTGTGGTTTTGTGTTGGTGTTGGTGATTGGAGTTTTGGGGGTTTTCTGGTATCTCTTTTATTGTTCTTTGGTTTTCTGAGGCTCTTCTTTTTCTTCACTTAAAGAAGGAGAAACAGCCTCATCTGTTAATGAATAATCATCATCAGGAGTGTGGGGTAGGGGTATGATGTGTGGTGATGGTGTTTTGGTGTGTGTGTTTGCGGTAGTGTTGGATTGGGTGGGGTGGGTGGTGCTGTGTTCTTTTTAAATTTGTTTGTAAAGGGCAGGAGGCTTTTAGGTGCGGTGTGCTTGCACATCGAAAACAGTGTGGCTCTCCGTCTTCAGTGACAATGTTAATGTAATTTTGGTTGTCGACCAGCACTCTTTCGGGGATTTTGGAAATTCTTTCTGGTTTCATTTGTATCAGAATTTCAAAATTTGTCCCTGCCCACCTTTGTCTGGTCGACTTCCTGACCGAAAGAATTGTGTCACTTTCTGGCTCTATGAACCCTGCTAAGATCCACCAAATGTTGATGTTTGCTGGTATGTTATTTATTTAAATTTTTTGTGTTCTTTTTCCTATGTAAGTAGGGAAAAGGGGGTGTGTTTTTGTGATGACTGGTGTAACAGAATGCTTTTATTCGAGGGCCTCGCTTTTAAAAAGTACCGAAATACTTCCATAAAATCAATGTCCGGCATAGCCTCTTTCAAGGTGGTTTCAAATTCCCCTTGACTGAGGAATACTGACTTTTTTATTTGATTTGAGACAGTTCTGAAGGTTACCGTTCTTCGAACTGTTTCTTGTTTAATTTCCAGGGGTGAGTTTATTTGAAACCCACCCTTTTCTTCAAATGTTATAAATTGTCTCGCATCAGACAACATCTGTGTTGAATTGCTGATGTTCAATTCTTTATATTCTTTTTTACTACAGTCTGTGCGAATGTTCTTTTTTCAGTTTTGTTGTTGTTGGTTTTTTCGTGTGTAGTTGTGTTAATTGTTTCAATTTCTGCATTTTCTGTATTTTTTGGTGTCTGTTGTGGGCTGTTATTTTCATCTTTTGTTGAGCAAATAACCATTTCTTTACGAAACGAAGTTTCGTTGTTGCTTGTCTCCATAGATACCTCTATGGAAGCAGAGGGAGATATAACGCTTATATCTGCCTCTTTGCCTCTCTTCTCGCTGTCTAGCGTTCTCTGTAAATCACACATTGTTAAAGTTAGGAACATTTTAAAACTTCTCAATAATTTTTTAGATTAAATTTTCGCCCCACAGGAGCGAAAATTGAGATTACTACTCAGCTGACAATTCAGCCTGGGTGTTAATCTATCAAACAATATACATTTTCACACAATAAATTCTGTTTTTGTATAGAAAATTTTACAAAAACTAACCGACGATCTATCGCACGTCCGGTCGATAGAGATAGACAGAGATAGACAGAGAGATAGATAGATAGATATATTTCTTTATTTACCATAAAGGCATAAAAAGAAGGGACAAATACAAAGGGGAGTTTACATACAATCGAGTAAAAAGGGTATAAAATGAAAATAATCGAAAACAACCTCAAAAGGGAGGGGACGTGATGGGGGTTGCACACACCCCCGAAAAAGTGTGCAATCCTTTGCCCGGGGAGCACATGGAGAAGGTGCTCCACTCTCCTTCACTTCTTTACCTACAGGATGGTATACAGAGAAGGCCCATTTACACGAGCCATTCTCGCCACTATCACCCACCTTTCATAAAACTGGCTGTAGCCAAGCACCTCTCTCTCCATTCTTATCCTTCTTCCGAAGTGATATCGGAAGAAGTAGACCAGACTATGGCCAGAGAGGAATTTGCCTGACCTCAGACCTTTCAATCGTGTCCACCAAACAACCTCTTTCAACATGGCTATTACGCACAGAAAAACGCCTTTGCTTCCTTTGTGAAGAGGGGAGGCGGTTTGATTGTCATCACAGACTCGGCGGTCAATCGAATCGGCGCCACCCGTGACAGCAGTCGTTCGGCGTAGCCCCACAGATCAGCCACGCCCTGACATTGCACCAATGCGTGCGCAACGGTTTCTTCGTGACGCACGCATCTAGGGCAAATCTTTTTCGAGGGATCCCTGCCCGGGCGCCCGTGTCTGTAGAGCCTCTCGAGAACGGGTAGAGCCCCCGGTAGCACTGCCAGGCTAGTGACTTCTGGAAGTTGTCCATTGGTCCCGGGCCGAAAGTCCTACCGAACAGGCTGGCCAGTTCGTCCTCTTCCATGTCCAGCGACTATCCAAGGGTGTCATCGCCCCTGCTAGCCACCAGCCCTCTATAGAATGATGAGGTGGATTCTCCACCGATGGCCTGGCCCGCTTGCCAGAGAGCCCTGAGCGCCTGAGCACACTCAGTGTGCCAGTCTCCCAGTTTTCCGGATCTTTGCTTGACCCAGGACTGCAGCTCGGTGAGCGAGACGAGTCTCGGAAAGGCTCGTTTCACGAACGGAGCCCACACCGGTTGACCAGTGAGGAATACCTGTAGGTGCCGTAGCCTTAATGCGTGCCTACGCATCATCAACCATGGCATCCCCAGCTCTCCTTTCGAAGGTTGTTGGCAGCAGATGGATCTTCTCACCATAGGAGGGCGCTTCTTCCCAAGAAATTGGAAGAGCATGCGTTCCATGGTGGTGAGTGTTTCCTTAGGGCAAGGCACGACAGTCAGGCGGTAGTAAGTGACGGACGCTATGTAAATGTTCGCCACCTCCGCCCGGCCTTTTAGGGACAGCTTACACTTGGCCCATTTCTGGGTTAGTGCAAACACCTTGTTCGTAACCTCGTCCCAGTTCTTTTCCACCTGGAGGTCCGGTCCAAACCAGACCCCAAGCAACTTTACCGGGCCCTCCGTCCAGTGTCCGACGACACCGTCGGGAGGCATCGGTCTGCCTCTCCACGTTCCGAGTTGCAGCCCGATGGATTTTTCCCGGTTCAGTTTCGCTCCTGACAACCTTTCGTAATCCTCCAGTAAGGTACCGATCGCCTCGATCTCCGAGTCGGTCGATACCATTATTGTTACGTCATCGGCGTAGGCCGACACTGCTTTGCTCAATCCTGGTTCCAGGGGGATACCCTGCAACAACTCCAACTTCCTCAGTAAAGGCTCGAGAGTCAATACGTACAGAAGGGAGGAGAGAGGGCACCCCTGTCGAATGGATCGTGTGATTTCGAACGGCTTCGAAAGGTAGCCGTTCACCTTGATCCTAGAACAGATGTGGTTGCTATGTAAGGCAGTGATCCAGCCTCTGAAAACAGGACCTAACCCAGCCGCCGCTAGCACCGCATCCAGGTAACCATGGTCGACCCTATCGAAGGCCTTAGACTGATCCAAGTTGATCAGGGCCCCACCGAAGCCGGGTTAGTTGCCAACCCTCTCTATGATGTATCGCATGAGGTGGAGGTTATCGTGAATGGACCTGGATGGGATAGCACATGTCTGCGCATCTCCCACCAGGCTACCCACGACAAGCGCCAACCTCTTTGCTAACACCTTGGCCAAAATCTTTAACTCTGTGTTTAGCAGGGTTATGGGCCTAAAATTATTTATACTATCCCCCTTGTTCTCGTCCTTCCTCACCAGCGAGACTACGCCCTTGGCTACAGAACAAGGAATTCTCCCGTTCTGCTGCCAATTGCAGTAGACCGCTTCGAGGAGTTCGGAGAAGAAGACCGGCATTGCTAAATAAAGTTCGTAAGGTATACCATCGAGACCTGGAGATTTGCGTCTGCTGCATTGGCTCAGCGCATCCCCGATCTCATCAGCCGAGATTGGTCCCTCGCAGGACTCTGCCTCTTCGCTCGAGAGACGCGGCAGGCCGTCGAGGTATGGACCGAAATCCACGTCCCCGCCCGGACCCTCGCCTCCCCCGAATAATCGGGCAAAGTGCCTTTGAAAGGCCTCGCACATCTGCTTAGGTTCCCGGATCACCCGTCCATCCTCGTCTTAGCTTCTGTCACGCGGGCCCAGCCAACGGCTTTGGCCCCCTCATTACCTAGAGCATGTATTTTACTTCGAATGACGCAGCCTTCGTGCTTTGCATCGAAAAACTGGTTCAAGGCCGTCCTCGATGCCAGTACTCTGGCCACATCTTCGCTCTTGATTGCCTCTTCTAATTTACCTGTTAATTCTTTCTCGTTTCTATTCCTATCGGCAGCTAACATCTTGCTATAACTTATTGATTCTGTTCTAATCTCTCTTTTGAGAGATGCCCACCATCGGTTATTGACGATTGCACCCGTCAACCTCTCCTTAACTAATCTGCTAATCCGGTTTCTGTAAGTCTCTTTTGCCGGTAAAGACAAATTAAGTTTCCAGTAACCGGGACCCTGTTTATGTGTTTTCTCGAGATTGACTACGCAGGTCACTAATTTGTGATCCGTATAGCCAACCGTGAGCATTTCTGGACAGCTTAATATGTCCCTATCCTTACTTCTAACTAAGAATCTATCTAAGTACGATCTAGATTGACCACTGTGGTTCGTCCAAGTCCAGGTAGGCACAGTTGGAAAATCTAGTCGATATCTATCGACCAAGTTAAAACGGTCGAGTAACCCCTTGAGGCTGTTACATCCCCTTCTATTAGGACATGCTCCTGCATAGTCCCAACGTGCATCTAGGATGTCATTCCAATCCCCCGCTAGAAGCAGGGAACGCGACGTTCCCAGAAAAGTCTCCAAACGCTGGAAGAAGTCGGGCCGTTCAGCTCCGAAAGGGGAGTAGACGGCGACCAGTCTCAAGGCCGCACCTTCACTACTGCCAACGTCTAGCACCAACAAACGACCCTCTGGGTCCGAGTGAACAACCTGTACGGCAAGACCCAGGTGTTTTTGCAGCAGTACGACAACCCCACCCCCACCTCCAGGTTGACAGAGAGATGCATGCACCTCAAAGTCATCGAAGGTAGGGGCCAGCTGCCACACGACGCTGATCCGAGTCTCACAGATAACCATTACATTTATACCACATGACCTGAGGTCATTTAGAAGATTTGCTTGCTTCCAAGTTGAGCCCAGGCCACGTGCATTCAAACATCCTACTCTTAACACATCCATGTGGGCGGCAAAGCCAAAGGAGAGTGTAGAGACCTACCTTTCCGCTTCCCGGGGTTCGGGTCGCACGCATTCCATGGGGTCGGGGGTGTTGGGTCAAGGGGTGTCTTGTGGTGGTGTGGGGTCGTCAGTGTGTGGTGGGGTTGGGGTGTTTGGAGTTGTGTTGGGGAGGGGAAGGGGAGGGGGAAAGCTTTTTAGTAGGACGCGGTTTATGGGTTTGACAGAGGGTGGTCCTACGTCCTCCTTAAAATCCTTTTTTAGTTTTTGGTAGAGGTTCATTGGGATCTTTATTAATTTTAAATATTGGTAGTTTTCTGAAGAAACAAAGTTTACACCTTCGGTTTGTACCGAAGGATTATTGTTTATGAGTTCATTTAATTTATTATTGTTTCTGTTGATGTAAGTATAGTGTAATGTCTTTTTTTCGGATGGTGTGAGTGTTTCGAAGAGGGGAGTGGCAGGTTTGGTTTTGTTTGTTGCTGGATGGGTGTTTTGTGTTTTGTTGGATTGTGTTGGCATTTGGGTGGGGGTTGTTTGGCCTTGTGTGTTTTGCACATGTTTTCTTTTTTTCCTTTTAATCTGTCTGAAGGACTCCGTTTCTTCCTCCGAATTCGTTGGGTTATCTTCAGTGTTGGAGGGAAGAGGTATGTTTGCTGGTAATGTTTCCGTGTTGGTTTTCTTTGTGGGGGAGATGGATGTCACTATGTTAGACTGTGTTGTGTGTTGTGGCTGCGGTGGTTGTGTTGTTTTATTGAGTGAGGGGTTGGGTGGGCCTGTATTTTGTTTTGGGGTAATGTGTTGTGACTGTTTGTGTTGTGGTGGTGGTGTAGTTTTACTGAGGGACGGGATGGGTGGGACTGAGTTTTGTTGTTTGTTTATCTGTTGTGGTGGTGGTGGTGGAGCTGGTGTTGGTAGCAGGGTTTTCTTTTTGTTGAGTTGGGGACAAGCCGCCTTCAGGTGCCCTCTGCCTGCACAGGTATGACAGGACGGCCTTCTCCCCTCCACGCTAATGTTTATATACCCGTGGCCCTCTAATAGGATTCTGTCGGGTATTTGGGCGATACGTTCAGGCTTCATTTGCACTACAAGTTCTATACCTGTTCCACTGAACGCATTGCCTGTGGTTTTCCCAATGGAAATCACGTTGTCATTCGCTGGATCGATGAAGCCAGCTATGAGCCAGCAGTAGTTCACATCTGGCATCATTGCATCCAGCCATATGCGTTTAGTTCTTTTACCCATATAAGATGGATAAAAGGTAAAATATTTTGAACGAATCGGTGACAAAGCACATTTTTTTGCCGCCGATTCGTTCTTCATAATAATCGCTAGGCTTCCATACAGTCTGTCTTTTCTTATGAAAGTGGTTTCATTAAGTACTTCTGTAAGTACTGTTTTGATTTCTGTTTGAGTTGGCTGTTCAGGTTTTTTTGAAATGTTGTTGATGGTGCCGAAACCGACCGTTCGACTTTCAATGTCTTTGGTGAGTTCTTGAGGCATTTTTACCGATAAAATACCATTTTCTCCTTCAGTTATATATTGTTTGGCGTCTGTAATTCTTTGTGCCACATCTGAAATATTTTCAGGTATATATGTCAAAGATTTCTTTGTTGTTTGTGCAAATGAAATATTATTGGTGTTGACTTTGTCGTCTGCTTTGCTTTCTGTTATGATGTTGTTTTCAAATGTTATTTTTGTGTTTGTCGTCTTTGTTTGTGGTATTAATATTGTCATGCAATTTTTCAAATTTCTTTTTTCGTTGTTGGAATCAATGTCCAGATTTGTGTTTTCGTCATTTTTCTCCGCAGATTCGTCTGTTTTTATTTTATTTTTTCTTTCCTTCTCTAGTTAGTTGGGAAGGAAGGGGGGGACTAAAGCGTGCGAGCTTACAACTCTTACCGCTGTCCCCCCCACCACTATTTTCGTTAGCTTCGTTTAATATTTCTGTCAGACGATTGAAATTTTTTATGCCACAACATTTTTAAAAACAGGTTTTTCACCCCTAGGAGGGGTAAAGATGAGCTGACCCACCGCCTGACAGTTCAATAGTATCAAAATTAAAATTGAACTTACAAAATTTCCGCAATAAATTTGAACAAAACTTCTGCGCGAAGTGAATTACATCTACGCTGTAGAACAGACGACAGCTAGATTAATAGATAGATAGATAGATAGATAGATAGATAGATAGATATATTTCTTTATTAGCCACAGGGGCACAAAAGAAGGGGACAAATACAAAGGGGGAAGTTTACATACAATAAAAACGTGTAAAATGTTATCACAGATGGAATTTAAAAGTTAGTCGATTTTCCCCAATAGAGGGAGACAGTTTATATGGGTAACACAGACCCCCGAAAAAAATGTGCAACCCTCATCTCCAGGAGTACGAAGAGCTTGTACTCCTTTCCTCTCCTCCTCCTTTTCCTCAACCTACAGGCTGATATAGAGAGAAGGCCCATTCACTCGGGCCATTCTCGCCACTTTCACCCACCTTTCATAAAACTTGCTGGGGTACAGCACCTCTCTCTCCATCCTGATTCTTCTTCCAAAGTGGTATTTGAAAAAAAGAATCAGTTGTTGGCCGGAGAGAAAGGTGTCTGACCTCAGCCCTTTCAACCTTGTCCACCATACAACCTCTTTCGCCATAGCTATCACACAAAGGAAAACCGCCTCTCCTTCGTTTTTGAAGGAGGGTGGCGGTTTGATCATGACAATGGACTCGGTGGTCAACTGGATTGGTCCCACCCGCGACAATAGTCGTTCTACATAGCCCCACAGGTCAGTGACGCCCGGGCATTGTATGAATGCGTGCGCGACGGTTTCTTCGTCTCGCACGCACCTCGGACAGATCTTTTTTGCAGGGTCCCTGCCCGGGCGCCCATGTCTGTAGAGCTTGTCTCGAACTGGTAGAGCTCCTCGGTAGCACTGCCAGGCCAGGGACTTTTGGAAGTTGTCCATCGGTCCCGGGCGGAAGGTCCTACCGAACAGACTGGCCAGTTCATCTTCCTCCACGCCTAGAGTTTCACCGAGCGCGTCGTCGCACTTGCTGCGGACCAACCCTCTATAGAATGACGAAGTGGAGTCTCCACTGATCGCCGGGTCCGCCTGCCAGAGGGCTGTGAGCGCCTGAGCACATTCGATGTGCCAGTCGCCCATTTTCCTCGGTCTCTGCTTGACCCAGGACTGCAGCTCGGTCAGCGAGACGAGTCGTGGGAAGGCTCGCCTCACGAACGGGGCCCACACCGGTTGTCCGGTGAGGAATACGTAGAGATGCCGCAGCCTGAGCGCGTGTTTGCGCATCGTCAACCACGGCATCCCCAGCCCTCCGTTAGAAGGGTGTTGGCAGCAGATGGATCTTCTTACCAAAGGAGCCCGCCTCTTCCAAAGGAATCGGAAGAGGGCGCGCTCCATTTTGGCGAGCGTTTTGGCTGGACAAGGCACGACGGTCAAGCGGTAGTAGATGGCGGACGCTATAAAAGTGTTCGCCACCTCCGCTCGACCTTTCAAGGATAGTTTGCACTCGGCCCACTTCTGGGTGAGTGCAAACACCTTGGCCGTCACTTCGTTCCAGTTCTTCTCCACCTGGAGGTCCGGACCAAACCAGACCCCGAGCAGCTTTACCGGTCCTTCCGTCCAGCGTCCGACGACGCCATCGGAAGGCATCGGTCTGCCTCTCCACGATCCGAGTTGCAAACCGATGGACTTGTCCCGGTTCAGCTTCGCTCCTGTGAGACTTTCGTATTCCTTTAGTAAGGTGCCGACTTCCTCGATTTGCGAGGCGCTCGACACCATTACTGTCACGTCGTCGGCGTAGGCCGACGCCGCTTTCCGCAGTCCCGGTTCCAGAGGGATGCCCTGCAATAGCTCCAGCTTCCGCAGTAGTGGCTCGAGAGTCAGTACGTACAGAAGGGAGGAGAGAGGGCATCCCTGTCGAATGGATCGCGTAATATGGAACGGCTCCGAGAGGTAACCGTTCACCTTGACCCTTGAGCAGATGTTGCTGTTGTGCATTGCAGCAATCCAGCCCCTGAACACGGGTCCGAAGCCTGCCGCCTCGAGCACCGCATCCAGGTAACGATGGTCAACCCTATCGAAAGCCTTAGACTGATCCAAGTTGATCAGGGCCCCACCGAAGCCGGGTTTACACCCTACCCTCTCTATGATGTATCGCATGAGGTGGAGGTTGTCGTGTATGGACCTGGTCGGGATCGCGCATGTCTGCGCTTCTCCCACCAGGTTCTCGACGACAAGCGCCAGCCTCTTTGCCAACACCTTGGCCAAAATCTGTAACTCTGTGTTTAGCAGAGTTATGGGCCGGAAGTTGCCTATGTCATCCCCCTTATTCTCGTCCTTCCTGATTAGTGTGACCACGCCCCCGGTTACAGAACTGGGAATTCTCCCGTTCTGTTGCCAGTTGCAGTAGACCGCTTCCAGGAGACCGGAGAATAAGTCCGGCATTGCTACGTAAAATTCGTAGGGTAGACCGTCGAGACCTGGAGATTTGCGTTTGCCGCATTGGCTCAGCGCGTCCCCTATCTCAGTGGCTGAAATCGGCTTTTCGCAGAACTTCGCCTCGCTGTCCGAGAGTCGCGGTAGGCCGTCGAGGTATGGACCGAAATCCATAGCCTCTCCCGGCGCGCCGCTCCCCCCGAACAGCCGAGCAAAGTGCCGCTGAAAAGCCGCACACATCTGCTTCGGCTCACGTATCACGCGTCCGTTTTGGTCCTTCAAAGACCGAATCGTGGACTTGTTGCCACTTTTTGCCTCCGTCACTCGGGCCCAGCTAACAGCTTTGGCTCCCTCGTTTCCCAGAGCACGTATTTTGCTTCTGACAACGCAGCCCTCGTGCTTTGCGTCGAAGAACTGGTCCAAGGCCGTTCTCGTTGCTAGCACGCTGGCTACGTTGCCACTTCTAATTGCCTCTTCTACTTTATCTACCAGTTCCTTCTCGGTTCTATTTCTATCTAACGCTAATTCTTTACTAAAAACTATCGAGTCTAATCTAACTGCCCTCTTGAGAGAGTACCACCATCTGTTGTTGACAATGGCCCCTGTCAAGTGCTGTTTAACTAAAGTGCTAATCCGTCTACTGTAGGCTTTGCTTGTCGGTAACGACAAGTTCAGCTTCCAGTAGCCGGGTCCTTGTCTATGGGTTCTATCAAGGTTGGCCATGCAGGTCACTAGTTTGTGATCTGAATAGGCAACCATGAACATTTGTGGACAGCTTAACATGTCCCTATCCTTATTTCTAACTAGAACCCTATCTAGGTACGATCTAGATGTTCCGCTACGATTACTCCACGTCCACAGTGGCGCAGTCGGAAAATCTAGTCGATATCTATCGGCCAGGTCAAATCGGTCGATTAACTGTTTGAGGCTGTTACACCCCCCTTTATCGGGACATGCTCCCACATAGTCCCAACGTGCATCTAGGATTCCATTCCAGTCCCCCACTAAAAGCAAGGAGCGGGACGTTCCCAGAAAAGTCTCTAGACGTTTGAAGAAGTCTGGCCGCGGTGTCCCGGATGGGGCATATGCGGCCACCAGCCTGAACGCTCCACCTTCACTACCGTCAACGTCTAGGACCACCAGTCGACCCTCCGGGTCCAGATGTACCGTCTGTGTTACGAGGCCCAGGTGTTTCCGCAGCAAAACGGCAACTCCGCCCCCACCCCCCGGTTGACAGAGAGATGCGTAGATCTCAAAGTCATCGAAGATGGGGGCCAGCTGTCGCTCGCCGTGGATCCTGGACTCGCAAATGGCTACCACATCCAAACTGTGCGACCTGAGGTCGTTTAAGAGTTTGCCCTGTTTCCAGGGCATCCCCAGGCCGCGTACATTCACACATCCAACTCTTATATTGGCCATGTTGGTGCTGAAAAGTTAAAAGAGGAAAAGAGATCACTCACCCTTCGCCTCCTGGGGACCAGGCCGCACGATTTCCATGGGGGTGTTGGAGGGGTTGTCTGGATGGGTGGTGGTTTCCGGTGGGGTGGGGACGCAGATGTTTGGTGGGGTGGGGTCTGGTGGGATGGGGGTGTCTGGGGTGGGGAGGCATTTGAGAAGGACGCGGTTGAGTGGTTTCACGCAGGAATTCCCCACATCCTTCTCAAATGTTTCTTTTAGGGACCTATAAGTTTGTATAGGGACCCTAATCAGTTTTAGGTTCATTTTTTTGCTATTTTTTATAGAGTGGGCGAAAGTTTTCCCTTCGGTGAAAACCGAAGGGTCGTTCGTAATGGTCTCCATTAGTGTTTTGTTTTCAGTGTTTATGTAAGTGTAAGTGTAATTTTCTTGTGTTGTGTTTGTTTTTGTCTGTAGTTCTTGTGTGTGCTTTCGTTTTGTTGTAGGTATTTTGTTTTCAGGAGGTGGGGGTTTTGTTTGTGATATTTTTGTTGTTTGTGTTGGTGGTTGTATGTTTGTGGTAGTGTTTACTGGTTTTTTTGCTTTTGTGATGTCTTTTCTTTCTTTTCGAGCGATGGGGTTCTCCCTCGTCTTCACTGGGTGATGGCGAGATAGCCTCATCTGTTGTATCGTCTGTGTGATTGGGGAGGGGTATGTCTTGGGGAGCTGTTGTGTCTGTATGTGATTTTGCAGTGGTTTTAGGTGGAGTGAGGTTGGGTGGGACTGTGTTTGTTGTGGTTATTTTTGTGTGTTGGTGTTGTTGTTGTAGTGGTGGTGTTGGTGGTTGTGTTGTTTTGATGGGTGTTGGCAGAAGAGCCTTTTTTTGGTTCATTAGTTTAGGACAGGAAGCCCTCAGGTGACCCCTACTAAAGCAATGGTAACATGAAGGCCGCCTACCCTCAACCGAAAGGTTTATGTAGGTAAGTCCGTCCAGGAGTACACGCTGTGGGATCATAGCTATTCGCTCTGGGCTCATTTGCACCAGAACTTCAATGCTAGTCCCATTGAATACATCTCTGGGGGACTTGCCTACTGACAGTATTCTGTCTTCATCAAAATTGATGAAGCCGCACAGTATCCACCATATGTTCACCTTTGGTGTGACACTTGTGATTCTGATCTTTTGTGTCCTTTTTCCCATGTATGTAGGGAAAAAGGTGTACAGGTTGGATACAATTGGCGACACAGAGTAATTTTGGGCCGTCAATTGATCCTTCATCAGTACCGAAATACTCCCAAAAAGTTTGCTTCTTTGAATGAATGCAATATCATTCATTGAATCTTTGAAAACCAGTTCAATATCTTTCTGTGACAATTGGACTGGTTTTCGGGTAGAATTGGAAACTGTCCTAAAAACTATCGTTTTGAGAGCAGTTTCCTTGCGAATTTCTACCGGAGAATTGATGCTGAAAGCACCATTTTTTTCGAAGGTGACATATCTCTTAGCGTCCTTTAAAAGGTGTTCAGCATTTGTTATGTCGAGATATATCAATTGTTCTTTCTTTTGAACTTTCTCCGCAAAGGAGATTTTTGGTTTCTTTGTGGAATCCGTATTGGTGGTGTTGTCATTATTGTTGTTATTCTTGTTGTTATTCTTGTTGTCACCGATGTTGGTATCATCCGTATTTTCCTTGGTGTTGTTGTTGTCTTTGATGCTGGTGTTATTGGCGTTGTCTTTATTTTTTTCTTTGTTGTTGTTATCATTGTTGCTTTTATCATCATTATTGGTTTTGCTGTTATTTTTGTTGTCATTGAGCTGTTTGGTGTCATTTGTGTTGTTTGGATGTGAATTCGTTTTTTTATTTTCATTTTGTCTTTCCATCTCTATAGTATCTAGTGAAGAAGACGTTGTTGACTGCGAGCTTTGTAGTCTTACCGCCTCTCCACCACCATTATCGTTGGACGCAGCGTTCATAACGTAATCAAAATTTTACAATATTTTTTCCAAGATTCGATGGAGAAAAATTTTTTAAATGGATATTCCGCCCCTGAAGGGGCGAAAATGAGTTGACCCACCACCTGAAGGTCCAGACGGGTGGTCAAGTTACACAATGATATAAAATTGAACTAAAAACTCACGTTTTTTCCTTACATAAATTAACGGAAACTTCTCCGCGAAGTGACACACGACTGATAGAGAGATAGATAGATAGATAGATAGATAGATAGATAGATAGATAGAATGATTTTTGACTACTAAATTCCCTCAGAAGGTATTAATTGATATAAAGCTGAACTAGGAGGCATTCTCTGCAAAGTGACGCTCAGTGGGATTCAGAATCAAAGACCATGTGTTTGAAGAACGAGATTGTTAATCCTGTCGCAAAATTATCACAACTGTAAAAAAAACAGACCAATATAGCTCTGACGTCATCACTAAATATATCTATAATGAAACCCCAGGGGTATATTCAGCGCAACCCAGCTCGGCTGAATTTCTCTGTTTACACTCTGACATCAACTCAACTCACCTGTGTTCCCTGTTCTCAATCTGACCACAACTCAACTCGGTTGCCTTACTTTTACTCTCTCTCTCTCTGAAGCGCTGGACAAGAAACTCGGACTGTGGCAGCCTGCCTAATATGTTAGGCTGCCACAGCCTTAATCATAGGACACCCAGATTAGTAAAGCCACAACCCAGTCATTCACTCTGTAAAATAAACACCTAATAAATTTCCACATAGAATCCATATTAACGCAAACCTTTCTAATAAATAATTCTCCTGTTAACGCACACCATTCAAGAATTTGAACGTCGTTTTAAATCTCCTAATGTAAAATAAATGATTCTATTTATTCTTAACCCTTTAGCATTTACATTACTCTCTATATACTATTGTATTTTTGTAGTAAAGGCTTATCTCATATAACTATCTCACATAATATCGAATCCTCGAGATTTTGATATTGTTTATTTTGAGAACAATACTTTAACATCAGTATGAGAGGCTAGTTACGGCCGGTTCGAGCAGAAAGATGTGAGAGAATTCTGGTCAGATACTGGATTGAGATGTTTCTATTTTTTCTCCTTTCTCAATTTCTCAATATCAAATTGAGCGGGTATGAATCACTTTCTCTTCTCTCATTACATATCATTTATACTTGCTTTGGGGTCCAAGTTGTCGACCTCCTTGCGATCGACTCTGGAAACTGATCACTGATCACTGATCACTAATCTCTGATCTCGATCATGCAAATCACAATAATCTGAGACAGCAACAATCTCATACGCAAGAAGATACTTGCTTGTAACCATCTATATCAAAAGATTTTAACTCGATAAAAATTATTTTGAAGACTGACAGGTAAGTTATAATGATTAACAACACCGAAGATTGGTTCATATTTACTAATCATTATACTCTAGTATCCTCTTTAGTTTCCAAAGCAGGGAGGGGGGAGGAGTAGCTACAATGTAAAAGATGTATAATCAGCAATTGTCGGACACCTTTTGTCATTGGTATGCTGAGTGACCAAG
This sequence comes from Eledone cirrhosa, assembly GCA_964016885.1. NCBI lineage: Eukaryota > Metazoa > Mollusca > Cephalopoda > Octopoda > Eledonidae > Eledone > Eledone cirrhosa. The sequence goes on along the minus strand of OZ024741.1, from coordinate 208,845,519 downwards.
TCATTAGTTTCACTAAATTCAACAGCTGGTTAGACCTTCTTTAACGTGGGGAGTATGATCTTTCGCTAAACCTTTCCAACATGATAACACTTTGTAACTGAATTTTTATATTTCAAAACTGTGTCCAACGGTATATTTAATTTTCTCAAAGCATGTTCAATCAGAAGTAATTTTTTTAAATGGAGAACCCTATCAGCTGAGATGGTCTACACTCTTGGATTTAGCTGTATATTAAATTATTTTATGTAAGTTTTTTGTTTTTACTTCGAAAATAGTCGAACAAGTTGGGCATATAAGCCCCTAGAGAGGGAAAAAAGTGGGCAGTATCACCTGCGGGAATCGAACTCACCACTGCAGTTACCATTACACCAAAGAGAGATTGGCAACTGAGTTGTCATTTTGAAGCATTATCTATCAGCAACTGGATGTAAATAAAGAATCAATCGCATTCAAGAAACGTTGAGCAGATTTTGAATTTTGAAAGTATGTTATCTTAAGGTAAGCTGCTTCAACGTGCGAATGTTTTTTGGGGAATATAAAATCCTCTAAAGATGAGAAAAGTATACATCATCATCCGTGGGAATCGAGTTCAAGAAACTGCTGCTTCTTGAATCCAATTGTCCCCCTCTCTCTGTTTATATATATATATATATATATATATATATATATATATATATATATATATATATATATAAAAACGGAGTTAAAGACTCGCATTAATCCCCTGTAATTTAATGAGCTCAAGGAATAGAATCTGGGCTCCTTATAAGACAGTATATAGAGAAAAGTATACAAAGAGGTGTGTGTTCAATTATAGGGGATAGAATACCACCAGAGTGAAAAACATATTGGGATGGAGAATTAAAAGATTAAATTAAAATCCACAAACCAACCTTTTATAACTATAACACCTAGACAAACTATAACAGCAATATGATTGGATTAAAGATGTTTATCATTTTTGCAGTTTATGGGGAAATTCGTTTACATGCGTACATATCAGAAATGTGTATATATATATACACGGCGCAGTCTCGGTTACACATTCTGTACTTATACAGATATATCTTTAGCATACAGTTCGGGTGCTAGCACACATCTTACTATATATATATATATATATATATATATATATATATATATATATATATATATATATATATATAAGTGTGTGTGTGTGTGTGTGTATGGATATGTTAAGCTCCGTCAAACTACATCAACATTCTGTGAAAGAATGGCTTATGAGATTTGCAGAAATATTTCACATTTTATAACGAGGAAATCCACAATCGTTTGCTTCCGGTTCTCTGAAATATTGACAGGACGAGAAAGAAAGGATAAAAGAGAGAAAGGGATAGAGGGATAGAGCGAAAGGGTGGTGAAAAATTAATATACTAATCGGATTAGCCATAATTCTTATTTTATGGAATTTTAGGTTCTACTAATGATATATTAATGGTTCTATAAATTTGGTAAAAACTTCCAATGAATTGCTGTTCACTGATCTGAGCGCAATTAAGTGATCTTTCATACACGTTCAGTTTATCCACAATCTGACCATAGCCTACAAGAGAGCCTCTACGTTATCATTCCGCATGTTAAAAAGTAGCCACCCCAAATCCCTCAAATTAAACCTGTACAGTCTTAAAAAAGTAAGAACAGATTTGACAATATAGTTCTGAGATATACAAAGACTTTGAAGAGATAAACAAAATGATGAGGTCTAACTTGTGGTTATACAATGACATCATGTAATACCAATGTTCATCTATTTAACCATTTAATACGGCAGCCAACCAAATCAGCTGACGTTATGCAGTATAGAGTTACGGCCCTTTACGATCTGAGTTCAAATCTCGCAGAGAGAGAGAGAGAGAGAGAGAGAGTGTGTGTGTCTGGGTGGGGGGGGGGGGGTAAATAGATATTTAGAATGATAGATAGCAAGATTGATCAAAAGACAGACAAATAGATGTATTGACAGATAGATACTAAATATCTGAGATAGATCGATA
>OZ024741.1:208823507-208838507 GCA_964016885.1 Eledone cirrhosa | reverse complement strand
AATGGTAAGAAGGAAAGAAAGGTAGGGCAGACTCTAAACCCCTGGTCTGGAAGTATATCAAGATGGTGAAAGTATTGCCGCGGTCATCAGCCACCTCCACCTCAAAGGGGCCTATCGTTAGTGGGGGAAGGAGGGTGGGGTACACGTCTCGATTAAAATAAAAATTTAACATAAATAAATATCTGTCTAAGTCAGTGTTTCACAAGGTAGGAACCCCTGTGTTCTGCGAAAACAATTCTGGGGTTTCAAAAGATAAGGTATCTCATAAAATATATCTAATTTAAATCTATTTTGGTTTCCCTTTATATGAATAAATTTTCTCTTAAAACAATTTATGTTTCTTTTAATGTCTTATTAATATTAGGGGTGTGGTGGGGATCGCCCATAAAATATACATATGGACTCGGCGATTTACTGAAAAAATTGTATAGGGATTCTGCGACTTCATACAACAATGTCAATGCAGGAGAATAGCAATAAAACAAAACACTACATGTACCCAAGGAAGGAACACAGAATCGCCCTCATGAAAGCAGTGAAAGTACGTAATAAAAAGAGAACTATTGATTAACAATAATTGTTTCTATATTTGGCACAAGGCCAGCAATTATCCCAGTGCATTACTGGTACTTTATTTTATCGACCCCGTAAAGATGAAAGGCAAAGTTAACCTCGACAGGATTTGAACGCAGACCGTAAAGGGACGTAACTCTATGGTGCAAATCGCTTCTAATTTAGCTACAAAACTAGCAACTTGAGAGGTGAGGAAAGTCGATTAAATGGACTCCCGTACACGAGTGGTACTTTATTTTATCGAACGAGGAAGGATGATAGGCAAAGTTGACTTCATCTGGATTTGAACTCAGAACGTAAAAGGCCGGTATAAATGCAAAAAAAAAACTTTTAACCGGTGCTCTACCAATTCATCAACACTATAAAAATGGTTTCTCACAAGGGGGAGAGGAAAGTCGATTAAATCGACCTCAGTGCGTGACTGGTACATTACTTTATCGACCCCGTAAGTATGAAAGGTAAAGTTAACCTGGGCGGGATTTGAACTCAGATCATAAAGGGCCGTAACTCTATGATACAAAGTATGGCGTCCGAGCCTCTACCGATACTGCCAATCCACCGCCCTCATCAACTCTATAATAATGGTAATAACAATACAAAACAATAATAAATTGAGGAAAAGCCCCCCAATTGGAGCGACTGCACTTGAGGGTAATTTCAATAAAAACCCACACGAAACCTCGGTGACATTAAAAGTGCCCTATCCTGGTTTCTTTCATCCTGCTTAGAAAAGCATACTGAAAGTTGGCCTATTTAGAACATTAATCTTGGCAATCTCATGTATAAAACTCATTAGAAGACAACACCTCCTTCTCTATATTCCTGTGGTACCTGAAGAGGTTGATGGCCAGGGACGGAGATTCTTATCTTAAAATCATATAGACAGCTCTAGCATACAGCTAATTTACCCCCACCCCCACCCTTATCACCACCCACATCGACACCCACACCACCCACACCCACACACCCACACATGCACACACACAGAGACACACAGACAGACACACACATATATACATATACATATGTAAGTATGGGTTATATTGGTATACAGTCTTGATGAAGGGTAATGACCCAGAAACATGGTGCTGGTTCCTCAAAGCCAGTGTTGAACAAATAGGTGACGATCGGTCACCGGCACGGCACAGTTTTACAAACGAATCGAACATTATTATTAATGTTCGATATAACCCATACGTACATATGTATATATGTGTTTGTGTGTGTATATATATGTCTGTATATGTGTGTAGGATGCATACTTACATTTATGTATCAGCTGTGCTAGGGTGAGAAATAAAATTCTAAGTTTATACACACACACACACACACATATTTATATATATAGATAAATTCATCTAGATAGGAAATAGCTTTTCTTTTTGACATGTATTAAGACTTGATTATGTTTCAGATTGAGTTGTTTTTCTTAGGCCTTTTTGATATTTCGCAATGGTTGCCTTGCATTTCGTTTGAAGGAATATACTCTTATCCCAATGTAATGCTAAAATAAACATAAAAACAACACAGCTCATTCACACAATCAACACAAAACAACAGACATATGTCACAAACAAAATATTCACGCCTAATGGGTAAAGACCCCCTTCGGTCACGAATGACCATAGGAAATGAACCTAGAAAGTTCCCCTCCGAGGCACAAGTCGGCGCAAGATTGTTTATGAAAGACCAGCAGTCGCCCATGCATACTAGCCACCCCTCTCCACGCTACTGATGTTGTTTAAGGGTAAGGAAAAGGCCTGATTCAGCTTGGCACCGGTGATGTCGCAATTCATTTATATAACCAAGAGAACTGGAGCAACCTGAAATAAAGTGTTTTTTCACAAGAACACAACGCAAAGCCTGGTCCGAGAATCGAACTCACAACTTCACGATTGAAAGCCCGACGCCCTGACCACTAAGTCTAAGCCTCATGACGTATATATCTAACGGTTAAACTTTTTGTAGATACAGTCTACATATATCATATATATATATATATATATATATATATATATATATATATATATATATATATATATATATATATATTTTTTGTAAACAAACATCCCGAATTAAGCTATACGTACATATATATATGTGTGTATGTATGTATATATATATACATACGTACATATATATATATGTGTGCATGTATGTATATATATATACATACTACTATACGTCTGTATACATATATGTATGCACGTATACATACTTATATTTAAGTAACAGCCGTACTAAGAGTGAGAAATGAAATTTCGTTTCATTTCCGTTTATCGTTTTCGGTGCGCCCGGCCGATTAACTCACTCGATATGCAAATTAGGCTGCTCAGTCGTTAATATGCATAAGGAAAGTATATACTTTCAGACGTTCAATCATCTGGTAGGAATGTATACGTTGCTGACGATAGCTAATAAGCTTGAAACTAGTACGGCGTTCCTTTGTCAGTGTTGAACAAAAGAGCAACGATGCTGGCTAAACACTACGGCTTAATTCGGGATGTTTGTTTACAAACACACCGAGCATTATAATAAATGTTCGGTAAATCCATACGTACATATATATATATATGTGTGTGCATGTATGTATATATACATACATACTACTGTACGTCTGTATACATATATGTATGTACGTATACATACTTATATTTAAGTAACAGCCGTACTAAGAGTCAGAAATGAAATTTCGTTTCATTTTTTCCGTTTATATATATATATATGTGTGTGTGTGTGTGTTATATGTATGAGTGTGGTATATGTATGAGTGTGGTGTATGTGCGTGTATGTATAAAAATACATTACTTCAATCTAAAACGTGTAACTTCCGTTGATATTTCCCGGAAGTACTACTTCCTTCACCATTGTTATTGCTAGGCTCAGTCAATTTTATTTTTATCTACTTTTTCATTAAATCACTGAATATAGAAATTGAGCTTTCCTTTTGTTATTGTTTCAATATCGATCTTTTGTATAAACCACTTGTTGGATTATTCAACCATGCTACGAAATTATGTACATGTAATACATTTAGTATATGTATAATTGTTGCAAATAAAAAATTCCTCATTATTTATATATATATGATATATATACACGTGCAAATTGACACCTAACAAAGAAACTGTTGGTTAACAACACATACGCTGTTTGGCACACATCAGTGGTTTTACTCTTTCGATGTCATATGGGTGGTTAACTATGTATGACAAGTATATATATATATAAATATATAATGTTAGAAACTGTAACGAAAATCTTATTGAAAAGGCTACACACACACACTCATATATATATATATATATATATATATATATATATATAGATATATATATATATATGAAAACAGGGAGAAAGAGACGATTATGAGGAAGAAAAATATATTTTTTTCCTTTTTTTGTCTCTCTTTTTTCTGGGTTAGAAAATGATTAAAACGAAATGTTTTACTTTGTGTGAAGTGTTAAGGTTGATTTATTTATATATATATAATGTGTGTGTGTTTATATATATATATATATTAATATATATATATATATATATATATATATATAAAAATACGCACACACACAATTGTTTTTTCTGTTTACCTTTTACACACACACACACACACACACACACACATATATATATATATATATATATATATATATTTCGTTTCTGAATCTGTTTAGCAAGATTCTTTATCTGAAATCGTGTGTTGAAACCGATATTGTTATACTTTGGGAGGGTCATGTTGCCAATAAGAAACACACGCACCAGTTGCTTTCACTTCAATTTATTATATATTTATAAATTTATAAATTTACAAATCTACAAATTCATAAATTTCTGGTTGGTTGGTTGGTTCCACAACCAGATAGTTGTTTATATATAGTCATAGTCCTTTCGTCACACACTCTGTGACCTCTTCAGTGACTGGGGATTCCTTTCTTTGTTTCTGTGCCTTTCCTTTCTTCTGTCCTACGCCATTTTGTTTCTGTGTGTGTGTTGTGTGCTCAGTTTGCGTATGCGCCACATCCGGGTGTCTGTGTGTGTTTGTGTTCATTTATCTATTTGTTTATTTATTTATTTATTTACATGTTATTGGTTGGTTGTTTGTTCTATGTGTGTGTGTGTTTTCATTTTGTCCTTAATTGTAAGTTGTGACAGCAACATCACAACTTACAATTAAGGACAAAATGAAAACACACACACACATAGAACAAACAACCAACCAATAACATATAAATAAATAAATAAATAAACAAATAGATAAATGAACACAAACACACACAGACACCCGGATGTGGCGCATACGCAAACTGAGCACACAACACACACACAGAAACAAAATGGCGTAGGACAGAAGAAAGGAAAGGCACAGAAACAAAGAAAGGAATCCCCAGTCACTGAAGAGGTCACAGAGTGTGTGACGAAAGGACTATGACTATATATAAACAACTATCTGGTTGTGGAACCAACCAACCAACCAGAAATTTATGAATTTGTAGATTTGTAAATTTATAAATTTATAAATATATAATAAATTGAAGTGAAAGCAACTGGTGCGTGTGTTTCTTATTGGCAACATGACCCTCCCAAAGTATAACAATATATATATATATATATATATATATATATATATATATATATAATGTTAGAAAGACTAACGAAAATCTTATTGAAAAGGCTGTAAATATAACTGAAGCTGGTTAAAGTACGCAGAAATATATAAATAATTATCAAATTACCTGGCATATTAATACCTTCTAAATAACCAAAATTCAGTCATTGCATGTTTCAGCCCCTATTTTCCCTATATACATAAATATATAAATATATATATATATATAAATAAGGCGTCATACCCTATTTTCCCTACACACACACACACACACACACACACACACACACACACACACACACACACACACACACACACACACACACACACACACACACACACACACACACCACACACACCCACACACACACACACTCATATATATATATATATATATCGTAGTCGTTAGAATACATTACGTTAAGGGGTTAATTTTTCTTCTATATCTCGCTGTTGCTTGGTTGCCGTTTGCTAGATGCAGTTTTCCACAGCTCGTCACCTTGATAGGTCTGCACTCAAGCGAAGACCGAGAGAGAGCGCATGAAAATTAGAATGTCTTCCAATTCCAGCTTGTTCCTCTCTCTCTCAACATTATACCCAATCCCTGTCTCATGCCGAACAAAGGATAAGAATACCAAGGTCATTATAAAAAGCAGTAGTGAGAAAGAATCACCTTGAAAAATCCCTTTGTTTATTTCTACTCGATGTTGATCCTTGGCGTAAAGACCCGTCCTCCATGTGGCTATGACTTCTCTGATAAGAGATATTGTGTTTGGTGCTACTTTACACATGTTCAGGCATTTGGCACCATGTCATAGGCTTTTCTCGGATCGATCCAGGCTATATATAGATTAGTTGACCGTCTTTTACAATTCCGTAGAACCACTCTATCAATTTCCAGGTGATCCTTTGTGACTTGAGATTTCTTTCTACACCACTTTTGCTCTTCTGGAAGCAACTCCTTATTTTCAAGGTGAGAATAAGTCTTCTCTTCAAGGATTCCGGTAAATACTTTTCACATGAGGTTTAAGCACGCTATTGTTCGGTAATTTTCAACCACTGCTCCTTTAGACTTATCTATCAATATCAAGGTTGTCCTTCCTACCTTGAACCATCCAATCATGCACCTGTCAACTCAGAAGGCATGCATTCAACCCATTTGCTATGCTTTCATGTAAATTTTAGATCTTTTTTTATCCAAAATCCATGAAGCCCATCTGGTCCAGGACTCTTCCAGTTTGGTATTCCTTTAACCTGAGTTTTTATATCGTCAGTGGTTATTTCTATCTTGAATTCTACTAAGTTTTGCCTCGACATCAGCAATCCATTTCGCTTCCACATTATGGCTTACTGGGATACTCCATATGTCTGACCAAAGTCAAGTTGCCTGTGCTGCATCAGGTGGTATTGTCTCTTTTGTCTCATCTGAGAGGCTTCTGAAGATTATTATTATTATTGTTTACTTGATGTCTCAGTCATTGATGTTATTCAACCGGAATAATTGCCCTAATGAATATAAAGCTGCTACCCGCAGACTCAGATATTCAGGCGTATCGGAGGGTCCTTGCCATTCCATGTAGGTATGCCTTTTAAAGTATTCCAAAACAGGGGGGTGGAACGACGGTCTTTAGCCAGCATTGGAAATTCTTTGAGATAGTACCCAGTGCTCTTATGACGATGGGGATGACCGTTCCATGACAGTTCCAAATCATTTTCAGTTCCCAATTCAGGTCCTGGTACCGGTTAAGTTTTTCTTTCTTCTTTTACTTTTTCTCTTGTGTCGAAGGGGCAAGCTACATCTATAATCAAGCGCGATCTTTTATATTTGTCGAAAACCACCAAGTCAGGCCTATTGTGTTCTAATTCTTTATCAGTTTGTATTATGAAATCCCATAATACCTTCACCCGGTCGTTTTCCATCACCGATTCTGGCTTATGTTCATACCACCTCTCAGCGTGGGGTAAGTCGTTCTATTTACACAAATACCAGTTGATCACTTTTCCTATAATATCATGTCTTCATCCTTTATAATGAGTCTGGGCCAGGAGTTTACACTTGGATACGATGTAAGCCACAGTCCCTCTCTCTCCACATCTCCTTGTCAATATGATGTTTCATCCACTTCGTCCTAAGGGTTTGCTCCTGTGCAGCCAGTAGCATTCCATCAGTAGCTTTCTTGAGGTCCCCTTTTTTTAACCAGTCCCATATCTGCAGATCTCTGAATTCGCTCTGAAGACGCCATGAAGTGCTTTTTCATTCACGTTCTTCTTCCTCTTCATTATTATTTCTTCTTTGGGACTCCCCTGGTCTATTGTCTGCTCCTTCAATGCAGCCTTAGGCATTGGCTCATTACTCTCAGACATATTTATGTAAACAGCTCGTCTCCATCTGAACACAATTCTCCACGCTGATAAGACCTTTGCCGCCTTCGGCTCCCCTAAGTACAGTCTATCAACATCCCCCCTCATATGAAACATATTGTAGGTAGTTATTAATTTCCTTGTCTTTCTCTCCCATTCTTTCTGTTCGTTTACATTCCATTTAAGAATTCCTGCACTGTACCTAATAATAGACACAGCTCGGGAATTTATTGCACTTATGACGTTTCTATTATTTAGTCGTGATTTCAGTACATTTTTCACTCTTCTTATGTATTCAGATTTTATCCTCTCCTTTATCACTTCACACGTTGGTATCTCGATTCCTTTACTTCTTTACAATTTCCCCCCTTTCATTACCAGGACTCCGCACTTATTAATATCAAATTCCAACCGAATGTCATTGCTGAAAATACGAACAGCATTAACAAGTATATCTAGCTCCTTCTCGTTCTTCCCGAAGAGTTTTCGGTCATCCATGAAAAGGAAGTGATTAATGGTAAGTTCTCCTTTTTTCCAGTTGCTATCCAGCCTTCACTCTTCGCAATACAAGGGACAGGGTATGAGGTTAAGAACAAACTAGAGGTGACATACTATCTTCTTGGAAGATACCTCTCTTAATTTTCCCTTTTCCCAAGGATTCTTCACTCGTTGTTAACTCTGTCTCCCAGTTCTTCATGCTATTACTTAATAGCTGTCTGATGTTGTCTGCCACCTTGAAGATCTCTAGGCTTTTGGTTATCCAAGGATGAGGAACCATGTCGAATGCCTTCTTGTAGTCTATCCATCCCATGTCAATGCCAGCGTGTCTCCTCTTGCAGTTCCTTATTATCATCTTTTCGATAAGTTACTGGTCCTTGTACCACGGGACTACTTTCGCCATCTTTTCTCTTCCTCCAGTTTGTTTAAGTTGTTTAAGTTGTTTAAGTTGAGTTGGTTGTAGATTTCCTTAGATATAATACTTGTTAGCTATTTCCACATCAAGGACAGGCATGTGATAGGCCTATAGTTGGTAACGTCGTTTCCATTACCTTGGTTTTTCATTATCAGAACCGTGGTACCATTTGTCAACCACTGCGGTACTTCACCCGACACCAAGCAGTCATGGAACATGGTTGCCAGTGACGGGGGAAGAGATGTTATCTTTTTAATCCAGTAACCCTGCACATCATCAGGACCCGGTGATCACCAGTTGGTTAATTTATTGGCCTGCTTTTTAAGGTTTTCGACCGAGATCCTCAAATCAGGCTGTTGGTGTGCTTATACATTAATCTTCTTTTCAACAGTTGCAATCCACTCTGCCCGATTATTATGTTCAAGATCCTGCTCCCAAATCCCTCTCCAAAATGTGTTGGTCTGTTCAGCCTCAGTTATAGCATCATTGCCTCTTACTCTTCCTTCTAGCTCTCCAAACAACATCATTCGGTTGTTGTCGAACATGTGATTTTGTCTATACTGGTTTATCCTGCAATTTTTGCTATGACACGTTGTTTTAGTTCCTCTACTACAACATTTAACCTTTTTCCGTTAGTGTTGTATTTCCTTGTTTATCTATCCTTAGTATCTACATTTTGCAGTGTTCCATTTAATAGAGACTCATTTAGCCGCCTCTTCCACCAAGGATCTGCCTTCTCTCGTCTATTTTCCCTCGTCTTGATACCGAGCAATCTTTTCACCTCATTTGCGGCTGCTTTAAGGATGTTGTTGCATTGGTAAACATTCCTCGCCTCCAGGTATGGAATGACCCTGTTCACCTTAGCTTTCGTTTCTTTTAACTTTTTCCTGTCTACAAATCTTAGGTTCATAGGTTTTCCACTCTCGTTATTTCATCGACCATCAAATTCAGAATATCAGCAAAATCTTTCCCTAGACTGTTAGTGTTCATTTTCTCAACCATTTAGATAATTGTCTTCAGTGATTTCCTCAGGTCTCCTAACCACTTCCCCTTCATTTTTTACTGGCCCATTTGCCTGGTTCGCCTCGCATTCTTCAGACTTATTTGTGGGTGGAGAGATGTGAGAATGTCTTAATTTTGTGTGATATTTAGCGTAGAGAAACTACAATATTGTCCAGCCGAATGGTGCGATTTAACAGTATCAAAGATGAGAGTATGAATGTATTAAGTTCAAAATTTTAAAATTCTCACATATATATATGGCTGTCCCGCAGATTATTTGAAAGCCGTGGAGATGGCTATGGAGTGGCTGTAAGAGGATCGGCAGTATCGGTAGTGTATCGGACAATATGCTTTGCAGCATTGAGTTACAGCCCTTTACGTTCTGAGTTCAAATCTCGCCGAGGTTAACTTTGCCTTTCATCCTTATTGGGTCAATAAAATAAAGTACCAGTAATGCACTGGGATCAATTTAATCGACTTTCCTCCTCTTCCAAAATTGCTATAGTAGAAATCATTATTTATCCCGTCCAAAAATATCGCATTTTGCTTCGCCCTTGAGTTTTAAAAATAATTTTAATTCTTTTCCCACTTTAGGGAATTGCTATCTAAATATTTTATCGTGCGTTTTGTTGCATTAGTTATTATGAGTAGATGTGGTCCTTTCCTTGTGTTGATCTCTGCAAGGGGCTGAATTCATTGGAAACCTTTCGTCTACATTTCATATTGAAATGTTAAAAAATAAAATACATGTGGCGTCGCTTGATAAGGAACAGAGGATAGTCAAAGAAGATGAATGTGGAGAAACAAGCTTTCCTTTATAGTTCAGTTCAAAGTTTAATAAAAGAAAAATGTTAACAATAACAATGCAGAAATTATTATTATAGAAATTTTCCTTTTCAATTTCAAATTCCACTTGCTACAAGTGACAGGGGAGGTTTATGCGAGTGAGAGCGGAGAGAATACCCGGTGTAAATGGGCTTACCCTCATTATGGATCTAAAAGCCAGAGAATACGGCTCAGAGAGAGAGAAAGATAGAGAGAGTGAGAAGGTGGAGTGAGAGGGGGAGAGAGAGGAGGGGAAGAGATGGGGAGGGAGCGAGTGACGAGAGAGGAGGGGAGAGACGGAAAAAGGAGAGAGCGAGTGAGGGTGAGTGATAAAGAGAGAGAGAGAGAGAGTGAATGGGAGAGAGAGAGAGAGCTCTTTCCCTTAGCAGTAGTGTAATCAAAGATCTGCTGGGTTGCCTACTTGACTCCTGGTTTCTCTCTCCCTATCGGGGCGTTAGCTTTGATTTCCATTTATCATACTCTGGATTTTCAAGCTTGTTTCTCACAATCAATTTTACGTAAACTTCCACAACGTTTATAATTTATCCTTGTCAGGCCTCCTTCATGTCCCCATCTTTTGGCAGTTTAAAAACATCATTATTAATATTGTTGTTGTTGTTGTTGTTGTTGTTACTAGAGTACCTGTGAAGCTGGTTGGTCATGCCAGAATGGTCAGAGATATATATAATAACTAGTGTACTAATTATTATAGGAGAAATTGACTCAATCAGCCATAACTCTCCAGCCCTTCCAATAGCAGCGATTAATCAACATGCGGTACATATTATGTACTGTAAATCAGAAATGACTCACAGCTTACCCACACATTTGTATAGGTGTATGTATATGTGTATGTAAATATATGTATATGCATATGTATATATATGTATATATGTTTTTATACACACACACACACATATATATATACATACATATATACATACATACACACACACACACACACACACACACACACACACACACACACACACACACACACACACACACATATATATATATATATATATATATATATATATATATATATATATATATATATATATATAATGTGTCAATGTTTATGGTTTCTATCCAACTTATGACTAAGAATACCTGAAGGCATGTATGTATGTATGAATTACAGAACCCGGCAAAGGGCGGAGGAACTCAACAGAGTCAACGGCCATCCAAATAGTATTTTTCTTTTTTTTTTACCAGGGAGTGAAAGGCCCCCAATTGTTGTTACAACACCTTTCTAAGAGAGGGAAACACTAAAAAAAAACCTGCGGCTCCGGAAGCATCCGATGATGTTGACTAGTTCTCCTTTTTGGGTAGTGTTTTCGATGTTCAGAGAGTGGGATTGGTCGAGTGCAACACCTTTCCCCACTTAATAAACCTTCGAAGCACAAGCATTGCTTGTTCAGGATATATTACAGGTTCGTGTGGTTGGCGGTAGTCTGAAATTGCACCAAACTCTATAATCTGACAAGCGATTGCAATACACTTAGCAGAGTTTGCAGCAATCATATGTGTATATATGTGTGTGTATATATATATATATATGTATATATATACAGTATATATATATATATATATACATATATACGGTCGAGAGCTTATTCTATCTGTGCTATTTATGCAATTGTTTGCATGGATTTACACATACTGAATTCATTTGCCAAAATCTGGGGCTTTTTCCCCTGTGAGTTACGCATGTGCTTTTACAAAACACTGTGTCATCCACAACACTGGCGCAGAACAAAATACCTGTTGATAACGTGATATTCCTCGTTCAATCATTATACCAAAAGCTTATTGTTTTAAGCAGATAGTATTATTGATTTAGGTGTCACAGAAGCCATGTACTGGATTTTACCATCAATTCCTAGGGTCCAGGTTTGTTATATATATAAACAAGATGGCGTAGGACAAAACAAAGGAGAGGCACAAAATAAAGAAAAGAATCCCCAGTCACTGAAGAGGTCACAGAATGTGTGACCAAAGAACTTTGACAATATATGAACAACCGTCCGGTTGTGGAACCAACCAACCGGAAATTTATAAATTTAAAAAAAAATATATATTTTGTCTGACCTGTTTAGCTTGACTTGTTTTTTGGCTTAGGTGGTTAATGGGTTCTTGACCGCCTTCTCAGTTTGTATGGCCTTTATAACCTATGTTTATTGGTCTGGTCTTTTTTAGCCCATGGAGCGCTTGCCAGCATGACTCGGAATTTGCGTTACGTTTCGCTTTTTCTACCCACCGAAATGCGATTTTCGCTGAATTAATACTTATATATATATGTATATATATATATATATATATATATATATATATATATTGATGTAGCATGGCTGAAGCCGTCTATGAAGGTCCGGGCTCAACCGACTGAGTGACGTCACCGAAAAGTCTCTTTTACTATTACTTCGAGTCGGACAACACGTGTAAGCAAAATTTGATTGACGGAAACTGTGAGAAGCTAGCTGGCTAGAGACTACTTCGTTTTTGTTGCTATTGTTTAGTCGAAAACTAGCTCTGATGAACCAGTTCTATGATAAAAGATGTTTGATCTATATTATCCGACGTATTTTTCATGACAGTATTGTGGGTTTTAAGGGGAATATGGCTGCTATTTCTAGCAGATTGGTCGGCAGCCTAAATTCTTCCATTTTCGCTCGCTAATGAGCACGTAACTGCTTTCTGTCACGTCGAGAGGGTAACAGTTCATTGCATTATAAGAAAATGCTCCTTCGTTTGCTAATATGTATAATCATTGAAATTTAAAATGTTGTATATCTTAATGAGAACTTGAGATATATGTAGGCCAGATGAGTGTGGTGCAAAGCAGCCAGTTGACGTTAGCCTATGGTTTTAAGGTGGCCTACAATCCGCCTTGAGTCCTAGATCTTGTATTTGGTCCTGTTATTTGTCAGTGCATAATATACATTACATGTAAAATAAAATGGGTTTAGAAACTAGGGGTACGCTGAGGTCTGTGCGAATGAGGTTTGGAGGGGAAAGAAAAGGAATAGACATTATAAGGCCTTCACCCCATCCACCCAGAGAAACTGAAAAGTAGGTGAACACCTGCATATCCACCACACTGGTATATACTTGGGTCAAATACGTAAATCGTATGTATTAAAAGCTGGTTATTAAAGTATTATTAAAATGAGCAGTTTTAAATTTCTCATCTAGTCTGGTCTTAAAATAAGATTTGAAGGCCTACATTTCACATCTGGTCTGGGTCTATTGCCAGCATTGAGTGCCTACATTTCACATCTGGTCTGGGTCTATTGCCAGCATTGAGTGCCTACATTTCACATCTGGTCTGGGTCTATTGCCAGTATTGAGTGCCTACATTTCACATCTGGTCTGAGTCTATGCCAGCTTTCTGGGCTGATATTTCACAAACGTGCGCGCGCGCGCGCGTGTGTGTATAATGACGATTATGATGATGATTAACGCCCTGCTGAACGATCAACTGAACGGCCAACTTATTTAATTATCGTGTAGAGTGGCTGAGTATTCCATGAAAACTTGTATCTTTAACATGGAATCAGTATGAGAAAATGTGACAGGTTTGTACATGTGAATTACAGTTACAGTTGATTCGCCGACTTACAAGAATAAAGTTGACACAAGTTTTGCTAAAAGACACCCAGGACGTCGTGATTGCAAAGTAAACAACTTGCCAACTTGGCCATGCCTGCATAAACACACACACACATACACACATGCGCGCACATATGCACACAGGCATACATATAGATATATATGATTTATATGAAATTGATGACCGTAATGATGGTGGAGATAGTGGTAGTGTGACGGTGGGTGTGAAGATGGTTTTGATAATAATAATTGTTTCTACATTTGGAACAAGGCCAGCAATTACCCAGTGCATTACTGGTACTTTATTTTATCGAACTCGTAAGGATGAAAGGCAAAGTTAACCTCAGCGGGATTTGAACTCGGAAAGGGCCGTAACTCTATGCGTCAAAGCATGGCGTCCGACCCGCTACCGATACTGCCAATCCTAATGATTACAATGATGGAGATGATGATTATGGTGTTGATGCCAATACAATGTGTTGGCGCGAAGTATTATCATTCTCTTCGTCAGCATTGCAATATTCATATACATATTTATGACTATGAATTAGATTTGTATATATGTTTTATACATATATACACATATGCATACATATACGTACACACACACACACAAGCACACACACACGCATATATTTCAGGGTTGGTGGAACTAGGGGGTGCATGATCACCCCCCTATAATTATATTTTTCTCCCCAAACTACCAAAACACACATCTATTTATACATGTGCTATAATTTATGTACATGTTATGTATATCGCATATATTAAGATTTTTTTCTTAGTATCTTGATTGATATTTGAAAACAACAGCTAAACAAATGACTACAACTAAATTGACCCCCCCCCCCCCAAATTCGGAAATGCTTCCACCGTCCCTATGCGCCTCCATATATTTCACCACACAGAGTAGTTATAATGCACTATTTTCAAGCCCTGCACGTAAACATTATTTTAATTTGGTGAATTGGCGGTGAATTGGCAGTATCGGTAGAGGGTCTGACGCCATGCTTTGTAGCAAAGAGTTACGGCCCTTTATGATCTGAGTTCAAATCCCGCCGAGGTTAACTTTGCCTTTCATCCTTACGGGGTAGATAAAATAAAG
>OZ024741.1:208553507-208818507 GCA_964016885.1 Eledone cirrhosa | reverse complement strand
ACAACAGAACACGTTTTCAATGTGTGGTCCCAAACAACAATATCAGCCCGGTTGTGCTTTAATTTGGTGGCAGTTTTTATTTTCAGGTTCCACCAATATTCCTTAGTGCCATCTGTCTCTATATTCTTCCTCGTTTGTTGTTAATTTTGTTTTCCAAAGTGCGTTCCAGATGGTTCTAGCTATCCCATCGTGTCTCATGGGGAGGTAGTAGCGAGATGACATTCTTTCGCAGCTGGCAACAATGTGGCTTACATCCTCGATCTTTGTTTTACATAGCCTACATTTATTGTCAGCTGCTGGCCCTCCTCTTTTGTGCAGCAGATATTTGGTAGGGAGTTCTTGTTCCTGTATTGCATAGAGATATCCCTCAAGGTGTGATGTCATAAACTTGTCGGAACTCCATGCCAGGCATTTTGAGTGGTTTATCCCCTCTATGGTCTGTGTTTTACGCCTCAAGTTTCCATGCACAACTTTTTCTGTAAATTGGTCAATTTTTTTTATCTTGTTTGAACATTGAATAGGATCTTCCGATTTCTCTGGGTGAGAGATTTATATCAGGCTTTATTCCATATCTCTCCTCCAGATCAGTCGCTATTCTAATGATATTTTTTTTTCATGCTCATAAACCTGGGCAAGATGGTTGCCAACCTTTTTCCTCTGTTGAAAGTGTTGCTTCAGTGTTACTATCCGGGTCTCATATGTTGTTAATATTGATTTTAGACCCCGGCCACCTTCCTTGCGTGAGAAGTATAGCCTATCCACATCACCATTGATGTTAAAGTTCCCAGTAACACTGAGAAGTTTTCGAGTTCTAACATCCATCTCACTTAGTTCTTGCAATGACCAGTTCAGCAGGGCAAATGTTGGCGTTAGAATTGGCACAGCATAAGTATTGTGGGCAATGTATTTGTTGTACGCCGACAGTTCTGATGACCATATTTTCTTTACTCTTCTGAGGTATTCAGTTCTGGTTCTCTCCTTATTTATGGGTCCATCATATCTGACATTCTCATCCTGTCCAAGATATCTGTAGTTGTCACCTGACTGCAGAGGTTGTATTGTCAGGCCGTTGATCTCTAGATTTCTAGAGGAGGGCACAGCTCTTCCACGTTTTACTGCTAAATATGCACACTTGGACGCACCAAATTTCATTTTGATGTCGGTTGAAAATTGTGTAATGAGGTCCAATTGTTTCTTGATGTCATTGATATTTGGCCCATACAACTTCAGGTCATCAACAAAGAAAAGATGGGAGATACTTCTGGGCCCACTTCTTTGTCCACCTTGTTTCCTGAGTAGGTAAGATAGTGGATTCAGTGAGAGAACGAAGAGTAGCACTGACAAGCTATCACCCTGAAAGATGCCCTTCTGGTAATGTATCTTATCAGTCTTATCTTGCTCCTTCTCACCTCTAAGGATCAAATTGGTGTATGTATGTATGTATATATGTATGTTCTTCTGGTTTTATAATTTCACAAATTTTTACCAATAGAGAGAGAGTCGGTTTCTAATATAGACACAAGACTCTCTCATTGGAATTTACACAATATCAACAAGGTAGATTATGTATGCATGCATGCATGTGTAGATATGGATGTTATTGTATGTATGTTTTGAGTTGTATGTGTGCATGTGTATATGCTTTGTATCTGTACATGTGTATATGCAGTTTTTAGCTGCAAAATGTTTGGAATGTTTTACATATTTTTACTGTTCCTTTAATGGATTGTACTTGTAATTTCCTAACTAGTTGTGTTCTTTCTGTTCCTGTGAAGCCTAGCTTCTCAAGATTTGTATTGAGGCAGTTACTAACATATCCCAGTGCCCCAATAATCACAGGCATAAATCTGAAGGTGTAATCATGGTGGAGTATCCATAAATTTCTCATCAGTTCTGCATAAATATTCTCCTTTTCGCTAATCTTTGATATTATATTGGCATCTGCTGGGCAGCTAATTTCCACTACTGTGCATGTTTTCTTCTCCCTGTCCCATATCATAATATCTGGTCTGTTATGCCTGCATTTTATTGGGGTTTTTACTGGAACATTCCACCAGTACTCTTTCATATTATGTATATGGATGTCTTCCTTTCATATTATGTATATGTATGTCTTCCTTTCATATGTTTGTATGTAGCTTTTAACGTGTTTATTATAGGGGCTATCTTTTCTACGGATTGCATTGTACAGTGTTTTGGCCACTACATCATGCCTCATAGGTAGATAGGACAGCGATGACATCTTTGGACAGCTGCTGATGACATGGGTGACATCTTCGATAAATTCGCCAGAGTCTGCACTTGTTATCATATCTAGGTGTTTTGCCTGCATCCCTATCTCTTTTGTGAATCAGGTATTTCGTGTTGATTTCCTGTTCCTGGATTGCAAAAGCGTATCCTTCAAAGTGGGAGCTAATATAGCGGTTGTTGGTCCAAGATAGACTACTTTCCTTATCTATATTACTACTCTCACTCTGGAGCTTCCTGGCAATATATCCATGCATGATATTTTGCTGATAAGCATGCAGTTTTTCATCCATGGATTCAGTGCGATACTGCTGAGCGACATCCCTGGGTGTGAGTTTTTTTATTATGTATGTATATATGTATGTATATATGTATGTGCGTATGTATATGTATATATATATATATATCCCAAATCCAAAATCCAAAACCCAGAGCCTTCTCACTCCCGTTGAAGGAACCCTTCCCTGGTTGACCGCACCGATTCCTATCTCTTGCCATATTGGGCCATGTGGGACAGAGGTATTGAATCAGATCATCGTGCCATTTGACCTTTGGCTGACCTCTGGTTCTTCTCCACTGCCATTGTGTTCACTCTGTCACTATAATATTCCACTTGTTGTCTCTGAAAGGAGAGATGTGGCCAGCCCAACTATATTTGCCATTCTTGATGGACTTCATTATATCATTCATGCAAGTCTGTTGTCGAATCCGTGTTGCCGAATCGATGCCAAACACGATTCGCCCCATGTTGAGCCACTACAAGAGACACTGCAGTGGTGCAGTGGTGATGTCGAGTGCCCACGTCACACTTCCATATGTCATCACCAGCAGAACATATTTGTTAAACAGCTTTCTGTTCGTTTCGAATGTTGACTTGGGACTTCTAATGATGTTATATACATTTCCAAAAGCTTCCCAGCCAAAAGCTCCCTTCTTTTGACCTCCGGAAGTAGAGCCGCATCTCTTGCAACCTTCTTTCCGAGGTACACATCACTGTTTACTTACTCGATTGTCTTTCTATCCACAATAACTGGTGATGGCTTAGCGTGGCTGTTAAACATGTCTTTGGTTTTCTCAAGATGGATGTTAAAGCCTACTGGCTGGCTCACACTGTGGATAACATTGAACATCTCCTCCAATTCATGTGGTGCATGGGCTATTAGAATGATGTCACTTGCGACGTCTAGTTGGCGTTGGTATCAACATAGATGATGAAGTCATACGCCACCTAAACCATATATAATATATATATATATATATATATATATATATATATATATATATATATATATATATATATGCATCTGAACTCAATTTATTGTGTGCTACAATTGTTTCGCCGGCGGACAGCGCGAGACGCGATCATTGTCTAGATCTGTCTGATTCTGGACCCGCAGGTTCGACGGACACGTCTAATGATTTCGGAGCATATTCTCTCACTGGATTATCTGACCCTATGGGCCAGTACTGTCAAAAACTTCATCCTCTTCGCACGTCCAGTGATTGGCTGCTGGTTGACTGCGTCATCATAAATTCTGACCACAGGTATCATTCCACTGTCCCATGTCTGCTACAGTTAAAAAAAAATTACTGCTGTGTTTGGTGGTCCACACACACACACACACACACACACACACACACACACACACACACACACACACACACACACACACACACACACACACACACACACACACACACACACACACACACACACACACACACACACACACACACACAGACACACACACACACACAGACAGATACACACTCAACCACATAGATACCGACATTCGTACGCATAGACTCCCGCTATACCCACACAATAAGGAGAACATATAAACATATAAACATACGCATACATTCATTCAGAAAGGCACGTACATACATAGACACATGCCAACAGGCCAATATACATCAACACGCACACACACATGCACATATACACGCATACGCGTATGTATACACGTACACACAAACACGTACAGACATGTACGTAGACCCCCCCCCCTCCACCCACGCACACACATACACACACGTACCCATATATACACGCACAGATACACACTCGCTCGCAAACACGTATATATATATACACACAAACAAGCCCTTTCCCTACAGGGGTGCTTGTACATACACACACACACACTGGCCCATATACACTCTTACAAATATGCGCATATTCACATACACGCCCACGCATGCATAAAAAAATAATAATATTATATATATATATACACATAAACAGAATATACACACAAAGTCATATAAAGATACACAATGGGTCGTACATGAAAGGATGCGTCTTGTTATAAACATGTACACATATAAAAAATACATACATACTTATATGTAAAGCTTAAGGCTTTCTCTGTTAATGTATTGAATATTTTACTCTTGATTTGGCCAGAGATAAATTTTTCCAGATACCTTTTAAGCGCAAGTTTCCGTATTTACTAATGTTATGAAATATTGATTGTTATTTTGGTATCATATCTCTGTTTTTAGCCTAAAAAAGTATCTATATGCGTGTATAATTAATACATGCATACATTTATTTTTAAAAAATTTAATTGAGTTCTTAACACGCAGGGTTAAAATTATTGAAAACATTTAATTAACCCACGTGTATATTATTTTACTTTCTTGTGTTTCGCGATTGCCTCCCTTTTCCGCTTCGTGACGCTGTGAAATTCCTCATTCTGAGACTGCTGGAATTTCAAATTTGGCGGTCATTATGATGCGTGGAGGGATGATTAGCTGACACAAAAAATGACATCGGTAAGGAATTTTTTCTTATATCAATGTTTGACGGGCATCCACTGATGATTTATAAGTGCCCACCTGCATGTGTTCTTACAGAAAAATATGTTGGCTTTTACATAACCCGGATACATTCTCCCAACTTGTAAAAAACTTATGATGAAACAATTGTTTGGAAAGAGAGATATATATTTTAATTTTAATTATATCTCATATAAAATAATACAACTGGCTTTCCACAAAATACATATAGTTAGCACCCCAAACATATAATTGGGATTATACTAAGGTATATCCTAATGTTTGTTGAGTGAGATGGTAGCCAGTCAGAGTAAAGCTTAAGGCTTTCTGTTAATGTATTGAATTGTACATACTTATATATATATATATATATATATATATATATATATATATATATAAATGAAAGGTATAGAAAATATTGTAGCAAGAAGCCAACAGTATTCCATAATATATAAGTGACTATAGCGTCAAAATGGGAAAATAGTTAACGTAAGATGTGGAAAAAATAATTCAAACTCAATTCAAAAAGAATCAGGATATAGATTTATCCAACAGAATTTAGTGAAATCCAGGGAAAAATCAATAGAGCCTTAACTCATGATAAAATAAAGTTTAAAATACTCATCCTTCAATTTGGGTCAACTACAAATGCTCTTGAAAAAGTCTATTTCACGAAAACTTTCAGTGGAGATGGTCACGGTTGGAATACGATCATCAGCAGAGCTCAACACGATAGCCAAATTCTCACTGATTATATATATATATATATATATATATATATATATATATATATATATATATATATATATATATATATATATATACGTATATATAAAAAAATATAAAATATAAAATATAAAATATATTAAAAATATTAAAAAATTACATATAACAGCACATAGAGATACACAGTGGGCTATACATGAAAGAGTGCACCTAGTTGTATGTGTCTACAGAGTGTCGTTACGTTGCGAACATGGATCAATCCACGTATGGAATCCTTACGCAAGGCCACATAATGGGTGTTCATGGTATTACAGTACATAGTATGCGCAGACCGTACATAGAAAATGCGTGCAGACTATATACTAAAAAAAACAGAAGGAACGTGTATGCATATGAGATAGTACACAAGAGAAGTATGAGATACACCCTAGGCAAGAACATCGCCTGAGCCGGGACAGGTTGACCCGGATTCCACTGATATTTGGTCAAATGCCTTACACCAATAAGACACTATACCTCAACCTCAGTACATACTCCAGTATGGCTGGTCCACTCACCCCACTGCAGGTATATCTTTTCAATAGATAGTCCAAACTCTCCCCGTAAGAAAGAATAACAGATATGCCTTCAGCCTTGATGTAGTCGCTCTCTAGACCTCGGTCCCGGCACTTCCGGCCGTCAATATACTGATGGAACGCGTCCAATCCACCGACCTACACTGCTTCGGGCTCATCACCACTGAAATCCACCAACTCCTATCCATCGTCGTCGACAACACCTACTTCGGATTCCTTGACCAAACATACCAACAAACCTCGGGACTGCCCATGGGATCAAGCCTGTCGGGTGTGCTAGCGATCTCTTACATGGACAGCCTCGAGCGCAAGGCACTCAACGCCTGCCACCCCAACGCCGTCGCCTTTTTCTCAAGTTACGTGGACGATATCCTCATCCTCACATTTTCCCAAGACACGGCGAACAGAATCTATGAGACGTTCAACAACACGGACGAGAACATTGACTTCAGTGTTGAACACCCCAACGACGACGGGTCACTTGCCCTCCTCGACTTCCGAATCAACATCACGGAACAGGGAGGGATCCACTGAAACTTCTACCGAAAGGCAGCCTGCAGGGACCTGTTCGCCCTCCCTAACAGTGCCAAAAGAGGATACATCACGAACGAGATCGCGCGAATCAAAAACAGATGCAGCGATCCCGCGAGTGGTGTCACTCATACCAAGCGATTCCTCGAGGTGCTGGAGACGAACGGGTACCCTACCTCGCTCACAGACAGAGTAGGAGATACCAGACACAAGAAACAGCGAGACACCCAAGGCAAGTGCTTCCTTAAAATGCCACACCTGGGCGAGAATACCACCAACGCTATCCGCAAAGCTGTACGTAGGGAGAGCCTAGACATCCACCTGGCCCACTCGGGCCCCTCCCTGCGAAGATGCCTCTTCAGGAAACCCGGGAAATCAAATGACGCGTGCTCCCTCAGAGACTGCCCGATGCGCCCTGCGAACTGTTGCCTACGCACATACGTCGTGTATAAGATAGAATGTAACAAGTGCAACCAATACTATATAGGCAGCACAATCCGGCCGTTGCACATTCGGATCAAGGAACACACTAAAACCAGGGTCTCATCTTTCCGGAAACACATAGCCAAATGCGGAAACAAAGACGGAAGGCCCATTGTCACAATTCTAGCGACAGAAAGAAACGTCGGCACGTTACGTATCATGGAAGCACTTTGGATCAAACGCCTAGGGCCACAATTAAACAACCGATCCGTGAGAAGCGAAATGAGGTTGTTGGTTTAAGTTAACAAACGATGCAGCAACACACGCACACACACACACAAGCGAGACAGCAACACACGCACACATACACGCACACACAGTAGCATTCCACCATACGAACATACTACACTGCCAATAAAGAGGAACAAGGCAACAACACACGCACACACACACACACACTCAAGCGAGACAACAACACACGCCCACACACACAGTAACATTCACCAAACAGGCAGAGTGACAGCTAGCGCCACCCCACTCCCACAATTGAAAGAACTACTTCGGCCGCTGAACTCTGCCTGACCGACCCCATTTCACGCCCACGCGCGCTCCGCTGAATACCTCAGATATTCAAAACAACGAACAGCGGAGGACACGTTTCGCACCTTTCCGACAGACAACCTCCCCCCCGGACAAAACCCCAGTTGATGGATGTGAATCCGAAATATATAGGGACAATTAAATCTCTCCAAAGGGAACTCTTTCTCGTGTTGTTATTTTTATTTTTATCCTTTACGCTCTTTGCTTCATTCCTCTACACGTTACAGTCTTATACACACCACGCATCTCAACGTACACCCACTTACATCTCTCTCTCCACCACCGGATCTTGTTACCCGGAGATTTACCCATCTGCATTGTCGAGGCTTCCAAACGACTTAAAGAAATTTCCACAATGCTTCAAGCAAACTTCAATACTCTCATATATATATATATATATATATAACAAAGGAATTGTGGTAAGGAACCAGATGGACCATAACGCACCAGGGTACTCAATACTCAGTGTAGTAGAGTGGGAAATAGGAAAAAGTATGACCCCGACGGCAGAGCTCAAGCCGTTTCGACGGCTATTTCTGGTCCAGAAATACCCGTCGAAACGGCTTGAGCTCTGCCGTCGGTGTCATACTTTTTCCTATATATATATATGAATGCATGTGTAGTGTATTTGGCAATATATCGTATGTTTAATTAAAAAGATTTAGAAGACCATACACTATATGTTTTAAAGTAGTGACTATGTCACTTACTTATTTTCGGCGAAAGAGGTGGAGAGGTTGACAGTCTGTTTCACGCTAGTTGGCGTTCATCACAACCACGCAGTCCACTGCTTCCGCTGAAGATTATAGAAGCTGGATTCTTATCGAATACAATGAAGTTGATTATTTTGTAAATTTATAGAAAGTTTGCAGTTAATTTCTATAGTTGAGTGTATCTTCAATATCTAAAAGTGCACTGTTTAAGTCAGGTGGGCCGCGGGCCACAATCTGGCCCGCCAGATCAGCCAGAGTGGCCGGCGATGACCGTCTTTAATTTTTACCTTGTAGGCTTATTTATAATGTTTTTCGTAACCGTAATGCAATTTTCAGTTAGTTGACCTATACTACAGTGCTTCACTGATAGGGTTATGTTTGTTATAATTTGCCAGTTCCATGTTATTTCTCTTTATTGTTTAAAAATATATTCACAATGTATTTATGACTCAATTCACTGGTTTTCATTAGATTACATATTTTTGACAGCCCTAATAGTTGTTCTAATGTTCAAAAGTGGCCCGCCAATGGAATATGTTGCCTACTCCTGGTTTAAGCAGAATTTTTGCTGTCTTTTAATCGTTTACTTACTCTTGAGCGTTGAATAGTCCCCCCCCCCCACTTATTAACTTTTCAGATTTTTTCCACCACCCCCTCTCATATTCCACCGCACTGCTTATAACATTTTGCTAATCTATCTCCAGTGTAATTTTATTTTAAGTGATAGCATTCCTACGACAATTAATTTTCTCTAGATATAAAAAAAATAAAAAAGAAAAGAACATTATAAGAAATCTTATATGTTATGAAATAAATAGGATGAGTTGGAGTCTCAATA
The DNA here is from genome assembly GCA_964016885.1 of Eledone cirrhosa. NCBI lineage: Eukaryota > Metazoa > Mollusca > Cephalopoda > Octopoda > Eledonidae > Eledone > Eledone cirrhosa. Next base: position 208,809,070 of record OZ024741.1, on the reverse strand, counting down.
TGTAAACTGAACGACTAATTCATGTTTTTATAAAAATGAAGGTTAACTACTTAGAAAAATTATGGATTTTCCTCACAACCTCGCTTATTCCAGCCGACGCTCCTATTCTTTGGGACGCGAGATAAGCGATTTGTTATCTTTGTTCTTCGTCTCATAATAATTGTTTCTGCTTTAGACACAAGGCCAGCAATTATCCAGTGCATTACTGGTACTTTATTTTATCGACCCCGTAAGGATCAAAGGCAAAGTTAACAATCTTCGTCTCATAATAATATTTCTGTCTCTGGGAATTATGTTGGTTTTCTCTTTAGAGCAAATATGATGCATATGGCTTGCATTATTAACATAAATTGCTTAATATGTTATTTTCTGAGTAAATATGCAACATAAATATATCATATACACTACATACACACACATACATCTTTGCACAAACACGTGCAGACACACACACACAGAAACATATTCACATACAATCACATACACATATATATACATACATACGTGCATACACACACACACAAACACACACACATACACACACACACGCACACACACACACACACATATATATATTATATATATATATATATATATATATATATATATATATATATATATATATATATATATATATATATATATATATATAGTAATAATAATAAATTTGAAGACTAAAATCCCAAGAGGGGTCGATAAGGATAAATATATATCGAATATATAAGAACTGTAGAGTAAATATTTATTAAAATAACAGATTAAAGTTTAAGCAAAGAATCGCTGCTTTCACCCTTAACGGGATCTTCTGAAACTAACAAAGTCAATCTGTAAACGCAGAAGTGGATATTTCAAAAAACGTTGCAACCGGAGGAAGAGAGGAAGACGATACTTTGGTTCGTGGAAACGTTCGCTGGCAAAGAACGGGAAAAAACGAATATAATACGTCATTAATAGGAACGGTGAAAAACAATTACGCGCAAAGACAGAACCACGTTTATGGTATAAAAGAAGTCGTAGACTAATGTTCTCTTAGGTGGTTCATAGAGACGTTCTCTGGCAATGAACGGAATAAACGAAGATAATACGTCATATGTGGACCGTGGAGAACAATTGCAAGCAAAGACCAAACCACGTAAATGGTATAGCTGAAGTCGTAGACTAAAATTCTAACTAGGAAACCGAATAAATCTCCGCTTCAGAGTTAAGAATAAAGTAAATAAATACAATACAGAGGTAATAGAAATTAAATAAATGCATACACGCATGCAAATACGTACATACACAAGCATACGCAAAACATTTGCCATAGGTATACAAAACCACGCACATATAAATATGTGTGTGTGTGTGTGTGCGTGTATACAAATAAATAAATAATTAAATAAACGTATATAAATAAATAAATACGTATATAACAAGCGCACACACATACCTACATGTAAATACACAAATGTTCGGAGACGTAAGTCAACCAAAACATGAAGTACACATATACACACACCCTACATACGTACGAACCTGCATACTCACGCAGACGCAAAACTCCCGTATACACATAATCAAACCATATGTACCAGAATATATAGAAAATTTATACGCCATAACATAATCAATCAAATATACGTATGAGAAAGTATACGTACCTTCACAAAACATACAGGTAATATATACTTACCTATGCAAATAAGTAATGGTATAAACAAGACATATGCTTAGCTACCACATCAAGACGTAAAATATGCGCGTATAGATCGTACTATCGGCTAGGGTATAATGTAGGGCTGTAATACAGGAAAGTTTTGTGCAATTTATGTTTACAAGCCGAAATTGCCTCAGATATTTTGTTTAAGATGTGGTCTGTGGCGTAGAGTATTTCCAGGGCCTGCTGGAAGGAATTGCTCCTATTCCGAAATTTGATACTCCGTATGAGTTCCAAGACATCATTTTCGAAGGGTAGCAATGCTGGGTTACACGGGGGGTTATTATAGGTTTTAAACCCAAATTTATCCTGTTTGTTGTCTCCTTTTCGCGGATTATCGAAATAAAAGGCACGCCAACGCAACCTTTTAATGAACGCGTCTGTTTTCCGTAAAACAGACGCGTTCATTAAAAGGTTGCGTTGGCGTGCAAATATTATTATTTCGATAATCCGCGAAAAGCTGACAACAAACAGGATAAATTTGGGTTTAAAACCTATAATAACCCCCCGTGTAACCCAGCATTGCTACCCTTCGAAAATGATGTCTTGGAACTCATACGGAGTATCAAATTTTGGAATAGGAGCAATTCCTTCCAGCAGGACCTGAAGAATACAATTCGTTCTATTGAGGATTCTAATGCCGTGCACGTCCATTCCGACAAAACTGGCAACCTATATCAAGTGGAGCGCAGTACGTACCATCAACTACTACATAATGCTGTAACTAAGGATTACTAATCGGTGCGTCATCAATGAAATCAACGATACTGGGTTTAAAATCACCTCTGATCTCAACATCCTGGACCGGACCGGACCTCTGGACCCTATTTCTCCCCACTTTACCCTGAAGGATCACAAATCCAATTTTCCGAACAACCCCTCTATTCGGCTTATTAACCCTACGAAGTCCGATTTAGGTAGACTTAGTAAAAGGATTCTTGATAGAATTATACCTGAAATTAGAAGTTTGGCCCCTCTTGCACTGTGGAACAATTCTTTCGCGGTGATTGATTGGTTCAACGGCATATGCAACAAGGAACATTGCCGTTTTATCCAATTCGACATCAACAATTACTACTCCTCCATCACTTTACCACTTCTCCTTAGAGTCAATTTCGCTAAAACACTCACAGTGGTTAAGGATTTCGAAGTTGATGTCATCCTCAATGCCCGTAAGTCGGTGATTAATTTCGACGACTCTATTTGGATTAAAAAATCCAATAGTACCCTATTCGACGTGAGTATTGGTGCCAGCGATTCTGAGGAGGTTACTGATCTTATCGGCCTTTTCCTTCTTTTCTCTATCAAGGACGAATTCCCCAACGCGGGCGGTGGTTTGTACCGTGATGATGGTCTTTTGACCATGACTAAGTGCGGACCTAGCGCTTGCGACAGGTTCAGAAAAGAACTCACAGCCTTCTTTAAAGGCTTCACCCTCTCTATACAGGTTGAGGCCAATCTCTCGGTCGTTAATTACCTCGACGTTACCCTCAATTCATCGAATGGGTTGTATTACCCGTATAGAAAGCCGAATGATACGCTTAATTACATAAGTAAGCATTCCAACCATCCTGCCAGCATAACCAATAACCTGGTAAAAAACGTTTCGTTGAGGCTTTCCCGTCTATCTACTAACGAGCATATTTTCAACGACCATTCCACTTATTACTATGAAGCTCTTGCTCGAAGTGGATTTGTCGATAAGGTAGCATATACAGAGTACGAAAATAGACCTAGAAGAAATAGATCCCGTCGCATTTGTTGGTATAATCCCCCATATAATATGGAGGTGGCCACACCATTAGCTAAGATCTTTCTTTCCCTTATTACGAAGCATTTTCCCCCTACACATAAATATAGTAAAATCTTTAATAGAAATACTATTAAAATGTCTTACTCTACGACTCCTAACCTTGCACATAAAAATCACAGCTTCAAATTTAGCTAAACTACCTAGCCGTAGGAACACGTGCAACCCTGTAGTTAGTACTAACTGTAATTGTAGGAATCGGGTTGATTGCCCCCTATCCGGGAAATGCCTCTCTAGTAACATTGTCTACAAATGTAAGGTTGAAACACCCACGTCCCGTAGGGCCTACATAGGGTTAACCGCCAATAGATTCAAGCAGCGTCTTTACATGCATACCCATTCTTTTCGTTACCCTCTAAGAAGGAATATGACGTCACTTTCTGCTTATATCTGGAGTCTAAAAGACAACCACACCTAATTTAAGTTCCACTGGGAGATCCTAGCTAGGGTTAAATCGTATAAGGGAAATAAAAGACCATGTGACCTCTGCGCCGCTGAGGCCCTAGAAATACTCTACATATATATATATATATGAAAACAAGGAGAAAAAGACGATTATTAGGAAGAAAAATAAATTCTTTTCCTTTTTATTTTTTCTCTCTTTTTTCTGAGTTAGAACATGATTAAAACGAAATATTTTACATTGTGTAAAGTGTTAAGGTATTAGTTCATTTATTTATTAATTAACAATGGCATTTATTTATTTATTTATATATTTAATAATTGTCTATTACCGGTTTCCGCATTTTTTTGCATTATCAAATGATAATAATAAGTATTGGTGTAAAATGTTGGTGTTGAACATGTTAAGGACATGGTGCAGAAAGAATAATGTTATTTACAAACAAGGTTTATGAAGTGAAAAGAAAAAAGAATGTGGAACATGATAAGGCAATGTGAAAGAAAAATTAATGTTATTTGCAGGCATAGTTCTTGAAGATAAGCAGATCAAAATGTGTTAATATAGTAAGAGTGCTTAGTTGATCTATGATGAAGGCAAATGGTAGTTTGGGGTTTGATATGATTTCCCTTTTTAGAGAGTTAATATGCAAGGGGAGGTAATTCAGGGTGGGAGAGAAATGATGGATGGTATTTAATTTATATAAGAAAAAGGATTAGGTAGGGTGTGAGGGAGGTAACTCTTTAGAGAGACATAGGTATTTGGATTTGTTTCATTGTTCGTCCCAGTTTTAGTTTAGTCCGAAGTTTAGTGCATTAAGTAGAGGTTGGAATTTGTTAATGAAATACGTTTCCTTATGGATGATGAATGAAAGTAGCGTTGTCTATGAATTTGTAAATGGGGAATTTGGAATTTGGAATTCCGAAGTTTAGTGCATTAAGTAGAGGTTGGAATTTGTTAATGAAATACGTTTCCTTATGTACGATGGATGAAAGTAGCGTTGTCTATGAATTTGTAAATGGGGAAAATTTAAAAGTTTGGATGTTGGTTGGGTGCACAATTGGTGATATGTTCACTAAACGCAATCTTTCTTTATTCCTGTATTTTGATTTGTGATTTATGGACGGTCATACGTTGTCGGAGGCTCTTTTTTGTCTGTCCTATGTAGTGCCCTTGACAACCTGAGCAGGTCAAAACATAGATTAGGTTTTCAGATGCACATGTAAAGTTGTGTTTAACTGTGAAATGTTGTCCTTGTTTAAAATGGAATGTTGAACCTTCTATTAGATTTATGCATATGCCACAGTTGGGCCTTCCGGATTTTGTTACTGTAGGGTTCATTGTGAGGGTTGGTTGGATTTTGGCTTGTGAGGATGTTTTTTTATGGATTTAGGTTGTCTTTTCCTCTTTATGATGTTGTGTGTTTGGAGGATTTTGTTCATTCTTGGGTCTCTTTTTAGTAAAGGAATGTTCTGGAGGATGGTGTCGAATGCCTCATTGTTGAGGGGGTTGTGTGTGGAGATGTATGGTAGAGTTTTCTGTTGCGGTTCATTCCTGGGTTTGGGGCGTTTGAGTTCCTGGATGTCGAGTTTTAGGGCATGTTGGAATCCATTGTTGATTAGGGATGGTGGGTAGTTTCTGCTGATGAGTGTGTTTTTTAATTCTTCTATTATTATTATTATTATTATTGTTCTTGGAGTCTCAGTCATTGATGTTAGTTAACTGGAAAGTTTGTTGAAATGAATATCAAGCCACTACCTGCAGCCTCAGATATTCAGGACGTATCGGAGGGTTCTTGCTGTTCCCATCAAGCATGCCTTTTGAAGCGTTCCAAAAAGCGTGGCGGGGCCAATTTTCTTTAACCATCACTGGAAAAGTTTTGAGATAGTACCTAGTGCGCCTATGACTTCATGGCAGTTCCAAATCCTTTTTACCTCCCATTTTAAGTCCTGGTATCGGTTAATTTTCTCCCTCTCCTTCTCTTGCACTCTCGTGTCGAATGGGCAGGCCACATCCACAATCAGGCACGATCTTTTTTCCTTGTCCAAAACCACCAGGTCAGATCTATTGTGTTCCCGTTTCTTGTCCGTCTGTATCCTAAAATCCCACAGCACCTTCACCTGATCGTTTTCTATCACCGACTCTGGCTTATGCTCATACCACTTCTCAGAATGTGATAAATTGTTTACTTTGCATAGGTGCCAGTGGATCACCCTGCCCATCACATCATGTCTCCAGCCTTTATAGTGAGTCTGGGCTAGGTGTTTACACTCGGATACAATGTAAGCCACAGTCTCCTCTCTCTCTCCACAGATCCTGCACAGTGGGCTAGCCTCCTCCTTGTAAATATGGTGTTTCAACCACTTCGTTTTGAAGGCCTGCTCTTGCGCAGCCATTAACATTCCTTCTGTAGCCTTTTTAAGGTCTCCTCTTTTCAACCAGTTCCATGTCTGTGGATCTCTGAATTCAGTTTTCTCAAAGAAGGTACTATAAAGGGATTTTTCATGAAGGCTGCTCTTTCTCCTTGTTGTTATTTCCTCCTTGGACATCCCCTGGTCTATTGTCCTCTCCTTCAGTATAATTCTGGGCATTGGCTCCTTACTATCAGTCACGTATTTGTGTAGGTTGTTTTTCTCCATCTGAACACAGTCCTCTATGCTGATAAGACCTCTTCCACCTTCAGTAGAGTCTATCGACATCACTCCTCTTGTGGAACATGTTGTAGATAGTCAATAGCTTCCTAGTCTTCCTATCCATTTCTTTTTGTTCAGCAACATTCCAACTCAGAATTCCCACACTGTACTTAATAATAGACACAGCTCGGGAATTTACTGCACTTATGGCATTCCTACTGTTGAGATGTGACTTTAATACGCTCCTTACTCTTCGAATATATTCAGATCTTATCAATTCCTTCATTTTCTTGTTCTTGATGTCATCAGCCTCCAGAACACCCAAATACTTGTATCCTTCTTCAGTGTCAATTTCCTTTATCATCTCACCTGTTGGTACCTGGATTCCGTTGCTTCTGCTCAATTTACCCCTCTTCATCACAAGGACTCGACACTTACTAATATCAAATTGCATACATATATCATTGCTGAAAATACGGACAGTGTCAACAAGCACATCCAACTCCTTCTCACTCTTCCCGAAGAGCTTAAGATCGTCCATGAAGAGGAGATGATTGATGGTAAGCTCTCCCTTTCCCAACTTGTATCCTGCTCTCACTATTCGCAGTATCAGGGCAAGGACAAACAACAGAGGGGACAGACTATCTCCCTGGAAGATACCTCTCTTGATCTTCACGCCTCCCAAGGATTCTCCAGCTGATGTTAACTCTGTTTTCCAGGACTTCATACATTTGCCCAACAACTGTCTGATGTTATCTGCCACCTTGAAGATCTCTAGGCTTTTGGTGATGCAAGAATGAGGCACCATGTCAAATGCCTTTTTGTAGTCTATCCATCCCATGGCAAGACCACTCTGTCTTCTCTTGCAATTCCTCATTACCATCTTATCAATAAGTATCTGGTCCTTTGTACCACGGGACTTCTTTCGGCATCCTTTCTGTTCGTCCGCTAACAAGTTGTTTGTGTGGAGGTGATGGTAGATTTCCTCAGACACAATGCTTGTTAACAGTTTCCACATTACGGACAGACATGTGATAGGTCTATAGTTGGTAACATCATTACCCTTGATTCGGTCTTTCATTACCAGAACTGTGGTACCTTTTGTCAACCACTCTGGTTACTCACCTGACATCAAGCAGTCATTGAACATGGCCGTCAGCTTCGGGTGGAGGGATGTTAAATGTTTAATCCAATACCCCTGCACACCATCTGGGCCTGGTGATTTCCAGTTGGTTAGATTTTTGGCTGCCCCTTAAGAGTTTCAACTGTGATACTCAAATCAGTTTGTTGGTGTGCCTGTTCACTAATCTCCTTTTGTACTCTCTCAATCCACACTGCCTGGTCATTATGTTTAACATCCTGCTCTCATATTCCTCTCCAGAATGTCTTATCTTGTTCCGCCTCAGGGATCAAGACGTTGCCTCTTTCTTTCCCTTCAAGCTGTCCAAACAACATCTGGTTGTTGTCAAACATGCGGTTCTGTCTATACTGACTGACTCTACTCTCGTATCGCCTAATTTTTGCACTCTTTGCTACAATGCGTTGCTTCAGTTCCGCTATGATAATATTTAGCTTTTTCCTCCTAGTTTTGTACTTTATTTCCAGTCTATTTTTAGTGTTTATGTTTTGTAGTGTCCCATTCAGTAGTGATTCAAGCTTTCCAATGTCATTTCTCATTTCCCTGATTTGACCACTCAGTCGTTTCTTCCACCAAGGTTCTGAACTTTCTTGTTTGTTGTTTCCTCTCGCTTTTATGCCAAGTAATTTCCTCACCGCATTTGCTGTTGCTTTGAGGATATTGTTGCACTGGTGAAGGCTCCTCGCCTCAAGGTATGGGATGACTTTGTTTATCCTAGCTGTTGTTTCTTTTAACTTTTTCCTGTCTACAAATCTTAGGTTCATAGGTTTCCCACTATTCATCTACCACTAAATTTAGGATATCAACCAAATCTTGTCCTAGCCCGTCAGCATTCATCTCCTCAATGGCCGTATCTTTGTTCCAGGTATTATTTATTTCAGCATTCAGATCATTGTCTGCTTCGGATGGTTCCTCATTTCTCTCAACCTCTTCACCTTCATTTCCCACTGGCTCGTTTGCCTGGCACACTCCACACTCCATTTCCAACCTAATCTCTCTGCTCAGTCCCTCCAGTTCCAGCTCGCTTATCCACCCATTATTTCTTTTTACCCGAGCCTGCCCGGCCAATTTTTGTTCATCTAATTTAAATAGACCAATCGCGTTCCAGATGTTATGCATCCGTTTCTTATAGCCTTTCTCCTTGGGGTTACTCTTCAGGTAACATTGCATAACAGTTCTATTCAATTTTTTCGTCCAGTTGGTTCTGGTCCCTTTCCTTCTTCTTCCTCCGACACCAGCCGTATTTGGTTGACAGCCAGGTCCCTGCTGCTGAGTCAGGGAGCACCTGCTGGGTGAGAGTCTGTCACATGACATTCCAGTCTCCACTTCACCGTTATTCGAACTGTTTAGGTTCGACATTTAAACACTCTTATCGAGGATTGGTGAATGTGTGGTTACATAACTACAGGTGATTTCATCAACCCCGGTGATTTTAGTGTGGCACTATCACGCTGTAGACGATCATAAATAAACAAACAAACAAATAGGTAAAACCCCCCCAAAAAAGAATAAGCATAAGTTTCATTGTAATGTAATGTTTGAATGTCTGACTTAGTTTTTTTTTTCTTCTCTGTCTGTCTGTTTGTTTTTCTTTTCATTTTTCATTATTATTAATATTATTATTATTATTATTAAAAGTACCAGTAATGTACTGGGTAATTGCTGGCCTATTATTATTATTGTTGTTATTCCTTGAATCTCAGTCATTGATGTTGGTTAACTGGAAAGTCCGTTGGAATGAATATCAAGCCACTACCTGCAGCCTCAGATATTCAGGACGTATCGGAGGGTTCTTGCTGTTCCAAGCAAGCATGCCTTTTGAAGCGTTCCAAAAAGCGTGAAGGGGCCGATTTTCTTTAACCATCCCTGGAAACTTTTGGAGATAGTCCCCAGTGCGCCTATGACAATCGGGATCACTTTGACTTCATGGCAGTTCCAAATCCTTTTCACCTCCCACTTTAAGTCCTGGTATCGGTTAATTTTCTCCCTCTCCTTCTCTTGCACTCTCGTGTCGAACGGGCAGGCCACATCCACAATCAGACACGATCTTTTTTCTTTGTCCACAACCACCAGGTCAGGTCTATTGTGTTCCAGTTTTTTGTCCGTCTGTATCCTAAAATCCCACAGCACCTTCACCTGATTGTTCTCCATCACCGCCTCCGGCCTATGCTCATACCATTTCTCAGAATGTGGTAAATTGTTTACTTTGCACAGGTGCCAGTGGATCACCCTGCCCATCACATCGTGTCTCCAGCCCTTATAGTGGGTCTGGGCTAGGTGTTTACACTCGGACACAATGTGAGCCACAGTCTCCTCTCTCTCTCTCCACAGATCCTGCACAGTGGGCTAGCCTCCTCCTTGTAAATATGGTGCTTCAACCACTTCGTTTTGAGGGCCTGCTCCTGCGCAGCCATTATCATTCCTTCTGTAGCCTTTTTGAGGTCTCCTCTTCTCAACCAGTTCCATGTCTGTGGATCTCTAAATTCAGTTTTCTCAAAGAAGGTACTATGAAGGGATTTTCCCTTAAGGCTGCTCTTCCTCCTTGATGTTATTTCCTCCTTGGACATCCCCTGGCCTACTGTCCCCTCCTTCAGTACAGTTTTGAGCATTGGCTCCTTACTATAGGTCACGTATTTGTATAGGTTGTTTTTCTCCATCTGAACACAGTCCTCTATGCTGATAAGACCTCTTCCACCCTCAGATCTCCTTAGGTAGAGTCTATCGACATCACTCCTCTTGTGGAACATGTTGTAGATAGTCAATAGCTTCCTAGTCTTCCTATCCATTTCTTTTTGTTCAGCAACATTCCATCTCAGAATTCCCGCACTGTACCTAATAATAGACACAGCTCGGGAATTTACTGCGCTTATGGCATTTCTGCTGTTCAGATGTGACTTCAATACGCTCCTTACTCTCCGAATGTATTCAGTTCTTAACAATTCCTTCATTTTTTTGTTCTTTATGCCATCAGCCTCCAGAACGCCCAAATACTTGTATCCTTCCTCAGAGTCAATTTCCTTTATCATCTCACCTGTTGGTATCTGGATCCCGCTACTTCTGCTCAACCTACCCCTCCTCATCACAATGACTCCACATTTACCAATACCAAACTGCATACATATATCACTGCTGAAAATACGGACAGTGTCAACAAGCACATCCAACTCCTTCTCACTTTTCCCGAAGAGCTTAAGATCGTCCATGAAGAGGAGGTGATTGATGGTAAGCTCTCCCCTTCCCAACTTGTATCCTGCTCTCACTTTTCGCAGCATAATGGTCAAGGGCATCAGGGCAAGGACAAACAACAGAGGGGACAGGCTATCTCCCTGGAAGATACCTCTCTTGATCTTCACGCTTCCCAAGGATACTCCAGTTGATGTCAACTCTGTCTCCCAGAACCCCATACTCCTGCCCAGCAACTGTCTGATGTTATCTGCCACCCTGAAGATCTCCAGGCTTTTGGTGATCCAAGAATGAGGCACCATGTCAAATGCCTTTCTGTAGTCTATCCATCCCATGGCAAGATCAGTGTGTCTCCTCCTGCAATTCCCCATTACCATCTTATCAATAAGTAACTGGTCCTTTGTACCACGTGACTTCTTTCGGCATCCTTTCTGTTCGTCCGGTAACAAGTTGTTTGTGTGGAGGTGATGGTAGATTTCCTCAGACACAATGCTCGTCAACAGTTTCCACATTACGGACAGACATGTGATAGGTCTATAGTTGGTAACATCATTACCCTTGATTCGGTCTTTCATTATCAGAACTGTGGTACCTTTTGTCAACCACTCTGGCACCTCACCCGACACCAAGCAGTCATTGAACATGGCCGTCAGCTTCGGGTGGAGGGATGTTAAATGTTTAATCCAATACCCCTGCACACCATCTGGGCCTGGTGATTTCCAGTTGGTTAGTTTTTTGGCCTGCCCCTTAAGAGTTTCAACTGTGATACTCAAATCAGTTTGTTGTTGTGCCTGCTCACCGATCTCCCTCTGTACTGTCTCAATCCACCCTGCCTGGGCATTATGTCTAACATCCTGCTCCCATATTCCTCTCCAGAATGTTTTAGTTTGTTCCGCCCCAGGGATCAAGTCGTTGCCTCTTTCTTTCCCCTCAAGCTGTCCAAACAGCATCTTCTGGTTGTTGTCGAACATGCGGTTCTGTTTATACTGACTGACTCTGTTCTCGTATCGCCTGATTTTTGCACTCTTTGCTACAATGCGTTGCTTCAATTCCTTATGATAATATTTAGCTTTTTACTCCTAGTTTTGTATTTTATTTCCAGTCTATTTTTAGTGCCTATGTTTTTCAGTGTCCCATTCAGTAGTGACTCAAGCTTTCCTATGTCATTTCTCATTTCCCCGATTTGCCCACTCAGTCGCTTCTTCCACCACGGCTCTGCTCTTTCTTGTCTGTTGTTTCCTCTCGCTTTTATACCAAGTAGTTTCCTCACCGTATTTGCTGTTGTTTTGAGGATATTGTTGCACTGGTGAAGGCTCCTCGCCTCAAGGTATGGGATGACTTTGTTTACCTTAGCTGTTGTTTCTTTTAACTTTTTCCTGTCTACAAATCTTAGGTTCATAGGTCTCCCACTATCATTGTTCAATTCATCTACCACTAAATTTAGGATGTCAACCGAATCTTGTCCTAGCCCGTCAGCATTCATCTCCTCAGTGGCCGTATCTCTGTTCCAGGTATTATTTATCTCAGTATTCAGATCATTGTCTGCTTATTATTATTATTATTATTATTATTATTATTATTATTATTATTATTATTATTATTATTATTATTATTATTATTATTATTATTATTATTATTACAGCTGTGGATTGGCAGTATCGGTAGAGGGTCGGACGCCATGCTTTACAGCATAGGTACGTCCCTTTACGAGCTGAGTTCAAATCACGCTGAGGTTGACTTTGCCTTTCATCCTTACGGGGTCGATAAAATAAAGTACCAGTAATGCACTGGATAATTGCTGGCCTTGTGCCTAAAGTAGAAACAATTATTATTACAGCTGCATTTATCTTGCTTTATGTTCATACGAGTTATAACCAAGTCACAACAAGGTCCGCCATGTTCAAGAACATACATACTCACACATGCATCTTTAGGTGTTTTGACTTGTGATGTACTTATATTGACAGAATCTTCCTTAGTATATGGGCAGTTCCCATTAGTACTATCTTTTGTATTTCTCCTATACGCGGGTTTCCGCTAACAAGTTGTTTGTGTGGAGGTGATGGTAGATTTCCTCAGACACAATGCTTGTTAACAGTTTCCACATTACGGACAGACATTACCAGAACTGTGGTACCTTTTGTCAACCACTCTGGTTACTCACCTGACATCAAGCAGTCATTGAACATGGTTGTCAGTTTCGGGTGGAGGGATGTTATCTTTTTAATCCAATACCCCTGCACACCATCTGGGCCTGGTGATTTCCAGTTGGTTAGTTTTTTGGCCTGCCCCTTAAGAGTTTCAACTGTGATACTCAAATCAGTTTGTTGGTGTGCCTGCTCACCGATCTCCCTGTTTTTAATATTATTATTATTATTATTATTATTATTATTATTATTATTATTATTATTATTATTATTATTATTATTATTGTTGTTGTTATTCCTTGAATCTCAGTCATTGATGTTGGTTAACTGGAAAGTCCGTTGGATTGAATATCAAGCCACTACCTGCAGCCTCAGATATTCAGGACGTATCGGAGGGTTCTTGCTGTTCCAAGCAAGCATGCCTTTTAAAGCGTTCCAAAAAGCGTGAAGGGGCCGATTTTCTTTAACCATCCCTGGAAACTTTTGGAGATAGTCCCCAGTGCGCCTATGACAATCGGGATCACTTTGACTTCATGGCAGTTCCAAATCCTTTTCACCTCCCACTTTAGGTCCTGGTATCGGTTAATTTTCTCCCCTCCTTCTCTTGCACTCTCGTGTCGAACGGGTAGGCCACATCCACAATCAGACACGTTCTTTTTTCTTTGTCCACAACCACCAGGTTAGGTCTATTGTGTTCCAGTTTTTTGTCCGTCTGTATCCTAAAATCCCACAGCACCTTCACCTGATTGTTCTCCATCACCGCCTCTGGCCTATGCTCATACCATTTCTCAGAATGTGGTAAATTGTTTACTTTGCACAGGTGCCAGTGGATCACCCTGCCCATCACATCGTGTCTCCAGCCCTTATAGTGTGTCTGGGCTAGGTGTTTACACTCGGACACAATGTGAGCCACAGTCTCCTCTCTCTCTCTCCACAGATCCTGCACAGTGGGCTAGCCTCCTCCTTATTATTATTATTATTATTATTATTATTATTATTATTATTATTATTATTACAGTTGCATTTATCTTGCTTTATGTTCATACGAGTTATCACCAAGTCACAACCAGTGACCTCAAGAGACAACAAGGTCCGCCATGTTCAAGAAAGAACATACATACTCACACATGCATCTTTAGTGTTTAGACTTGTGATGTACTTATATTGACAGAATCTTCCTTAGTATATGGGCAGTTCCCATTAGTACTATCTTTTGTATTTCTCCTATACGCGGGTTTCCTGGGATTTGCGATAAGTAATCATTAGACCCCTTAGGTATCATTCCCAGAGCGCCTACAACCACTGGTATTGTTTTAGTTCTCAATTTCCACATTTTTCCAATTTCTATCTCCAGGTCCTTATACTTGCTCAATTTTTCAAATGTTTTTAGAGATACATTCTTGTCTATTGGAACAGACATATCAATTATCAGGCTTACCCTCTTTTTAAAGTCCTTCAATCTTATATCTCTTTCAAGTATGGGAGGTGGTTGATGCTCCCACCAATTCTTTTGATGGGGCAGGTCAAAATGCTTACACATTATCCAATGTATGTATTGTGCAGCTCTGTCATGCCTGTTTAGGTATTCGGTTGGAGCTATAGGACTGCACATTGAAATTATATGGTCAATGGTCCCTGGTTGTTTTTTGCATACACGGCATAATGGGCTGCATCCATTTTTTATTATGTTGGCTTGGTAATTTTTTGTTGGCAGACACTGATCTTGTGCCGATATAATCAGTCCTTCAGTCTCCGATTTCAGTCCAGAGGATGCCAACCACTGATGGGTTAAAGTTTTGTCAACATCAGGATTGTTAGCTCGCTCTGGGTATTTTCCATACAGAGCCTTTTCTTGCCATTTCTTAGCCAGTTTCTGTAGCAGTTCTTTCTTTGCAGTTACTTTTACCTGCTTTGCTTTTTCTGTGTTTTCCATTTCAGCAGTAAATGGGACTTCTGAAATTTGTAGTCCATTACTGTATCTTTGTGCATCTTTTGTAATGGAATATGACCTTTTGATGCTTTCGTGTTTCAAAACGAGTTTGATCATCCAATCATGTGATTCCCTTAGATATGTAGATAATCCAATTGTTGCAGTTTTCAACGCAATGTCTAACTGGACTAACCCACGTCCTCCTTCTTTCCTAGGGAGATATACTCTATCTATATCTGCCTTAGGGTGATGCATTCTGTGCATGGTTAAGAATTTTCGAATTTTTGTATCGAGCCTACGGATTTCTGTGCTTGATCAGTTGATGACATTGTAACTGTAGGTTACTACTGGTATGGCAAGCGTGTTTATGGCATCGATCCTATTCCTTGCATTCAATTCCGTTCTTAAGATTGCTCTTACTCTGCGGTAACATTCCTTCCTTATTCTTTCCCTCATTGTCGAGTGTTTGATTCCGTCTCCTTCACAAACACCTAGATATTTGTAAGTTTTTTCTTGATCAAGTTCTCTTATCACGTTCCTCCGATCAAGATTAATGTCTGAACTATTCAGCAGCTTTCCTCTGGTGAACGTTGCTTTGGTGCATTTATCTAGTCCAAACTCCATTTTAATGTCATCACTGAACTGCTCCACAGTGGATAATAGCCCTTGCAATTGTTCATCATTTTTTGCAAATAGTTTCAGGTCATCCATGTAGAACAAGTGATTAATGGTTTTGTCATGGACTTTATATCCATGTTTTGTTTCATTGAGCATTTTACTTAATGGTATAAGTGCGATGCAGAATAAAAGCGGTGATAAAGAGTCACCCTGAAAAATTCGACAATTAATATTAACTTCTCCAGCTTCCAGTGATTTTGTTTCACTATTCAAAAGGAATGTCGTTTTCCATGTCTTCATACTGAATGACAAAAACCTCCTGACAACGGGGCATATTTTGAAAATCTCTAAACATTTTTCAATCCAACTGTGTGGCAAACTATCGAATGCTTTTTTATAATCTATCCAAGCAATCGATAGATTTTTGTGTCTATTATGACAATCTTCCAGTATCATTTTGTTAACCAAAAGCTGATCCTTACAGCCATATGAGCCTCGTTTACACCCTTTCTGCTCAATGGGAAATAGGTCATTTGTTATCAGGTGGTCATTTGTTATCAGGTGTATTCAGTTAGGACTGATGTTAAAATTTTATACATTGTGGTCAAGCAAGTTATCGGTCTGTAATTTTTGGGATTGTTTGTCTCATCATTCTTCGGAAGCAGGAATGTAATGCCGTTAACTAGCCATGATGGTATCTTTTCTGGCTCCTTAACTATTTCATTGTAAAGTTGGGCTAACAGCTCATGAGACTCTGTGAAGGAATTTATCCAAAAATGTTGTATTTTGTCTTTTCCTGGGGATTTCCATTTGCTGGTTTTTCTTAGAGCCAAGCGCAACTGTTCAACTGTTATATTTCCCCATATTTGTTCCTCAAGGTGAGCTGTATCTTTCATTTGTCTGTCTATCCATGGGGCATGTATGTTATGAACTTTTTCTTCGGCCCAGATCTTTTCCCAGAATTCTTGCACTTCCTCCTTGGGTGGTATTGATTTAGCAGTTATTGTTGAGTAGAAGTTTCTTTGGTTGTTTTTGAACATATTATTGTCCTTATAGAATCTAGATCGTTTTTCAAAGCGCCTTATACGAGCAGCTTTGGCCGACACTTTTTGCTTGATTATTTCTATCAGCATGTCTATGTCACTTGTTGATTTTATACTGTACTTTCTTTTCAATTTTCTAAGTTTAGTTTGTTTAACATGTTCACCTACTTTATAGTTTGTTAACATTTCTATGTCAGATCGGAGAAGGTTTATTTGGCGATTGATGTTCTCTTGTCAAGTAGATTTCTTGTGGGAATTCCTTTGTTTTTTCATCTTCACTCCACATAAGTGAGTGGTGACTTTAGCCGATGCATAATAGAGATGATTTAAATCAGTAATGTTTAGTTTGTTTGTGATGATAATGTTTTTGAGAATTATGTTAGTCTTGTGTATTATCTTTTGGTTCTGTTTGGAGTTCTGGATCTTAGGGAGGGTGTCTCGTTGCCCCATGTCAGATTCTTTCATTTTCATCCATTCGATCATAATTTCATCCTTCAAGTTGGCAAGTTCATTCTCATTCATTTCTTTATCATTTACGATCTCATTATTTTCATTTTGAGTTTCATCTTGAGCATGCACTCCCTCCACTTTTTCGATCCTTTCTTTAATTTGTTCTGTTGCCACTGATTCCGCCCCAACCCTGGGATTCGAAGTGTTACAATTTACCTCGTTTTCACTGACACATGTTTCATTTTCCCTTCGCTGACTTTGTGCTAATAGCTTGATCTGATCAATTTCTATATCAGTTAGTAACTTTTTTCTTACAATATTTCTTCGTATATTGGCTAGTTTGTTACTGTCAATATAGCCTCTGTTTTCGGGATGTTTCTTTTTCCAGTTGATATATGTCTGTTCTGTATTCGATGTATTTGATGGGTAGTACATGGCAGTGTAGAAAGCCTCAAGGACTTCTTTATTATCTTCCCTTGACCATTTTTCTCTCTTTTTCTTTGGATTTCTTGGTGGTGAGCATGGAGGGCCAACAGTAGGAGTATTCCGGTTATGGGAGGTCTCCAGCTCCGAAGTGATGGGAAGGTTTGAACCATTAGCTGATTTTTTGACCCCAGTCTGGGACGCGGCCATTTTTTACCCGGGTGACGGCCGATCCGCTATGAGATTTTATCATTAGACATTTACTTTATTTTGTCGCGTTTTATCCTTATCCGCCAAGGGGTAATCATTTCGTGTTACCACTTCTAGAACGAGTGTCAACCAAAACTAGAGGGGTCGTTCTCCCCTAGAGACACGGATATTACCCGCCGGCCGCCATCCCGGTATTTCTTGGTCACGGGGTTTTCTTTTTGTTGTTTTTTTAAAAATTGTTATTATCATGAGTGGTTCCTTAATGTGAGCATTGCGTGGCTTAAGAATGAAATTATTAATAATTGTCTCCACTCCAGGCACCATGCCAGCAATCACCCAGTGCATTACAATAATATAATATACTTTTTGCTGAAGTTGCCTGTTATTGTTGTTGGCTATGTCGGTGGTGGTGCTGGGGCTTTTTATATTGTTGGTGAGGAAGGGGGGAGCCAGCAGTGCCATAGTTGTTGATGATTGTTGACGTTTGGCCGGTGGCCAGGTCACTAAGACAATCTATTTATATCCTAGCCTCTCCCTTGTCTAGTGATACCGCCACCTTCCCCTTTCTTAAGTTAACAGGGGAATAGTGGTGGTAGCAATGAAGGAGTGGTGGTGGCGGTGATGGGATAGTGGTAGCAATGATGGATGGAGTGGTGGCGGCGGTGGCGTTGTCGTTACTGAGTTTTGTGATATGTAGTATCTATGAGTTTGTGTCGCGTATGTTTAATATATATTGTGTTGACATATTCCCGTAAAATTGGAATTAAACATTTTGTTAAAACTTGAGACAATAATAATAGTAATTATTATTATGATGCTGGGATTGGTGGTGGTGGTGGTGAAATTGCCGTTATCTGGCTGTTATATTTAGTGTAATGGGGTAGGTGGTGTATCAAGTTTCTGGTGTTGGTGAAATTGCTGTTATTTGGCTGTTCTATATATTGTAGATAGAGGGTGTTTTCTTCCATTTATAACCATTTTCTTTTTTGAATACAAAATATATAATACAAAATTGAATATTTGAGCGATATAACAATATAATATGGATCCGAAATTTTATGAGACTTGATTCGGTGGTTTATGCATCATTTGTACTAAGAATTGTTATTTCACAATTGATTTAAATATGTCAAAAATAAAAAAACTTACGGGAGCGATTTCATGACCTTCTACCACCACGTGCGTCTTCTTCCCTTATCATTATTATTATTATTATCATCATTATTATTATTATTATTATTATTATTATTATTATTATTATTATTATTGTTATTGTTATTCCTTGAATCTCAGTCATTGATGTTGGTTAACTGGAAAGTCCGTTGGATTGAATATCAAGCCACTACCTGCAGCCTCAGATATTCAGGACGTATCGGAGGGTTCTTGCCGTTCCAAGCAAGCATGCCTTTTGAAGCGTTCCAAAAAGCGTGAAGGGGCCGATTTTCTTTAACCATCCCTGGAAACCTTTGGAGATAGTCCCCAGTGCGCCTATGACAATCGGGATCACTTTGACTTCATGGCAGTTCCAAATCCTTTTCACCTCCCACTTTAGGTCCTGGTATCGGTTAATTTTCTCCCTCTCCTTCTCTTGCACTCTCGTGTCGAACGGGCAGGCCACATCCACAATCAGGCACGATCTTTTTTCTTTGTCCACAACCACCAGGTCAGGTCTATTGTGTTCCAGTTTTTTGTCCGTCTGTATCCTAAAATCCCACAGCACCTTCACCTGACTGTTCTCCATCACCGCCTCTGGCCTATGCTCATACCATTTCTCAGAATGTGGTAGATTGTTTACTTTGCACAGGTGCCAGTGGATCACCCTGCCCATCACATCGTGTCTCCAGCCCTTATAGTGGGTCTGGGCTAGGTGTTTACACTCGGACACAATGTGAGCCACAGTCTCCTCTCTCTCTCCACAGATCCTGCACAGTGGGCTAGCCTCCTCCTTGTAGATATGGTGCTTCAACCACTTCGTTTTGAGGGCCTGCTCCTGCGCAGCCATTAGCATTCCTTCTGTAGCCTTTTTGAGGTCTCCTCTTCTCAACCAGTTCCATGTCTGTGGATCTCTAAATTCAGTTTTCTCAAAGAAGGTACTATGAAGGGATTTTCCCTTAAGGCTGCTCTTCCTCCTTGATGTTATTTCCTCCTTGGGTATCCCCTGGCCTACTGTCCCCTCCTTCAGTACAGCTCTGAGCATTGGCTCCTTACTATAGGTCACGTATTTGTATAGGTTGTTTTTCTCCATCTGAACACAGTCCTCTATGCTGATAAGACCTCTTCCACCCTCAGATCTCCTTAGGTAGAGTCTATCGACATCACTCCTCTTGTGGAACATGTTGTAGATAGTCAATAGCTTCCTAGTCTTCCTATCCATTTCTTTTTGTTCAGCAACATTCCATCTCAGAATTCCCGCACTGTACCTAATAATAGACACAGCTCGGGAATTTACTGCGCTTATGGCATTTCTGCTGTTCAGATGTGACTTCAATACGCTCCTTACTCTCCGAATGTATTCAGTTCTTAACAATTCCTTCATTTTTTTGTTCTTTATGCCATCAGCCTCCAGAACGCCCAAATACTTGTATCCTTCCTCAGAGTCAATTTCCTTTATCATCTCACCTGCTGGTATCTGGATCCCGTTACTTCTGCTCAACCTACCCCTCCTCATCACAATGACTCCACATTTACCAATACCAAACTGCATACATATATCACTGCTGAAAATACGGACAGTGTCAACAAGCACATCCAACTCCTTCTCACTTTTCCCGAAGAGCTTAAGATCGTCCATGAAGAGGAGGTGATTGATGGTAAGCTCTCCCCTTCCCAACTTGTATCCTGCTCTCACTTTTCGCAGCATAATGGTCAAGGGCATCAGGGCAAGGACAAACAACAGAGGGGACAGGCTATCTCCCTGGAAGATACCTCTCTTGATTTTCACGCTTCCCAAGGATACTCCAGTTGATGTCAACTCTGTCTCCCAGGACCCCATACTCCTGCCCAGCAACTGTCTGATGTTATCTGCCACCCTGAAGATCTCCAGGCTTTTGGTGATCCAGGAATGAGGCACCATGTCAAATGCCTTTCTGTAGTCTATCCATCCCATGGCAAGATCAGTGTGTCTCCTCCTGCAATTCCCCATTACCATCTTATCAATAAGCAACTGGTCCTTTGTACCACGTGACTTCTTTCGGCATCCTTTCTGTTCGTCCGGCAACAAGTTGTTTGTGTGGAGGTGATGGTAGATTTCCTCAGACACAATGCTCGTCAACAGTTTCCACATTACGGGCAGACATGTGATAGGTCTATAGTTGGTAACATCATTACCCTTGATTCGGTCTTTCATTATCAGAACTGTGGTACCTTTTGTCAACCACTCTGGCACCTCACCCGACACCAAGCAGTCATTGAACATGGCCGTCAGCTTCGGGTGGAGGGATGTTAAATGTTTAATCCAATACCCCTGCACACCATCTGGGCCTGGTGATTTCCAGTTGGTTAGTTTTTTGGCTTGCCCCTTAAGAGTTTCAACTGTGATACTCAAATCAGTCTGTTGCTGTGCCTGCTCACCGATCTCCCTCTGTACTGTCTCAATCCACCCTGCCTGGGCATTGTGTCTAACATCCTGCTCCCATATTCCTCTCCAGAATGTTTTAGCTTGTTCCGCCCCAGGGATCAAGTCGTTGCCTCTTTCTTTCCCCTCAAGCTGTCCAAACAGCATCTTCTGGTTGTTGTCGAACATGCGGTTCTGTTTATACTGACTGACTCTGTTCTCGTATCGCCTGATTTTTGCACTCTTTGCTACAATGCGTTGCTTCAATTCCTCTATGATAATATTTAGCTTTTTACTCCTAGTTTTGTATTTTATTTCCAGTCTATTTTTAGTGCCTATGTTTTTTAGTGTCCCATTCAGTAGTGACTCAAGCTTTCCTATGTCATTTCTCATTTTCCCGATTTGCCCACTCAGTCGCTTCTTCCACCACGGCTCTGCTCTTTCTTGTCTGTTGTTTCCTCTCGCTTTTATACCAAGTAGTTTCCTCACCGTATTTGCTGTTGCTTTGAGGATATTGTTGCACTGGTGAAGACTCCTCGCCTCAAGGTATGGGATGACTTTGTTTACCTTTGCTGTTGTTTCTTTTAACTTTTTCCTGTCTACAAATCTTAGGTTCATAGGTCTCCCACTATCATTGTTCAACTCATCTACCACTAAATTTAGGATGTCAACCGAATCTTGTCCTAGCCCGTCAGCATTCATCTCCTCAGTGGCCGTATCTCTGTTCCAGGTATTATTTATCTCAGTATTCAGATCATTGTCTGCTTCGGGTGGTTCCTCCGTTCTCAGGACCTCCTCACCTTCATTTCCCGCCGGCTCGCTTGTCTGGCATACTACACCCGCCATCTCCAAGCCATTCTCTCTGCTCAGTTCCTCCAGTTCCAGCTCGCTTATCCACCCATTAGTTCTTATTACCCGAGCCTGCCCGGCCAATTTTTGTTCATCTAATTTAAATAAACCAATCTCGTTCCAGATGTTATGCATCCGTCTCCTGTAGCCCCTCTCCTTGGGGTTACTTTTCAGGTAGCATTGCATAACAGTTCTATTCAATTCTTTCGTCCAGTTGGTTCTGGCCCCTTTCCTTCTTCTTCTTCCTCCAACATCAGCAGTATTTGGTTGACAGTCAGGTTCCTGCTGCTGAGCCAGGGGGCACCTGTTGGGTGAGAGTCTGTCACATGACGTTCTAGTCTCCATTTCACCGTTATTCGAACTGTTTATGTTCGATATTTAAACACTCTTATCGAGGATTGGCGAATGTATGTTTACATAGCCATCTGTGGATCCGCCATCCCACTTGGCCCTTGTGTGGCATTATCACCACGCTGTATACGGACACACATAAACAAACAAACACACGGGCAGAAAGGGCCCCAAAAATGAATAAGCATAAGTTTCATTGTAATGTAGTATTCGAATGTCTGACTTAGTTTTTGTTTTTTAAGTTTTACTTTTTCCCCCCTCTTCTCTGTCCGTCCGCCAGCTTCTCTCTTCATTCTTATTTTCTTTACGTTTTTGGGGTTTCTTTTTTTGTTTTTGTTTTTCTCTGTTTTTCTCGTTTTTTACTGTTGTTGCTGTGCTGCTTTTGTTGTTTGTTTTTTCTTTTTTCTTTTGAGTCTATCTATATATTTTGATGCCTTCCTCTTTGTTAGTAGTAGGAATTCTATAATGTGGAAGTGGTAGCCAGCAGAGACTGGCGGCGTTGGCGATACTGAGACAGTGGTGGTGGTGATGTCGATACCGAGGCAGTGGTGGCGGTGATGCGACCGTATTACTGTAGTGATGGTGCTGTAGCGGTGGCAGCAGCAGTGAAGGAGTCAGGGGGTGGTGGCGGCGGTGATGGGATTATTATTATTATTGGCGACCTACGTAGTAAATCGTATCATCGTGAGCTCCGCAAAAGTTTGTTATTTTCAGTTGTTTAAAATTGCCATTTATGGAAAATTTTTATTGTTAACTGTATATAAGTGCACATACATTGATTTCTGAAAAGGACACTCAAAAAGATTGGGGCCTTGAGCCGAAAATTTAAACTTTTTATAATTATCAAACAAAAAAAAATTTTCTTTCAAAAATCATGGCCGACTCAAAGTCACACCTTCCTCACAAACTAACACCTCACACCGACACCACCATTGTAAATATTACTACGTTTGCCAACACTAAAAATATAAGCAGTAGCAATATTTTTAATTTGTCTCAGGCAGACATTCATTTCCTGCTATTACCAATGACTGCAGGTGTTAAAGCCGCCCCCACCCACCACAGCGACAACAGAAACAAAAGAAAAAATAAATTAACTCGTGATATCGAAATGAATTCAACCAAAATGAACTCTTCCACACCGAACACCACTGACGCCACCACCACCACAACTAAAACTAAAATTAACAATAACAAAAATAACGATAACAACAACAGCAACAATGAAATTAAGAAAACTACACTGAGTTTTGCCAGAGTAGCAAAAACGTGCGAAGTGATCCAGGTAACTCAGGAGGAATTAGAAGAAGCCAAAAGAATGGTAAAGAAAGATGGGTACAGGGTCAGCCCCATAATAAAATGAAGCATCGTCCCCTATGCACCGTGTCTTATCGGACAATTAACATAAAATCGCGCCGAGTGGAACGGGTATCCGAGTCCCAAATCCAAAAAGCTTTGGGACATGTGTGGGCAAATAAAACCCACATCAGACGTGGGCAGAAATATGGAACCGTGGACGTGTTTTTTGAAACACCACAGGGGACCAGAGAACACTCTATGGCCCCATTAAGAAGTGACGACTTCACACTCGTCCCAAGCTATTGTGGTCAGAGACTTGTGAAGATCAGGGTGACCCACGTTCCACCGGCCATCGAAATTCCCTGGCTAATGACTGCCGCCCTCGCCGTCATCGAGGCCAACACCAAGATAATCGAAATAGCGAAAGAAAAGCAGGAGAACTGGTCCGGGTCTGGGATGGAGCTCCTGATCCAAGCGGACCATAAAAGCATTGAGGAGATCCCAGAGGTAATAGACCTCACTGACGGCAGCCACCTCACCGTAATCGTCGAGGGCAGAAGACCTAGGTGTGTCGTTTGTGGAGAAGGAACCCACCTAAGGGCTTTCTGCCCTCAGGCTAAAAGGTTGAGGCCACCTCTCTTACCCACCCCAGTGACTCAACCATCAACACCACCAACAGCAGAGATGGCAGCAACAACTGTAGCAGCAACAACAGAAGCAACTGTAACAGCAACAACCGCAGCAACAGTAGCAAAACCAACACCACCACCACCCAACGCGCCAGAACTAGCACCAACGCATACACCATCCACCACGCCACAACCAAAACCAACGCCTGTGGAGGATTTACCACTCCCCGGCTTATCGCAACTGGAGACAGATTCTGACGACGAGGAGTGGGAAACGGTATCAGGAAAAAAGAAAAAAATTCTCTTCCTTCCCCCTCCCAGAACAAAATACAGAGGGAAACAAATAAATTATCAAACAAAAAAGTTAGGACAGATATGCTACCATCCACACCAGCATCACCAGCCCCATCACCAGAAATACCAATCCCATCACCATCATTAACCACAACACCACAAAAGTCACCAAAAAGCGTAACAGAAACAAACCCACAATAAAAGCAAACAAAACAAAACAACCAAAACGATACACACTACACAGCATTAAATTTGAACAACAACCAATTATTACACTACATGCAAAACAACACCAGCATCACAGAAAAAGACTACACAACAACCCAAAAGTTCACACCACCTCCACACATGCAAATCACTCGCATCACACAGAAAACGTACGAGAAGTAAGGTAAGTGGTCCCATCTTTTCCACTCCATTTCAACATAACCTCACTCAGAATAGGCAACATAAATGCGCGTGGCTTGGGGTCGTCATGGAAGCAGGGCCACCTGCTCAACGACCTCAGGTCACTAAACATAGATGTAGTGGCCATCAGCGAGACCAGAATCTCTGAAGCACGGGCCTTCGCAGCGATCTTCGGCGGCTACGATGTGTACGCATCTCCCAGCCGTCCTGGATCGGGGGGAGGAGTTGCTGTGCTTTTTCGGAGAGGCTTGGATCTCGCCATACGGGCCATCTTCCTGGACCCAGAAGGTAAGTTGGCGGTGCTGGACGTGACCAGCAGAGACGGGCAAGCTTTCAGGCTAGTAGCCATCTATGCCCCGACAGGAGCAGGGCGGCCTGAATTCTTCCGGCGTCTGGAGACCTTTCTTGGAACGTCCCACTCTTTAGTGTTAGTGGGCGACTAGAACGGGATCTTAGATTCACGCTGGGACTGTGTGAGATTAGCGGATAGGGGAGGCGGGTGCAAGAGCCTCACCAACCTGCTCAGGCGTTTTGAACTGTCTGAAAGGTACCGATTGGATTTCCCGAATGTGCAAATGTGGACTTGGACAACTCGCATAGGGTCATCCAGATCATATCTAGATAGAGTATTTTGTAGGGAAATAGATAGGTCTAGCATAGGCTGTCCACAATTCAAGATAGTCAGCTACATGGACCACAAATTCGTGATCTGTGTGCTTGACTTAGATAGGCTTCATAGACGAGGACCCGGCTACTGGAAGCTAAACGCGTCCTTACCAGCGCGCAAGGCCTACAGAGACCGGATTAGCGAACTAGTTAAGCGGCGTTGACGGGGGCCATCGTCAACAACAAGTGGTGGTTTGCTCTGAAAAGAGCGATTAAAATAGAGTCCATTAGATTTAGTAAAGCTTTAGCAATAGAGGAAAATAGAGCAGAGGGAGAACTAGTTAGAAAATTAGACGAGGCGCTTAACAAAGGCATCGCGACCGACGTACTTGCGGCGAAATTGGCCCTTGACCAATTCTTCAATGCAAAGCACGAAGGCTGCGTTGTCAGAGCTAGGGTGCGTGCTCTCAGACACGAGGGGACGAAAGCCGTTCAATGGGCCCGAGTGGCAGAGGCGCGTCGTGGCAACAAAGCCACTATCTGGTCTTTGGTGGACCACGACGGGCGCATGCTACTCGATCCCGGGCAAATGTGTGAAGCTTTTCAGCGACACTTCGCTCAGCTGTTCGGGGGAAGCGGCGGGCCGGATCGAGGGATACCTCGACGGACTACCGCGGCTCTCGGCCACTGAGGTGGAGTGTTGCCAAAAGCCGATAACAGCCGCTGAAGTACGGGAGGCAATGACTGGCTGCACAAGGGGTAAATCGCCTGGTTTGGATGGTCTGCCCTATGAACTTTACGTACAGATGCCAGATTTGTTCGGAGGCCTCTTGGCGGACGTCTACTGCAACTGGCAACAGAACGGGAGAATTCCCAGCTCTGTGAGCCGAGAAGATGTGGCGCTGCTGAGAAACGATCCGAACAAGGGGGATAACAGATAATTTTAGGCCCATAACTCTGCTAAACACAGAGTTCAAGATTTTGGCCAACGTGCTAGCAAAGAGGTTGGCGCTTGTCGGTGGTCTGGTGGGAGAGGCGCAGACATGCGCCATTCCCGCCAGATCCATCTACGACAACCTCCACCTCATGCGATACATCGTAGAGAGTGTTGCTAGGGAACCTGGCACGGGTGGGTCCTCGATCAATTTAGATCAGTCGAAAGCTTTCGATAGGGTCGACTATCGTTACCTAGCGGCAGTCCTGAGGGTGGCTGGATTTGGGCCCGTCTTCAGAGGCTGGATCGCTGCCATGCACAGCGACATCAGCTCTGTGGTGAGAGTGAACGGTCACCTTTCGGAACCGTTCAACATCATGCGCTCGGTCCGCCAAGGATGTCCCCTCTCGTCCCTCTTTTACGTATTGACTCTCGAGCCATTACTGCACAAACTGGAGACGTTGAGGGGGGTCCCGCGCGAACTAGGATGCGGAAGATCCGTGTCAGCATATGCGGACGATGTCACCGTAGTGGTGTCGAACGCCAAACACATCGAGGCGATCGGCACTACACTAAGAGAATACGAAGCGGTGACAGGTGCAATGATCCACCAGGAAAAGTAAGTGGGCCTGCAGCTCGGCACCTGGAGAGGCAGGTCATGCCGTCCAACAGAGTCGTCGGGCGCTGGACGAACGGACCGGTTAAATTGCTAGGGGTCTGGTTCGGTCCGGACCTCCAGACGGACAAAAACTGGGACGAGGTGACGAGAAGGGTGACTTCTCTCACCCAGAAATGGGCCGAGAGGAAGCTATCCCTGAAAGGTCGAGCGGAGGTGGCTAACGCGTATATCGCGTCCGTCATCTACTACCGCCTGACCCTCGTCCTAAGCCCCGCCTGACACGCTGGAGCGTTTTCTCTTTCGCTTTTTGTGGAAGGGACGCGCTCCGATGGTCAGGCGGTCCATCTGCTGTGAACACACACGCTACGTGGAGGGCTGGGAATGCCGTGGCTGATGATGCGCAGACACGCGCTCAGGCTACGACATCTCCACCTCTTTCTCGACGGTGATCAGGTGTGGTTGCCGTTTGCTAGACGCGTCTTTCCCCAGCTCGTCTCCTTGACGGAGCTGCAGTCCTGGGTCAAGCGATGACCGAGAGGGAGCACTTGGAGACTGGAATGGCTTCAGGCGCTCACAGCCCTCGACCAATCGGGCAATGTGATCGGTGGAAACTCCACCTTGGCGTTCTATAGAGGATTAGTGGAGGGGCAGAGCGACGACGTACTTGGGGAAACTCTAGGCGTCGACGAAAATCAACTAGCCAATCTCTTCGGAAGAACTTTCGGGCCGAGGCCTATGGACAACTTCCAGAAATCCCTGGTCTGGCAGTGCTACCGAGGAGCTTTGCCAGTTCGGGATAAACTCTACAGTCATGGAGGTGCCGTCAGCCGAGCATGTCCGAGATGCGCGCAGGGCGACGAAACCGTCCTGAACGCACTCGTCCAGTGTCCGAGCATTGCTGACTTGTGGGTTTATGTCGAACCCCTGCTGTCGCGTGTAGGTCGGATCCAGCTATCAGCTGAGTCCATCGTGAAGATTTCCCCGCCCTCTTCCTTTAGCCGGGAAGGGCAAGCAGTTTTTATCTGTCTGGTGGCCATGGCGAAAGAGATATTATGGTGGACACGTTTGAAAGGGCTGAAGACGAGCACTTACCTCTTCGGTGATGCCCTGATTAACTTTTTCAAATTTCATTTGAAAAGGAAAATCAGGGTAGAGAGGGAAGTGCTCTCTTCCCAGCATTTTGTTGAAAGATGGGTGAGAGATGCAAGAATGGCCCGAGTGAATGGGCCTACTCTGAGTATGTGTCCGTAAATTAAAGGTGGAAAACTGGGAGAGGGCACTTGCCCTGGTCGTCAGGGTCACTGTGGCTTTTTAATGGGCTTTCTCCACGAATGTCCCTCGGAAGTCTCCCCCCTATTGGGGAATTTTTTCATTGTTCTATTATTACATCCTTTGTTTCTTGTTTATTACACGCAGAAATGCCCATTTGTACCGTCCTGTATTGTCATGTACTGTCCTTAATGTCTACTTTATGTAAACCCTTGTGGTTATTAAAGAAAGCATTATTATTATTATTATTATTATTGTTGTTATTCCTTGAATCTCAGTCATTGATGTTGGTTAACTGGAAAGTCCGTTGGAATGAATATCAAGCCACTACCTGCAGCCTCAGATATTCAGGACGTATCGGAGGGTTCTTGCTGTTCCAAGCAAGCATGCCTTTTGAAGCGTTCCAAAAAGCGTGAAGGGGCCGATTTTCTTTAACCATCCCTGGAAACTTTTGGAGATAGTCCCCAGTGTGCCTATGACAATCGGGATCACTTTGACTTCATGGCAGTTCCAAATCCTTTTCACCTCCCACTTTTATTATTATTATTATTATTATTATTATTATTATTATTATTATTATTATTATTATTATATATATATATATATATTTTTTTTTTTCTCGGGCGGATAAAATTCCCGAGATCTATGAACGAGTTCTCTCCAGCGGCCTCTGTCCCTCATTATCGCTGCCATGTCCTGCGTTTCCAACAGACCAGTGTCTGTCCTTAGGGCATCAACATACGTTAATCTTGGTCTACCTCTCCAAGTGTGTCCATGTAGGGGCTCCCACAGGAGCAATGAGTGCAATGTCAACTCTCGATGCCGGTGAGCATGTCCAGCTAACCTCAGACTCCTCTGTGTCACTTTTGAGCTGACTTTTGGGAGGCTCCCATACAGCTCTGAGGTTTTAATCCTCAGTGTATACTGATTAATGTTCAGAGCCATCCTCAGTATTCTTGTGTAGCATCCATCCACCATCTGAGTAAGTTTCCTGGTCAGTGTCCAAGTCTCAGACCCGTACAGCAGCACAGACTCCACTACAGCAATGAAGAGGCGGATTTTCAGGTCCTTACGAAGGTCCGACTTCAACACCGATCTCAAGCTGTGGCACGCCGCCCAGGCCTGTTCTTCCTCGCAACCACATCATCTTCCGTATTCCCAATCTTTGCTCCCAAATACATAAGTTCTCAACTAATCCTAGTGGCTTGCCGCCTACATTAGTGATCCCCTCTGGCTTCTCAACATTCTCTACCAGATATTTTGTTTTAGTCTCATTCATTCTCAGCCCCATACTCATCGACACAGTCTCAACCTCCTGCACCAAATCCTCTGCCTCCTTCACTGTATTTGTCACAAAAACTATGTCGTCGGCAAATTCAGCATCCGATATCTTTTTCGCCTTAACTCTCCTGCTCTGAGCCGGTGCTCCAGTAAAGCCAGAGTCCTGGTGTTTCTCCAGTGCAAGGCGCATACAATAGTCCACTACGATGATAAAAAGGTAAGGAGCCAATGTATCTCCCTGGAGCACTCCAGCCTGTATCTCAAAGAACTCTGTCATCCCATCAGGTGTAATGACTTGGGCTTTGGTTTTGGTGTAGAGCAGTGATATCAGATCCACTATCTTCTTGGGGATTCCATAAGCCTGTAAGATCTTCATCAGGCAGTGACGGTCCACAGAATCAAAGGCCTTCCTAAAGTCAATGAAAACCATGACCGCAGGAAGACACTTTGCTCTAGCTCCCTCTAATGTCACCTCTGATGTCACTCCATCTTCGCCATGAGCCTTGCCCTCCTTGATCCTCTTCCTGGCTCTCTGAAGCTCCTCTCTGGTGAAGGGCTCTGTCTCAATATCCAGTTCTTCAAACAGCCGCCTGATCTCCCCAGTGCTCTGGGCTGTGGAGGGCGGCTCTCCTAGTAGGGTCCTAAAATGGTCTAGCCATTTCCTCTTCCTATCCTCGGGCCCTGTTCCCTGGATCTGACTTTAACACCTTCTCTTCCTCCCTGTGATCTCGTTGATGATCATCCAGCTCTCCTTACATCCAGACCGCTCTCTCCACACTTCTGATCTTCTCTATCTTTGCCTGCTCTCTGTTCTCAGTGTAAGCGGTACAGAGTTCTTCCCTCATCACCTCCTCAGTCTCCATCCTCTCCTCCGTAGGATCAGCATAGAAGTGGTCCTAGGCAGCTTTCAGGTGTTCTCTGGCTGCACACACTTTTGGGTCTGCAGAGCAGACGTGCTTCCTTTTGTTCTCCTCACCACCAGGGTCTCACTTGCTTCCGCCACTGCATTGGTGAAGTACCCGTACCTCGTCGTCACACTCTCCTCAGTCCATCCAATCTCTCTCTCCTCTGTCTCTCCACACAGAGCACTGAACCTTTTCCTCACTTCCACTGTGAACCTCTCCTGTAGCTTATCATCTTCCTTGAAAGTTCCCCAGTCATAGATTGCTCTCCGGGACTGAGCCTTGCTCTTTCTTAAGCTCACCCGGACATCACTCATAACAAGTCGGTGGTCACTGCCCAGTGTACTGAAATAGTTGTATGGTTCTGTTTTCAGAACACTATTCCGCCACTTTTTCCTCACCAGAATGAAATCAATCTGGGACGTAGGTGCATATCTGAGATATAGGTCCACATCATCCCCGGACTCTTCCTAAACCTTAGGTTGGTCGCTATCAAGTTCGCCTCCAGCAGGTTTTTTTTTAGTAGTCTTCCATTTCGGTTCGTGTTGTTATGGAAGTACCAGCAAGGATCTTCACTTCCCTCCTTACTCAGACGTGCATTGAAGTCCCCCAAAACAAGCAGGATGTTGTGTGCTTGTGTGGTGTTGACAGCTCTATATTTATATATATATATAAATATATCAATATATATATATATATAAATATATAAATATAAATATATATATATATATATATATATATATATATATATATATATATATATATATATATATATATATGTGGTGGCTGCCAAATCGTTTTCGAGTACGCCACTACTTCATATCCATGTAGGAGAACCCCTACTGATGCGCTGAACGAGTGTGACTTTTTAGTCCAGCCAGCGACTTGAAACCTCTGGTACAAACACTGCACTTGTAACAATTATTGACACATAGTGCTGGGCCCATGGTACCCTGTGACGACAAGTGCAGAGAGATCTCCAGATATAAAGCAGTGCCTGTGCCGTGAAGCTTTTATAGTGAGCAAAGGCACTGCACAAAGCCAGTCCCACTCTCTTAACCAGCATGATATTTACCAAAAAGAAGAACAAGTCAACATCACTGGATACCATCAGGGTTGCAGGTGTTATATCAGAGTTTTCCTTCTCCTAGAATTCTGCCTTGACAAAGGCTAAGGGGTAATCTCTCCCGGATATATATATATATATATATATATATATATATATATATATATATATATATATATATATATATATATATATATATATATATACATTACATACATATATATGTATGTATATATTAATTTAAGTAAGTAAGTTAAAATTATTTAAAAAAATTTTTTTAATAGATTTTCTTATTTTACGTCTTTTATATATATATATATATATATATATATATATATATATATATATATATAAAAGACGTAAAATAAGAAAATCTATTAAAAGAATTTAAAAAAAAAATTTTAACTTACTTACTTAAATTTTCACTTCATTTAAGTAAGTAAGTTAAAATTTTCACTCCATTTAAGTAAGTAAGTTAAAATTAAAAAAAAAATTTTTTTTAATAGATTTTCTTATTTTACGTCTTTTATATTATTGTTCTGCATCCTCCTGCATTGAACCACCTAGGTACTATGACATAACCTGTGTATTTGCTGGCATGGGCGTACATCTGTGCGCTTATGTTAGTTGATATATTAAATTATCTCTCTCTCTCTCTCTCTCTCTCTCTCTCTCTATATATATATATATATATATATAGTTTTAATATAGATGAGATTCTACAGGACTAGAACTATTTCACTCTTTAGAAATCATCAGGAATCTCATATATATATATATATATATATATATATATATATATATATATATATATATATATATATACATATATATATATATATATATATATATATATATATATATATATACATATATATATATATATATATATATATATATATATATATATATATATATATATAACTTTTGTATACCCTGTAATACTGACAGCAATGCATACATAAATATGAACATGTCATCGATCCTCAGTGTCGCCAGACAACTTGTTATAAGATTCCGTTTCGTATTGTTCATGGAATATGTGGCTGGATAGTATTCTATATATATATATGACTATATATATAGTTAAAGAATGAGGATTAACGTGGTTGGCTGTGCAATAAGGGCTTTATTTAAAGTACTGACAATTGTTTCGTTGATCATGTGGGTCTAGAGTTCGCTAATCGCTTGATGTTGCGTTATTCCATCTCCAATACATTATTCACCTATATATATGACTGTATATATATATATATATATATATATATATATATATATATATATATATATATAAAATATAAGAATCAAAGAACTGTTCAAAACATTTTTGTGCTTACAACTGTTTCCTCCAAACCGAGGTTTGGATTCTTCGGACCAATTTATTAATGAATGAACAGTTATATGACCTCCTTTCACCCAAGAGACATACAGATACATATGCAAATATTGTGGGTCAACATTCATTACACCATTTAGAGTGGCAGTACACACTTAGAGATTACATTCATATTAAAAGGTACAATCAAAAATACAGGTTAAAATACAACATGAAAATAAGCGGTTATATAGTGCAAATGTTATGTGGCAAGCACGTGCGTCTTGTTTATATAGTGTGGCAGAGAGTCACGTGTAGTAGAAGCACTTAGGTAGGTAAACAAGAGTGTTAGGTTGGTTGATCTGGTGGCAAATTCTTTATATGATTGTTATAGTCTGTGTGTGGAGAAATGATGTAAGCATTAAAAATAGTGCAATCATTAAAAATATTAAAAGTATTGGAAATGCACAGCAGCGAAGGGATGTTATGGACTTCATGTACTTCGACATTTTCATAGTCAGGGGAGTGTATTTTTCAGATTATATTCCCCTCACATAATCCACGACAATTCGATATTGAGCGTTTGACAATCCAGTTAGAGAATCGTATTCTGATGTTCAATACAGGAGGCTGTTACGTTTCGAGAATCGACATTGAATACTACCCGGAAGTGTGTGTGTGGCTAAGGGGGGTTAATGCATGAGGGGAGGTAACTCCGAGGTTTCTATTACTAACTATTGAAATGTGTCTCAAAATAGTCCCTAATTTCTATGGTTGTGCGCAACTTCTAAAACATTTCTAAAGCATAAAGTGTTTTAACTATAGAGTAGTCTATTAAGTTGTGCTGAAGGTGTTCGTATTATTATGGTGAATTAACCCCCATCGTATATAGTCACATATATAGGTGAATAATGTAATGGAAATCGAATATATATATATGACTATATATATATATATATATATATATATATATATATATATATATATATATATATATATATATATATATATATATATAACTATATATGAAATGAATGTATATGTAGTGTATTTTGCAATACACTATATGCTTAATTAAAAGCATTTTGAAAACTTTACGCTATTAGTGTATTTTGCAATACACTATATATACATTCATATATATATCGCTATTTCAGAGCACCCATTCTAATTTTCAATTTTTGCTGGGCCGGCAACCGCTCTGTATAATCAGTTCCTGATTATTACTGGAATTCTATAAGAATCCAACATTCATAATTTTCAGCAGACAAGGGAGTGCTAGGCTTTGATAAGTACCAACCGTACGAAACAGACCTCTGTCAGCTTATCTTCCCTTGTTTGCTGAAAATAGAAGTAAGTACATAGTCACTACTTTAAAACAATAGCGCAAGGTCTTCAAAATGCTTTTAATTAAGCATAAAGTGTATTGCAAAATACACTGTATATACATTCATATATATATATATATATATATATATATATATGTGTGTGTGTGAGACTTTCTCAGAATACACAGCACTTCCTTATTTATATTTACTAGCAGAAAAACCACCTTTCGTGTGGTTTTCTGCTAGCATGTGTAGTGTGTATATTGATATTATACGCAGGTATATATACATGTAGATATGATACATGAAATAAAATCGTAATTGACAATATACACAGAAATTGAACAAAGACTGCGTTACACTGTCGTATGTAATCAGTAACGTAATCCATGATACATTAAAAAAGACGATATTATATATAAACTGCATTAGAAGAAAATTAGTAACAGAAAATTAGTATGTTTATTTAAGCGATCGCCACCAGAAATGTTGATATCACACACTCACTCTTTCTATATATATGGTAGTTGAAGTGGTGGTGGTGGCGACCGGAAGTGCAACTTTGAAAAGAAGTCAATTTTAAATTATTTTTCTTTACGAAATTGAGTAGATAAATTATGTAATATTCATTCATTATTTATTCAAAGGGCGGTGGATTGGCAGTATCGGTAGAGGGTCGGACGCCATGCTTTCCAGCATAGTTATGTCCCTTTACGATCTGAGTTCA
Source organism: Eledone cirrhosa (assembly GCA_964016885.1). NCBI lineage: Eukaryota > Metazoa > Mollusca > Cephalopoda > Octopoda > Eledonidae > Eledone > Eledone cirrhosa. Next base: position 208,773,956 of record OZ024741.1, on the reverse strand, counting down.
AATCCCGCCGAGGTTGACTTTGCCTTTCATCCTTACGGGGTCGATAAAATAAAGTACCAGTAATGCACTGGGTAATTGCTGGCCTTGTGCCTAAAGTAGAAACAATTATTTATTCAAAGTAATCCAACTTATTTTACAAACGGGATATAAAAATATAAACCGTACGCAATCCCGCAGACCTTCCTTTATTATAGTTTAGATGGAATCATAGACGTTATCAAATACAGCAAAATAAGAATTTTTGCAAATGATTCTAACCTCTAAATGATCATCAACGAAGTAAGAGATCGGGAATATTTTCAATCGGATCTATACACTGTTATTCAACAATAACAAAACAAAAAAAAACAAAAAATTACAATATGCTGCTAAACGAAGAAGATTGAACTAATTAATTTTGGAAAAGTTGATGTATTTAAACAACCGTATTATTTTCCCTCAGCAAAAACCCTGATGGTATGAAATAGCACAACATATCTCAGCCTAATAGCATTTGCTGTAATACGCTCATGAACAACTAAGTTGACGTCTTTCTGGATCATTAGAACTTCCTAGTCTAAAGATTCTGATATCATTACGTTTCTCTTCACTAACTTTGTTTAGCTCCATCTTAAATACTATTGCATACTCTGGGCACCCCACACGAAATAAATTAGCTGCAAATTGAAGCACCCCAGAGGTCAATTAAAATAAACAAAAAGCTATCATTCTCTAAAACATCGCCATGAGTGCCGCATCATTTATAAAATGTGAAAAATATTTAATCAATATTGCCAAAATGATGCTGACATCAACTTCTAAAGTTACCAAAGGCTTGATCCCCATACCATCATCTACTACAAAATTAGAGCTCGCATCACGATAACATTACGATAGAATTGTTTCATCTCAACTCTCTTTAATATCTTACCGAAATACATCACATTAGAAAAAGGTCCGAAAACATTCAAATGATTCTTGAACCAAATTCTTCAAGAAATTCCAGATAAAACGCTTTCAGTCGGTTATATTTCCGCCGTTAAAAACTTTATATTTAAGTGAGTTAAGGTATCAAAAGTATGACTTACGTGTGTAACATGATTTTGGCCTGGGCCAATACTAACCAAAACGTATAACGTTATCAAAGTGATATATATATATATACACTGGTATATATCACAATTATTTCTTCAAAGACACCTATCAAAAAATAGAATATATTTTTTGTATGAACTGATTTCTTTTCGTTGTCTACTGTAAATTCACACGCACACACACACACACACACACACACACACACACACACATATATATATATGTATATATATATATATATATATATATATATCATCCACTTCTATAGTTATTCTCCTTATGTAGAGAACAAAACGTTGAATAATGCTACTAATTTTAGTGGCAATTCGACATGTTTATAATATCCAGCTTTTATCAGCGACCTGATTATGCGTGTGTATCATTTTAACGGCTTGACCGCATGCGTTGGGCAGGGAGCATACTATTTACTTGCTATTAGGCTTGATACCTTATGGCGTGGAAATAGGGCTGTCTGAAGATTCATTTCTTTCCATTGGAAATTCGTTGGATTTTCAATCTTTCGGAATGATGAAACCGTCGGTAACAGCGTCTGAACAGGTGGTTATTTAATAATTTTTTAATTTATTTAGAAAATTGTTTAATAACCGCTTGCTTCGCTACCTTTATATATATATATTCATATTATTAAGGCTAAATAGTAAGACATAGTATTCTTGAGTTTCGACTGATGAGCTTGGAATAACTCAGATTGACAGATCTCTCTATTTAGCCCTATGAATATTAAAACTCTACTTCGGTATTGAGTAAACCTTTCTCTCAGCCGTTAACCACATAGGTATATACATACATACATATATATATATATATATATATATATATATATATATATATATATATATATATATATATATATATATATATATATATATATATGTATGTATGTATATACCTATATATATATATATATATATATTATATATATATGTATATATATATATATATATATATATATATATAAATATATATATATATATATATATTGTTATACTTTGGGAGGGTCATGTTGCCAATAAGAAACACACGCACCAGTTGCTTTCATTTCAATTTATTATATATTTATAAATTTATAAATTTACAAATCTACAAACTTATAAATTTCTGGTTGGTTGGTTGGTTCCACAACCAGATAGTTGTTTATATATAGTCATAGTCCTTTCGTCACACACTCTGTGACCTCTTCAGTGACTGGGGATTCCTTTCTTTGTTTCTGTGCCTTTCCTTTCTTCTATCCTACGCCATTTTGTTTCTGTGTGTGTGTTGTGTGCTCAGTTTGCGCATGCGCCACATCCGGGTATCTGTGTGTGTTTGTGTTCATTTATCTATTTGTTTATTTATTTATTTATTTATTGTTGGTTGGTTGTTTGTTCTATGTGTGTGTGTGTTTTCATTTTGTCCTGTGTGTGTTTTCATTTTGTCCTTAATTGTAAGTTGTGATGTTGCTGTTCCACTCATATTTTCTATTTAATTTTGGTTGTAATTCTTTTATGCTTACTGCCTCTGTAATTTGCCTAAACATTGCATCTTTTCTGTGTGTGGATTCTATTTTTATTTCTATGTTCTCTAATCTACCCCTGTGTTCTATCTTAGCATGTTGGTAGAGCACAGATGATTCTTTATTATCTTGAAGGTCTCGCCAGTGTTCATTTATTCGTTCCCCTATACTACGAGCTGTCTCTCCTATGTACACTATATTTTTGTTTCTACATTGTCCTTCAGTACATCTTATGCTATACACTACATTTCTAGTTTTACAGTTAATATGGGGGCTTATTTTACAGGTTATACATTTCTTATCTATACATGAGGGTCTTTGGAACGGGTATGTCTTGCTAATAAGTCTTTTTACGGAGGTACCTGGTCTTTCTACTATCTTAATATTGAGTTTATGTTTATTTAGGGCCCTTCTAAATTTGTAGGCTAGTTCGCCTCTAGGGGTTGTATTGATGAACATTACACTCTGGTATTTATTGCTATCATACCATGAGTTTATTCTATTGGCCTTGTTCCTAGTTCTTTCTATTATATTCCAAAATTTGCTCCTATACAAGGGGCAGGTCCCATTTATGTCATTATTTACCATTTTTTCCCATTTGGTTCTGGCTCCTCTATACACTCTGATTCTATCTTTCTGATTGTAGCCAGAGAACTGCATACGGTGGATGAAGTGTTGTATGTGTCTCTCTAGTTCTTCGGGGCTGCACATGCGGGACACATTTCTCATCACCCGTACCAAATCCGCAATCAGTATGTTGATTTTGGTATGGTCCGGCAAGAGGCAGACCAGCAAGAGGCAGACCACCTACCATTACCTCAATGGCCAAGAAAACCCACACAGATAGATGGAACGGGTGGACCAGAGCCATACGGACACCCGAAAACCACGATGAACTGAAGAAAATGATTGCACATGCGGTAGGGGCCAGCATAAAATTAACCCTTAAGGAACATATGTTCAAATTTAATGGTAAGACATATGCCCAAGAGGAAGGAGCAGCCATTGGTGTTAGCATTGCAGGCGACATAGCTAACTTATTCATGGTATGGTGGGACAGTAGACTTAAACAAAAACTTAAAGAACAATTAGAAGACAGCTTAACCCTGATAATGTACTCCCGCTACGTAGATGATATAAACATCGTAGTTAAGACACCCCACTAAAGAACAGTCAGTAACTAGAGAAAAACACAATGGAAAGCATCCAGCAAATAGCAAACTCCATCCACCAGAGCATTAGAGTTACTATAGACTACCCAAGTAGACACCCCAACCATCGATTACCTGTACTAGACACAGAGCTCTGGTTAGATACCATTAACAACCAAAAACAAATCCTCCATTCCCATTATGCCAAACCCATGACTTCCAAACATCTGATCCACCGAAACTCGGCCATTTCGGACCATACCAAAATCAACATACTGATTGCGGATTTGGTACGGGTGATGAGAAATGTGTCCCGCATGTGCAGCCCCGAAGAACTAGAGAGACACATACAACACTTCATCCACCGTATGCAGTTCTCTGGCTACAATCAGAGAGATAGAATCAGAGTGTATAGAGGAGCCAGAACCAAATGGGAAAAAATGGTAAATAATGACATAAATGGGACCTGCCCCTTGTATAGGAGAAAATTTTGGAATATAATAGAAAGAACTAGGAACAAGGCCAATAGAATAAACTCATGGTATGATAGCAATAAATACCAGAGTGTAATGTTCATCAATACAACCCCTAGAGGCGAACTAGCCTACACATTTAGAAGGGCCCTAAATAAACATAAACTCAATATTAAGATAGTAGAAAGACCAGGTACCTCCGTAAAAAGACTTATTAGCAAGACATACCCGTTCCAAAGACCCTCATGTATAGATAAGAAATGTATAACCTGTAAAATAAGCCCCCATATTAACTGTAAAACTAGAAATGTAGTGTATAGCATAAGATGTACTGAAGGACAATGTAGAAACAAAAATATAGTGTACATAGGAGAGACAGCTCGTAGTATAGGGGAACGAATAAATGAACACTGGCGAGACCTTCAAGATAATAAAGAATCATCTGTGCTCTACCAACATGCTAAGATAGAACACAGGGGTAGATTAGAGAACATAGAAATAAAAATAGAATCCACACACAGAAAAGATGCAATGTTTAGGCAAATTACAGAGGCAGTAAGCATAAAAGAATTACAACCAAAATTAAATAGAAAATATGAGTGGAACAGCAACATCACAACTTACAATTAAGGACAAAATGAAAACACACACAGGACAAAATGAAAACACACACACACATAGAACAAACAACCAACCAACAATAAATAAATAAATAAATAAACAAATAGATAAATGAACACAAACACACACAGATACCCGGATGTGGCGCATGCGCAAACTGAGCACACAACACACACACAGAAACAAAATGGCGTAGGATAGAAGAAAGGAAAGGCACAGAAACAAAGAAAGGAATCCCCAGTCACTGAAGAGGTCACAGAGTGTGTGACGAAAGGACTATGACTATATATAAACAACTATCTGGTTGTGGAACCAACCAACCAACCAGAAATTTATAAGTTTGTAGATTTGTAAGTTTATAAATTTATAAATATATAATAAATTGAAGTGAAAGCAACTGGTGCGTGTGTTTCTTATTGGCAACATGACCCTCCCAAAGTATAACAATATCGGTTTCAACACACGATTTCAGATAAATAATCTTGCTAAACAAATTCAGAAACGAAATATATATATATATATATATATATATATATATATATATATAAATAGGAAAATGTAATACCCCGACGACAGAGCACAAGCCGTTTCGACGGCTATTTCTGGGTCCAGAAATAGCCGTCGAAACAGCTTGAGCTCTGCCGTCGGGGTCATACATTTTCCTATTACCCTAAGTATTGAGTACTTTGGTGCGTTATGGTCCATCTGGTTCCTTACCACAACTCCTTCGTTATATATATATATATATATATATATATATATATGAATTAGAAAATAGTGTAAGAAGCCAGGACTATCCGTCATCAGTGATCTTCTGCCATCATAGGTATTTCTTCGCATTAAATATCATATACCTCAGGCCAGCGCAATAACTACATAAAGTTATTGGGATAAAAAGAATTGGATGGAGAAAGAGAGACATGTACACAAACAAGAATGGTAAGGCAATGTAAAGGGTGAAAAATCAAGTCAGTGATACAAGTGAACATAAGATCTGGCGAATCATTGACGAGAAGACGAAAGACGCATCCAAACCATGCGAAATGTGAGCGAGAAAAGAATTTCACACAGGTCAGAGTGGGAGTGAGAGGGGGTGACTAGCAGAGAGTGAGAGAGTGAAAGTGTGAGGAAGAGGCTAGACGAGAGAGGGTGACCAGCAGAGGGGGTGAATGAAAGTAAGACATACAAGGAGAGAGAAGGGGGAGATATATATACATATAACAAAGAGGGTGTGGTAAGATACCAAGTGGACCATAACGCACCAGAGTACTCAATACTTAGGGTAGTAGAGTGGGTAATAGGAAAAGAGTGAGGACCCCACGGCTGAGCTCCGACCGTTTCGACAGCTAGATCCTGTTCGGATTTAGCTGCAGAAACGACTGGAGCTCAGCCGTCGGTGTCCTGACTCTTTTCCTATAAAACTTTCTATTCAACCTTAATAAAATGAATATATATATATATATATATATATATATATATATATATATATATATATATATATATATATATATATATATATATATATATATATATATATATATATTGCTATACTTTGGAAGGAGGATCATGCTGCTAATAAAACACGCACCTCTTGGTTTTCACTTCAATTTATTATGCATTTCCAGTTGGTTAGTTTAATAACCGGATCGTAGTTTATTTGTTTATTGTCAAAGATCTTTCGTCGCTTATTCTGTGACCTCCTCAGTGACTAATTTATTTTGTTTCTCTCCTTTGTTCTATCCTACACTATCTTGTTTACACACACATACACATATATATAATCTTCAACTCTTCAACTCTTTATTAATTTTCCTACAAACACACACATATATACACATATATATATATATATATATATATATGTATGTATAATAAGAGTTATTTGAAAGCATATTCTATATGACGACGTTGATGATGATGATAATGATGATAATAATGGATGATAATGAAGCTGATGATGACGATAGCGATGTTGATAGTGGTGATGGTGGCATTGATTATGGTGATGATGATGGTAGTGGTGGCGATGATGTTGATGATGGTGATGATGGAGATAGAGTCTCTGTTGTGTATAATATAATATAATATGTATAAAATAATATAGTGTATAATATAATATAGAAAGTAGTGAATGGTGAAATTATAATGTTTGTATTGTTAAAGATACATTGATGCAAAATAACACATAACACCAATAATACACACAAACACGCACACATATACACGCATACACACACACACATTCACACGTATTCACTCATTCTCACACACACGCACACATTCACACAAACACACTCATTCACACACATACACATTCATTCACACACACACATATACACACATACACGCAGGCACACACACACATTCACACGCATTCACTCATTCACACACACACACACACACACATTCACACACACACGCATTCACACACATACTCATTCGCATGCAACGCACACACACCCATTCACACTCTCACACACACACTCATTCACACACACACACACTCATTCACACACACTCACTCATTCACACACGCACGCACTCATCCACACACATACACTCATTCACACACACACACACACATTCACACACACTCATTCACACACACTCACTCACGCACTCGTTCGCATACAACCCACACGCACATTCACACACACACACTCACGCACACTCATTCACACACGCTCACTCACGCACTCGTTCGCATACAACCCACACGTACATTCACACACACACACACACACACGCACACTCATTCACACACACACACACGCACACTCATTCCCACATCCATACACACATACACACATTCACATACACACTCATTCACACGCACACACTCATTCACATACGCACACTCATTCACACACACTCACGCCCTCGTTCGCATACAACACGCACACATTCACACACATACATCCACACACTCGTTCGCTCGCACACACACACATTCACACACACACATACACACATACACACATGCACACTCATTACCTAACCAAACATATACACTCATTCACATGCCACACAATAGTGTCACATTACAAAATACCCTGATAAACACACACGCACACACACACACACCAGACTATATAGATAGAGACATCATACTGACACACACATACACACCATACCTTATTACACTGGACCTATACACTTACACATACTCTGACATATGCACAGACCACAAAAGACATTGATGCACACACCACACCACACTAACACTGATATACACACATACACTGACACACACACACACACACACACACACACACACACTGACACACCCATTGGCCACCCACAGTGTGTTACATCTGTAGAGAGAAAGGTTAGTACGTACAGTTTTCACTTAGATTACATGATTATGCCGATGATGATGGAGATGAGCAATTTGTTCTAATTAAAAACACACACACTTACGTTTATGTGCACACACGCACACATATACGCAAGTATATATATATATATACTTGCATATATATATACATATACATATATATAATATATATATATATATATATATATATATATATAGAGAGAGAGAGGGGAGAATGAGAGAGTGACACACACACACATTCACACACAGATATATATATATATCACTCCCCCTCTCTCTCTCTCTCTCTATATATATACAGAGGGAGTGAGGGAGAGAGAGAGAGACTATATATGTACATAAGAAAGCATACATACACAGAAACACACACATATATATACAAACATTCTAACAGTTACAATGGCCATGTATGATTTCAGTGGAAAGAACAATGAGGCATACATCCGCATACACACATCCACTCACGCACCCTCATATATATGTATATAAGCATACATACATACTTACATTACATGCACACATGCATACATACTTACATACACACATACATACATACATACATACATACATACATACATACATGGTGGCTGCCAACTCGTTTTCGAGTACGGCCACTACTTTATATCCATGTAGGAGAACCCCTACCGATGCGCTGAACGCTGTGACGTTTTAGTCCAGCCAGCGACTTGAAAACTCTGGTACAAACACTACACTTGTGACAATTATTGACACATAGTGCTGGGCCCATGGTACCATGTGACGACAAGTGCAGAGAGATCTCCAGGTATAAAGCAATGCCTGTGCCGTGAAGCTTTTATAGTGAGCAAAGGCACTGCACAAAGCCAGTCCCACTCTCTTAACTAAGATGATATTTACCAAAAAGAAGAACAAGTCAACATCATTGGATACGATCAGGGTTGCAGGTGTTATATCAGAGTTTTCCTTCTCCTAGAATTCTGCCTTGACAAAGGCTAAGGGGTCATCTCTCCCGGTGATTTTGGATGGCCATTGACTCATAAGAGCTCCTTTGCCCTTTGATAGGTTTTGTTTTTAGTCCTGCAGGATGTCCAAAGTCACCCTCCTCACCAAGAAACCTTGGTGGGGTTGCCAGTTTAGTCGCCAACGACCCGACCATGAGACAGGTTGTACTGGGATACATGTTACCAGTAGCACCAACTGGTGACCTGACACATACATACATACATACATACATACATACATACATACATACATACATACATACATACATACATACATACATACATACATACAGCGATAGATGGTAAAACAAGGGACTATTGATACTGTATCGTTATCCCAGTCTTTATCAAAACCCCTGGGATAGATTTTGGGGAAGAAGAGGCTTAAAAGAACCTCTTAGTTACCGTAAGTAAGCATCATTATAGCTTGGTGGATTGGCAGTATCGGTAGAGAGTCGGACACCATGCTTTGAAGCATAGAGTTACGTCCCTTTAAGATCTGATTTCAAATCCCGCCGAGGTTAACTTTGCCTTTCATCCTTATGGGGTCGATAAAATAAAGTACCAGTAATACACTGGGATAATTGCTGGCCTTATGCCAAAAGTAGAAACAATTATATCTTAACAACAACAGCATCAACAGAAGCAGCAACAACAACAACAGCAGCATCAACAACAGTAGCAACAATTGTAGCAAGAGTTGTCCCTATGGATTAGATATTCTTCCCAGATATCAGATTAAAGATTCTCAATATTATAAATCCTAGATGCATAGCATTCGGTAAGTTCAAACAGAATATTTTTACAAAGTTGAAGAAGCGAGTGCCTAAATGGTCACTCGATCTACTAGAAATAGCAACCAAATATGCTTTAAATCACACACATCTACCGAAGAAGAAGAAGAAGAAGAAGAAGAAGAATTAGTAGTTTACCAAATAAATGCTGATGTTAAGCTATAACTAAATGTCTTTTCAGAACGATTTTATATATTACTATTCCCTCAAGTTTCTGAACTATTAGCGTTCTCATTCGATATGTTAGGAACAACTCCAATACAACAATTATTGGAGTACGATGGTATGACTGACATCTTGAGCCCAATGGAGTTCGGTATCCACAAGAAATCGAAGGGTACTAGTGATTAAAGAGAAAGTAGGAATCGGTGTTATATAACAGGTGACACCGAAAAAATTATGAAAATGGGATTGCGGGTTTGGTGTGTGTGAAACGAGTGGGGAATATTGGAAATGTGAGTGGGATTTATGGAGCTTGCAGTTGATGGATGTGGATATATAGAGGTTCCAGTGGATGAAGGTGGGATTATGGAAGGATTCATGAAGTCTTTAATGGATCGAGGTTGGCCGATGGAAGTGAATATATAGAGGTTCTCAATACTGTCACCATATTTTAAAAGATGTCGGAAATATCAGTTACAGTAGAAGTCATATTAAAATGATAGAGTAGCAAATGATGAAGCAATGGAGTTAGTCTTTGGTAAGTGTGTTGGCGTTAATGCAGTAGTCCATAAAACCGTACAATTTTGGGATCCATTTAACTTAGAAAAATGTTAAGATTAGCGTAACTGGGTATTAATATTAGTGCTCATAGTGATCTCGTTAAATTGGTGGTAAAAGTCACCAGACAATGAGAAGCAACTGAGAGTAAAGACGATTTCGGTTAGGAGGATAGATGTACTAGGGAGGACAGTGCAGGGAAGGTTTATGGACTGATTGGTTATCACTGTAAGAGATGATCGTGTTCACTGTTTCTATATCGATGGCAAAGATAAGTTACTTTTTATATATATTGGAAATCATTCCGAGGAAGACGGCAACTAATCAGCAATACAGCAAACCCATAGCAACCATATATTTTGTTGTGGGCCGCAAAAGAAAAGCGAAAAGTAATCTAATGAGATATTAACCCTGAAATCAGAAAGCGATCAGCTGAAAATTTAAACGAATTATGTTTATACCAATCAGGGAAACGAAACAACGAACAGAGTCATAAAACATGTTCTTGGAACGAAACTACTAGATTAGAAACTCTTATCACAAGGGGACACAACCATGGCGAAAGGATAAGTATTAGTAAGCACTTTAACAGGAAGGACAAATATTTACCCTTTTTGAAATGGCGTCCGAGGAAAATATTTGAAATGCACCAAACCTAAAGAATAAACTTTTCTTTAGAATATGATTATGGATTTGGTGTGCATAAAACGTGTATGAAAAGTGTGTACATATTCTTTGAAGAATATATAGCTTTGTGAAAAAAAAAAAAAATACTGCATTAATTCAATCTTACTTTTCATTTATATGTAATCTTTAACTAATGAAAATCTAAACATTTAAAAATCTTTCTATGATAAATAACGAAAAGCATTGCCATATATTCATTAAACATCCTTTTTAACAACCCTTGCTGTAACTAATTAGCAGATTTAACATATTTTAACATACTTGTGAAAAAACATTGATAATTCTTTAATTTTTGCATGTCTAAAAATATACTCAAGCTTAGGCTTTGCACTTATAGATTTATAATTCCATCCTTTTTGAATGCACATTGAGTTGAATCTTGTAATATTCTAGATGATTTGTCTTATGATATTAATCAATTTTTTGTTATTTGTTTTTATTATATTTCCTGAAGAAATGCAGTTTTGGGTAGAAAACTACTAATGGAGTAAATTTACTGATAATATCTGTTTTTTTCCCCACAAATGAATGGAGTACTCTGGTTGCATTGAAATGCCCATAGCGATGTATAAATAAATAATTGTTTCTACTTTTTGGCACAAGGCCAGCACTTATCCCAGTACATTACTGGTACTTTATTTTATCGACCCCGTAAGGATGAAAGGCAAAGTTAACCTCGGCGGGAATTGAACTCAGATCGTAAAGGGACGTAACTATGCTGGAAAGCATAATCCAAGCCTCTACCGATACTGCCAATTATGTGTATATATATATATATGTGTATATATATATATATATGTGTATATATATATGTGTATATGTATATATATATCTGTGTATATATATATATATGTGTATATATATATATATGTGTGTGTATATATATGAGTGTGTAAATATGTGTGTATATATAAATAAATAATATTAATAATAATCTTATTGAATTGTGAACACACACACACATATATATATGTTTATTATGGGTTAACGATATTGAAATACATGTACCCGGTATTCTCAAACGGATACTGGAATAACTGTGATATGACCACGGCTTTAAAATACCCAGTGCGACTATGTATGTTTAATATACATAAACATTGTATACATTTCTATTTAACTCTTTCTTTCTTTCCTTCTGTTTCGCTTTCTTTCTTTCTTTCTTTCTTTCATTCTTTCTTTCTTTCTTTCTTTCTTTCTTTCTTTCTTTCTTTCTTTCTTACTTTCTTTCTTTCTTTCTTTCATTCTTTCTTTCTTTCCTTCTTTCCCTCTTTCTTTCCTTCTTTCTTTCTTTCTTTTTCACTCACTATATAGATAAGGTGGTTAGAGTGCGGGAATGGAGAGAAATAGACTATCGCCACCCTTTCTTGGTGAACGAGAATTTGAAGCCTAACAACAGAATCTATGTCGGTAATTTAAAGGTGTAATGTCAGAACTTTCCCACGTGATCTGCCGGGCCAGGAAATGAAGAAATTCAAAGTTGAGACGTAAAATTCTCTCTCTCTCTCTCTCTCTCTCTCTCTCTCTCTCTATATATATATATATATATATATATATATATATATATATATATCCCAAATTAAATTAAGGGTGTTATGTCAGAGAGACATGCGACATATCCACTGTAGAATATGCTCCAAGATTCCAATGAATAGATCCGAGCATTTTATATCAACTAGAAATTGATTGACATATATATATCTAAAATAAACATATGAAACAATTACAGGGAATAATTTGTAAAAGTGTGTAAACACACATAGCTAGGTGGGTAACTAATTAAAGTTTAACTAGAATTTTAAATGTAGATATCTTTCAAGTTGATTAATCTTCCTTGTATATATTTCATTAAAGAAATATATTTCACCATCAATCGATCGGTAAACCACAGTAGCTCAATTTCCGTATTTCAACAAGGGAGAAGATTTAACTATCTGTGTTTAAACAGCAAATTCAAATCTGCGAATGACTAGCAGCACGAGTTGCATTTTTTAAAAATACACACATCGTACCAGCTTCATCCCAGTGGCGTGAATAAGGTTATCGACAACTAGAAATAGCAGCCGAGTCCTTTCAACTGAGTTAGCTCTACAATTAACGGTCCGTATATAGCCTGTAATAGATGGTGAAATATATTTCTTTAATGAAATATATACAAGGAAGATTAATCAATTTGAAATATATCTATATTTAAAATTCTAGTTAAACTTTAATTAGTTACCTACCTAGCTATGTGTGCTTACACACTTTTACAAATTATTCCCTGTGATTGTTTCATGTTTATTTTAGATATATATATATGTCAATCAATTTGTAGTTGATATATATATATATATATATATATATAAATATATATATATATATAGATAGGTGTGTGTATGATTGTGTATAGAAGATTATATTAATAAGAGGAATTCCAACTTTGTCTGATTTACTCGTTTTATTTACAATCCTTTAAAATATATAATGGTATTATAATGAAATAGTATGATAGAATATTAAATTCTAAGTGTTAATTGAACAAGTACTTTCATGCTTTCGCAATCTTCAGGTTCATAATATGTGGTGACAGTCAAGTTTGCAATTTTCAACTGTAATAAGATGGGTAAATTTCCTACCTTTTATACATTTTATACAGAGAAAAGTGGCTCCAGAATGCTAAGCCCTGTAAACTGTATTTCGACCAATCAGTGTGTAGTTTCACTGAATTACTAAAGCTGATTGGTTTAAGCGTCACGGCTGGTTGAGCATATCTAACGACCAATAATCATATCCAAAGCATCAATTGTTTTGCTATTTTTAGAAATGATGAAAATAGCATTTTCTATTAATCATCACCATCAACATCACTTTTATTATTATTATTATTATTGTTGTTGTTGTTGGTGGTCGTGGTGGTCGTAGTCATAGCGTTATTATTGTTAACACTTAGAATTTAATATTCTATCATACTATTTCATTATAATACCATTATATATTTTAAAGGATTGTAAATAAAACGAGTAAATCAGACAAAGTTGGAATTCCTCTTATTAATATAATCTTCTATATACAATCATACACACCCGTGTATATTTACCTATCTCTCTCTCTATATATATATATTCCTATTGTGTATATGCCAACATGTCTGGAAAGCAACAAATGAAATCAACAGAATCAGAAATAATTCTAAAGGAGATATCATCGAAATTATCAACACTTATCACGATGATAGACGCACAATCCTCTATTTTAAACGAAATAGAAAAACAATCTACAGACGGAAAACTTATAACTGAACATATAAACTCTGAAATTAAGAATTTAGCTGAAATTATACTAACAGTTATCAAAGATACAAGAGAAAGCCTACCACAACCCCCTTGGATGTCAGAAATAAACGAAAGAAATTTGGAAAAGAAAACACATCGAATAAGAAAAGAAATGTGGAAGACATGGAAAAAATTCCTTAACATAAGAAAACAAAATTTCTGGAAAGCATACAAATGCGAAAAATATGTCGAAACACATTGGAAATGGCTCTCTCTAGCGGCACCCATACTCCCTCGTAAATACCTAATTACAGAAATTGCAGGAGAACCAGAAGAAGAAACAAAACTCCGATGGGAACTTACATTGACAAAATTCAGGACCGACATCTCCATTTCTGAATGTAAACAATCCCGCTACAAAGCAAAATATGAAGCTATTGATGACAAAATTGAAGTTGAAATTTCAAAGCTAACGACTGGTATTATAGCTGAAAAACTACAAGAACTATGGATCGGAGATATCTCAAAAGAAGAAAACAAATCAAGAAAGGTATGGCAGCAGAAACAATTATTTCTCGACGAATATGCTGCAAATTACGGTAAAGACTCTGGAACCCTGAGAAAAAGCATTAAAAGTCGACAATCTCATCAACACAACATACGCCAGAACACGTGCCAACACAAACACTCACCTTACCTTGAATCAAAGAAGAACTACGGTAATAACTCTTCGCTTTTTCTACAAAAACACCCTATCGCACACAACATGAACAGAAAGCACAAACACGATAGATATTCCTTTGACCAGACCATGAGAAGTAGTAAAACCAGGAGATCATTCTCAAGATCTCAACAGAGACTACCAACAAGGAATGTGGAAACAAAACGTAGAATAACCAGATCACTCTCAAGATCTCAACAGAAATTGCCCACAAGAAACTGGACGAAAAAACGATCTAAACCTGAAAGCAAACCTAGGTCATTTCCCCAGATTGTTAAAAATAATGCTAACAGGAAGAAAAATAATATACAGAATACCAAAAATAGGACAAAATACATAACGAAACCAAATATAATATCACGACCAAAAGTTCATCAAGCGAACACCAACAGGAATATAAATCCTGAACAGAGAAAAATCCATTTTTTAACGTCAGGACAACAAAAACCGGAAAAAGAAAAACTCCAGGAGGAAACATACCCAAAACAACTGTACACGTAGATCCTAAAATAATTAATTTATCTAAAAGAGATCTTGACAATGATGAAATGCAAATTCTGTCAAAAGGACTGAAATTCACACCGACTCCAACAGTCAACCACCAAGAACTGAAGGAGGATACCCAAGAATTCTGTCGAAAATTACCTCTTGTAGAATTCTTCGCTGATAAAAATAATGAGAGTGATGAATCACTAGTAAAGAATAAATCAAATTTCACTCCGCCAAAAGGAAGAAATATCTATCTCGACCAATACATTGACATCCTGTCTAAATTTCCTCTTAGACATAATACTAATGTTAGGCCAAACATTAACAAATCAGAAATGTCTGCACTTAAACGTATACAAAATGATAAAACAATAATAATTAAACAAGCAGATAAAGGGGGTGCAGTTTTTATAATGGATACTGAATACTTCAAGGATTTGGTTGAGGAACAACTGAAAGACACAACATTCTATCATGAAATACCGTCAAATATAGACCACAACATCATGAAGAAGATCAACAACCTGGCTTCAAAATACCACAACTCATTTACTGATAAGGAAAGAGACTACATCACCAATTTTGAGCCGAAACCCAGCAACCTGTATGGCCTACCGAAAGTTCATAAGTCAAAAGAAATACAACTGGCAGTAAGAGAACAAAACAGTGAGTACATTAAATTATTACACCCAAAAGACTTAAAACTTAGACCTATTATAGCTGGTCCAACATGCCCCACCCACCGTCTAAGCAATTTTGTTGACATTATTTTGAAACCACTATGTATTCACATACCCAGTTTCATCCGGGATGATATCGACTTCCTGTCCCATCTTCCCCAAACCACGGAAACGAATTCACTTCTACTCAGTTTTGATGTGGTAAGCCTTTACACCAACATTACACATGATTTAGGAATAAAGGCGGTTAAATACTGGGTGGAAAAACATAGAGAAGTGATTCCCATTAGATTCACAGCGCCATTTATATTAGACGCAGTTAAACTTATTCTGGAAAACAACACTTTCTTCTTCAATGGAAAGAATTACATCCAAATTAGAGGCACAGCGATGGGAACGAAGTTTGCTCCCGTTTACGCGAACTCTGTAATGGGATACTTAGAACAACAACTCTACCAAGAAATAGGGAAAAATATAGTACTGACTTTAGAAAGTACATTGAAAAATCTTGGAAGAGATACCTTGACGACTGTTTCATCATCTGGACAGAATCTCTAGATACTCTGGATGAGTTCAATATCCTCCTGAATAACCTACACCCATCTCTCCAATTCACAAAAGAGATGAGTAGGACCAAATTACCATTCCTAGATATAATGATAATAAAAAACGACACCACCATTACCACGGATATATATTATAAACACACAGACACCCATCAATATCTGAATTTTAAGTCGTGCCATCCACCTCATACAAAACGTAACATCCCATACTGCCTAGGCAGAAGAATTTGTACCATTGTAGAAGATACGAATACCAGGTACAAACGCCTAACAGAACTAAGAGAATTTTTGCTCAAACAAAAATACCCATCTCTACTTATAGAACATGGCATACAGCGGGCTATAAAAAAACCTATACAACAACTTAGGACAACCCAAGGAAGAAGAAACCAAGAACTGGTCATACCATTTATAATGACACACAACCCATGTCACCAGAATATCTTCAACACTGTCAAAGCAAACCTACCGATCATTGCTCAAAGTAATGAATTAAAAGGCTTAATCACAGATCGATCTTTGACTCTTAGTAAAAGACAGCCAAAAAATTTGAAGCAATTACTAACAAAAGCAAAGTTTGACCTTAACAACAAAGACCAATCATTCACTGTATCTAAATGCAATGATAGTCGATGCGGCACATGTCAATCCATACACGCCAGTCAATATATGAAAACAAAAACTGGAAAAATATTCCCAAATGCAAATATGAACTGCAAAAGCAGAAATCTAATTTACTGCATTAAATGCCCGAATTGTGAAGAACTATATGTCGGTCAAACTGGAAATGCACTATCGGAACGTGCACGGGTACACCGTCAACAAATCAGAGACCCAAATGTCCGTCAGATACCCTTAAGTAACCATCTAGCAACATGTGGTCAGGGAATATTTATAATATTCCCATTCTACAAATTACACAGCCCAAGTGAAATCAAGAGAAAAATCAAAGAAAAGAATTTTATTGATAAATTCAAACCCAAGCTAAATGAACAATAATAACGCTTAGGGGTATTACTTCTACTACCACTATGACTACGACCACCACTACCAACAACAACAATAATAACAATAATAAAAGTGATGTTGATGGTGATGATTAATAGAAAATACTATTTTCATCATTTCTAAAAATAGCAAAACAATTGATGCTTTGGATATGATTATTGGTCGTTAGACATGCTCAACCAGCCGTGACGCTTAAACCAATCAGCTTTAGTAATTCAGTGAAACTACACACCGATTGGTCGAAATACAGTTTACAGGGCTTAGCATTCTGGAGCCACTTTTCTCTGTATAAAATGTATAAAAGGTAGGAAATTTACCCATCTTATTACAGTTGAAAATTGCAAACTCGACTGTCACCACATATCATGAACCTGAAGATTGCGAAAGCATGAAAGTACTTGTTCAATTAACACTTAGAATTTAATATTCTATCATACTATTTCATTATAATACCATTATATATTTTAAAGGATTGTAAATAAAACGAGTAAATCAGACAAAGTTGGAATTCCTCTTATTTATATAAATATATATATATATATATGAATATATATATATATATATATATATATATATATATATATATATATATATATATATATATATATATATATATGTGTATATATATATGTATATATATTATATATCATTCCATGTTTTCGTTCTCAATGAGTATTTAATAGTGATGGGTTTATTATTTCATCTTTATTCAACCGGCGTCTGTCAACATCTGGCTTTGGTTTGTTGACCTATTCCATCTCCTCTTCTCCTAGTGTCAACACTGTTTGTAGTGCAGAGTTGTGGGTGTATATATAAAGTTCACCACTTGTAATAAATGTCTGCTGTTATTGCCGTAACGTTGAAATGTCTCCCCTATCCTTTCTCTCTTCTCTCTTTCACTTGCCTCTCTGTTTCCTATTCTCTTTTCGCTCGTTTTCTCTTTCTCTCTCTCTCTTGTTTTGACATTGAGAAATATTCTCCATTGAGAAATATTCTCAAGTTAATGTTACTCTGTATTTGTGCAATGTGTATGTGAATAGTTGTTGCTTGATATTGTGCTTGGTACACTCGACACATATGGACACACACATACACATACAGACGCACACACGCACACACACACACACATATATATATACAGACGCACACACATTGATATTGTGCTTGGTACACTATACACACATGCACACACACACACGCGCACACACGCGCACACACACATGCACCCCCCCCCCCCCCCGCGCACACACACGCACACACACACACGAGCGCACACACGCACACGCACACGCACACACAATTCGCGATATTCCTACTGTGAAAGCGTGTGCATTGAAAAAGATTTTAACAAATAAAATATCTGTTAAGAGGTGGAATTTTTAGAGAGTCGAAGGAGATTGATGACATTAATTGTTCCGGATTTTTGCATTTCGAGTTCAAATCCCTCTTCCTATCACCGACATCCTCATGGCTGGAAAACGGGACCTTCGGGACCCAGCTAACTGTGATAGGCTGCCAGTATTACACGGGTGATGGGTCAATTGGAGCAAGATCGCAATTGTATCAATAATATAGATGAGTGTGTGTAGGCTGAGGGATTGGCAGAATGAGGAGAACGCTTGATAAAATGTCATTGTGGTATTTGTTCTGTGTTTTTTTCTTCTTTTAATGTCAAACTAATAAATTTGATTTTCACATTGTTTTGTGTATTCCATTCATTCCAGAGCGGTGGATTGGCAGTATCGGTAGAGTGTCAGACACCATGCTTTGCAGCATAGAGTTATGGCCATTTATGTTCAGAGTTCAAATCCCGCTGAGGTTAACTTTGCCTTTCATCCTTACGGGGTCCATAAAATAAAACACCAGTAATGCACTGGGGTAATTGCAAAAGTAGAAACAGTTATTAATGTTGTTGATGATATGTTATGGTTTATATATATCTTTACAATTGCTTTTGTTAATATTATTGTTGATGATGATAATGGTTTCTGATTTAGGCACAAGGCGAACAATTAGGGGAGGGGAAAGTCGTTACTGGTACTTTATTTTATCGATCCCGTAGGGATGAAAGGCAAAGTTAACCTCGGAGGGATTTGAACTCAGAACGCAAAAGGCTGCAAAGAATGGTGTCCGACGCTCTACTGATTCTACCAATCCACAGCCCTTATTGATGATGATGATAATGCAATTGTTGATTATATCGTTGTTGTGGATGTTGTTGGTGATGATGATATTGATAATGTTGTTGTTGATGTCATTGTTAATGACGATGTGGATTAAGATGGCGGCAATCAGAGAAACTTGCTAGCTAATTACAAATCCAGTCGTTTAGCCGTTGACAAAATGCCTTGCCGTAACTGTTTCTGTTTTCGGAGTCCGAAATTCAAATCCCACTGAGTTCAAATTTGCCATTCATTCCTCCGGGGTCGAAAAGAAGAACAATAAACAAAGAAAAAAAAAATGTTATTTACCAGTCATGTACTGTGGTTGCCTTAATCAACTTTGACATCCACCTAAATTTTCTGGCCTTGTGCCTAAATTAGAGAATAATACGCATAAATGTGGAACTTGCACGAAACACGATAAACACTAGAACAAAGAAAAATTCTGTAAATAAAAATACAGACACTGGTTGTAGATCATTTCTTTGTTAATGAATCTGTCAAAGTTTTCGTTACACATCTGTGATCTTTTCAATGTGTTCCCTGAATGACGAACATGTATGTATGTATGTATGTATGTATGTATGTATGTATGTATGTATGTATGTATGTATGTATGTATGTATGTATGTATGTATGCATGTATGTACGTATGTATGTACGTACGTACGTATGTATGTATGTATGTATGTATGTATGTATGTATGTATGTATGTATGTATGTATGTATGTATGTATGTATGTATGTATGCATGTATGTACGAATGCATGTATGTATGTATGATTGTATGTACGAATGTATGTATGTATGTACGTGTACATGTTTGTTGTATTTATGTAGTATGTAAGTAGTGGCAGCGGTAGTACGTCATTATGGTGATAAGCGTCCATGTGTATATCTGAATATATGTATGTGTATGTGAGTGCCAGAGTTTTTTCTTTTGTTTTTGATATTTGTTATTTCTTATTAATTTTTTTATTGTTCTGTCAACTGAATTGAATTAATGGTGGTGCCGTCAGTTGACATGCTGGGTGGCTTAGTGTTTGGCTATGAGTACCACCAACAGTTTAATTTTCCTCATTCTATCATTGTAGTAATGTATGAGTGGAGGCACGTGGCCTAGTAGTAAGTGTGTTCGACTTACGATCATAATGTCGTGAGTTCGATTGCTGGGTTGCGTATTGTGTTCTTCAGCAAAACACTTCATTTCACGTTGCTCCAGCATATTCAGCTGAAAAATGAGTACTAGCAATAACTGAGGGTTTAACCCTGCGATGGACTGGCGTCCTGTCCAGGGCGAGTCCTGTACTCTAAGTCCCTCCATACCATGAAACCGGGATAAGCACCTGCCAAATGTGTCTTAAGACAAACTTTAGATTAGAGTAATGTGTGTGTATACATATACACATTGCTACATATGCATTCATTCATACATACGTACACATATATATGGTTGTCGATAGTAATACACTGTCTATCTACCTTAATGTTAGCTATTGTATTATATTTTATATATTGTGTAATTATGTATTTCGATTATAATTGTAAATGCAGCAGCCTGTCTGAAGAAGTAGCCCCACGAGGTGGGGTGGTTGCTGTAGCGGCTGTCGCAGGCCATTGTCTGCAGAAATGGCTTTGCAGTTTTGTCAGCGGGGTACAGACGAAACACCACCCGACCTAGCGTAGAGACTGTCACACTCTCTCTCTCCCCTTCCCACTCTTTCATATGTGGCCTAAAAGGAGGGCTCTTTCCATCCTTTTCTTCTCATGTATAGCATTTATAGCTCTTTCCTTTACTTTGCTATGCAGCCAAATTTGTCCTTCTTTACACCTTCCGCTGTTTTTTCCATTATTTATATAATTAGTTATGAAAACTTAATAAATTATTTACAAAAGACACAAATAAAAAATATTGTAAATGTATATCATGTTGTTATCATCAGAGTAGTGTACTCAGATATTGAGTCATCGACTGCACGCCGACCCTGTATATGTACAGACTTAATAACTTATCCTAGGCCCGAGTCCTGTTGGTACACTAAGTAACCATATTCAAAGTATTTATGGTTTCTGAAAACCTAAAGTTATTATTAATTGAGGCTAATTAATCAAATGAGTAAGTATTAGTAATTAGTACGTTAATGAACCTGACAAATCTTTCTTCGCCTAATTATACCTGAGAGGGTCATGGAGGTGGAGTCATTAAACATTCCTTTCAGCAGGTTCTGTCAGAAGCAACCGTCTTTAACTGATCTGGCTGGATCCCCAAGAAAGACCAGCCAAGCTCATGGCTGTTATCCAACCATCTTGCTCGGCGTCTACGCCTGGGTCTCCTGCCGCTCGTTTTGCCCTTAAAATATGTCCTATAATTCTTTCCTGAGACATTCTAACCACATGTCCATAATATCGGAGATGTAATCTCTCAATTCGGAGAAATAGCGGTTATACATGGAGTGAGGCTTTGATCTTCGAACTACGCACTCTATCGAGTAACGTTATTCCAAAGAATCCTTTGGAGGAACCCCATTTTGGCCGCTTGCGATCGTATTCTTTCGGTCGTTACTAAAGATTCATGTCCATAGGTAAGGATTGGCATGAATACCAAAATTAAGATAGGAAATTTAGCTGATACACCTCCCTTCTGATTACGGAATGCTGAAGCTGGCACATTACTGCACTAGCTCCTGCAATTCTTGCACTTAATTCAGGTTCCTGCCTTCTATCACTCGTAAATACGGCCCCGAAATACTTGGACTTCTCCACCTGCTTCAGTGGAACTCCATTCACATAAAGAATTGTACTTGTAGTTTCCTAACTTGTCGTGTACTTCCTGGCTTTGTGAAGCTCAGCTTCTCAAGATTTGTATCCTTGAGAAGACGAGTGTCTCAATTTTCACAGCACTGATTTTCATTCCAGCCATGCAGCATTCGGTATCAAACCTATTGAGTGCAAGTTGGAGATCACCTTTTTCGAGTTAAGTAACAACACCATGTCGTCTGCAAATTCCAGCCGATTAATTTTACACCCACCATTCGTGATACCACTTCCAACTCGGCTGCGCATGTCAATCCTGTTCATGAAAATAATGAACAGGAGGGGTAACAATACGTACCCTTAGTGGAGTCCGACTCCCACATTGAATGGTTTCGATTAGAACCATTTATCCAAACACAAGCACTCGGGAATTCGTATAGCGACATCAGGGCAAGAAGAAGCTGACCATAGCTCCCATACTTTTGCAGAACCTTCAGCGGCAGGTTACGGCATGCCGAGCCCTCCTTAGAGGGTGCTGACAGCAGATGAACCACTTCACCAACGGAACCTGTTCCCTCCACAAGAAGTTGAAAAAGAGCCGTTCCAATTTGGAGATGTGCGGACGGGGGGCAAGTCACGACGGTCAACCTGTAGTAGATGACAGACGCGGCGTGCGTATTCGCAATCTCCACCCGACTTTTCAAGGACAGCTTCGTCTTGTCTCATTTCTGGGTGAGAGTGGCTATCCTGATCGTCACCTCGCCCCAATTCTTATTCACCTGGAGGTGTAGCCTGAACCAAACCCGAGCAACTTTACCGGTCCGTTCGTCCAGCGCCCGACGACGCTGTTGGATGGCATGGACTTGCCTCTCCATGTGCTGAGCTGCAAGCCCACCGATTTTTCCGAGTTTCGTTTTCTTCCCGTCACCTTTTGATATTCTTCCAAGAAGGTGCCGACCACCTCGATTTCTAAGGTGTTCGACACCATCACAGAGACGTCGTCTTCATAAGCCGACACAGCATTTCCGTGTCTCTTCCGAGTAACTTCACTTCAATTCTACGGTATGTCACATACCATACAACATCGTGCATTTTCCAACATTTCAAGTTAGGCTGACTCTGCGGTTCCCTCCTCTTTAGCATCTGCTTAGCTTCTCTTATTTCAGTTTCGTTGACAGTTATTGTTTCTGTATTTTTCGTTGTCCCCGTGAAGAAAGCAGCTGATTTTGAGGGATCCTTCTGTGTTTTGGTGGAAGGGGACACACTCTGCTAAGTCACCGGGTCGCTATGCGCAGTTCACATATCTGCATCTATTTTGTTGTTGCTGTTGTTTCTCTTACTGTTACTGTTGTTGTTGCTGCTGTTGTCATTGCTGCTCATATTCTGATTTGTGTCAGTACGTTTTGTTGTGGTGTCAGGGGCGGAGTTGGTGGTTGTAGTGGTGTTGGAGGTGGTATTAGTGTTGTTGCTGTTTTCCATTATGTGTTTTGTTTTGTTTTGATGCTCTGCGCTTGGTGGAAGTGTTGGCGACGTTGGATTCAGGTAATGCGGGATATTCACTCTTGTGTCGTCCCTGTTATTGTTGCTGCTGCTCTTGTTGTGATGGTAGTGGTAGTGTCTGTATTGATGTTGATGATAGTGGTGATTGTGGTTGTGGTAACATTTTTCTGTCACGTGACACTAAGTAAGGGGGGGGGGGGGGGCGTATCGCCCCCATTTATAAAAAAAACGCTCATGAGCGTAAAATTTAAAATTAAGAGTTCAAATATTTGCGCCCTAGGCCCAAATATTCCCGAAAGTAAATACTTATATCCGCCATATATCCCCTTTGTAGAAAAAATGTTTAGATACGTTAAAAAAATAAACTTACTCGTGCTCACAAGTCTTCACGAAGATTACCATTGAAGGATGAAAGGAAAAGCTAACCTCAGCGGGATATGAACTCACGACGTAAACTGACGTAACTCTATACCGCGAAAATTATAATATATTCCTTATATGTTATACGCTAGTTGTTACCCCTCCTCCCATAATATTTGGTCATACTTCACTACCGCGCATCTTCTCTTCCTCTCAACCTTTTACACACGTCCAACACACCGTTCTTCCCCGACTCCACACTCCACATATACTTAATACCCCCAATCCGCTACCCCCTTCTACAACCATCTCCCAGCCAATCTCCACTCCCTCCACCTCACCACACCACCACCCTCCACTCCGTCCACCTCACCGCACCGCCACCTTCCACCTACACACAGTAAGCCACCATCACACTATCTATACCCTACCACCACTACCCTCCACTCCCTCTACCTCGCCACACCACTACCCTCACTCCCACCACCTCACCACACCGTCGCCCTCCACTCCCCCACCTCACCACACCACCACCACCACCACCACTCTCTCCACCTCGCCACACCACTACCCTCACTCACACCACCTCACCACACCGCCACCACCACTATCTCCACCCCACCACATCGTCCCCCCCCACACATCCACCACCACTATCTCCCCCCCCCCGCATCCCACCGCACCGCCACCACCACTATCTCCACCCTACACTCCATACATACCGTTATTGTTACATAACACAAAACAACTGTTAAACAAGGTCTGTTGTTTCACAGTTAACAACTGATTTTAAAACCGTTATGGTTGACTGATTTCGTTGACCTAGATATGGTGGTGTCGTTGGTTGTGGTGGTGGTAGGGTGGTGGTGGTATCTGTGTATGTGGTTGGTTGTAGTGATGGCAGTGACGGTGCTGATGGCTAGCAGTAGTGGTGGTGGTTGTGGTTGGGTGGTAGTGGGGGTGCTGGTTGTGGTTGTGGTGGTAGTTAGGTGGGGGCGGTGTCTGTGTATATGGTTGGATGGTAGTGGTGGTGGTGTTAACGGCTGGTAGTAGTGGTGCTGGTTGTGGCTGTGGTGGTGGTGTTTGGTGGGGGTGGTGTCTGTGTATGTGGTAGTGGTGGCGGTGGCGGTGTTGATGGCTAGCAGTAGTGGTGCTGGTTGTGGTGGCGGTTAGGTGGGGGTGGTGTCTGTGTATGTATTTGGGTGGTAGTGGTGGCGGTGTTGACAGCTGGTTGTAGTGGTGGTGGTTGTGTTGTGGTGGTGGTTGGGTAGGGGCGGTGACAATGTATATGGTTGGGTGTTAGTGGTGGCGGTTGTGACGGCAGGTAATAGTGGTGCTGGTTGGTGGTAGTGGTGCTGGGTGATATTGATAGTGGTAGTGGTGGTCACAGTGTTGGTGATAGTGGTGAGGATGTAGTAGTAGTGGTACTAGTGGTACTAGTGTTGTTGTTGTTGGTGGGGATAAGTTGCTCTTGTTGTGGTTGTGGTTGTGCTTATATGATTACGTGGTGACAGTGATAGCTGTCTCAGTATTGTTGTTTAACCTTGGATCAGTCTCTATTGTTTCTGTTGCAGTTTGCGCCTGCTTGGGTTTAGATGGCTCTCTATGAGCTTACATCTTATAGGATGTATCTTGAGGGTTTTATCATCTCACTATTTTTCTAATCACCTCTATTTTTCCGACGACAGGAGGCGAAATTTGAACAAAAAACACACCGAACCGGATTAAACATTCTCTAAAAAATTCAATAAGCCACAACTTTAGTTTGGTAGTGGCGATGCTGTAGTTGTAGTGGTAGTTGTTAATGTATTGGTACCTTATTTATCGACCCTGAAATATTGAAAGGCAATGTTGAACAAAGCAGAATTTGGATTTAGAGCTAAAAAACAGGAAGAAATACTGCCAGGGATTATAACCGAAAGCTCAAACGACTCAGTAAAGAAAAGAAAAGGAAACACAAGGCAAGATGAAAATTAAAGTTATTAGTTTGACCCACAGGAGAAGTTTATGTTTAGGGCAAGGTCCTTCTTCGGAAAACAGACGGAGAAATGAGAGAAAAGGAACAAAGAGAGGGACGGAAAAGTTTGATTGTACTCGTTTACATTATTACGTGGATTGGCAGTATCGGTAGAGGGTCGGACGCTATGCTTTGCAGCATAGTTACGTCCCTTTACGGACCGAGTTCAAATCCCGCCGAGGTTAACTTTGCCTTTCATCCTTACGGGGTCGATAAAATAAAGTACCAGTAATGCTAGTGCATAATTGCTGGCCTTGTGCCAAAAGTAGAAACAATTATTACTAGACAGCCATTTTGAAGAGCAGGGAAATATGGTGTTCAAAAAGAAACGAGCGAATGAGAGAAATATGATTTGTGTGTGTATTGATGTATCTCTGCTTTTTTGCGAATATGTATCTTTGAGTGTATGTAAGTGAGTGTGCGTATGTATGAGCATCTCTGTCTGTAGGTCTGTACATGTGTGTGTTCTGTTTTTATGTCCTGTTTGCTTTTTTCAGATTCGTGTGTATAGTGAAATTCTTGTCATTGTGTGCATGTGTGTGTGTATGTTTGTTAATTCAGTGAGTATGTGTGCATGCAGATAATTCGTGTGTAATTTTCAATTGGATGTGTGTGTTTGGTACAAGCGTATTAATTATTAGTGTGTGTGTGTGCGTGAATTCCCGCGGCGATTCGAAAACTCTCTCTTGCTGCTTTGGACTCTGAAAGGTCAACACGCAATCATGTAACGGTGAGATTTAACTTTGGCCTGCCGGCCTCCTTTGGCCTGTCGGCCTCCTTTGGCCCGGCACAGCTTTTTCTCTTTACTTCTTAAAACTCTTAATTTTGTTTGTTCTTTTCTTTGACTTGTCAACCCACCGTAACTTTTGTGGTCGGTTGTAAATAAAGCTTGTAAAATATATAAAGTCTCATAATAATATTTTTCTACAAAGCCTACAATGTACTACAACTACTTCGACAAACATTCACTTTATAGCTAAGTTTGCCTCTCTCTCACTTAACAAACGATACATTTCTCACTATAACAAATAACAACAATAACATATATTCTTTCTTATTAATATTATGCCATGTAGGCATAATATTATTTCTGCTAAAATGGTGACCCCCGACGGAGGAATATTTAAGTACGAAATATTCCTTTAAAATAAAAAAAATTAGCAGTATTTGAAAAAATTTCAACACGAGAAAAATATTTTCAAAATGGCTATCACCAAGTACCCCTCTTCTAACAGCCGCAGCCGCGACAACATTGGTTAGCCACTAACCATAAACAACGGAATAACTATGTGGCAGCTTTATAGCATTACCGACGCAAACCACCGCACCTCATATTGTTTACTTCTATGCTTCACCTATTCTATCGTCTCTGTCATTACAACCGCTACAACTTCTCACTGTTTCGCTACAAACGGTGACTCGAGAATTAAAACAACAGCCTTCTCACCACATAATGGTAATTCGACGCTTGCAAATCTTCACTGCTGTACAAAACTTCACGATTCATCAATGTTTCTAACGTCCGACATGATTCGAACTCACAGCCTTTCTCACCACACTATGGCGTCAGACGTGACTTGTATATTGGTGACTCTAAGCTCTTCAACGCTCGACTTCGATTCTACTGAAGATTTACTGTGACTTCGCTTCGATAGCAACAACAACAACAATTCTACTAGCTTCCTAGTAAGAGCGATAACATTCTTATCCCAAAGAAATTTCAAGGAAAAGAAAAATTGAACTTTTTGTTAAAAAACAATTATTTCTTTCTTTGTTTTACAGGCAATGTTTGGACATTTATTTCTTTTAAACTGTATAATATGAAAATTCATTTTTTTCTTCTATCATTGTATATATAACTCTACGCACACATTTTCTTTGCCGTATTACAGGCCTGCATATGCACACACATTTATTTGTCACACACCAACATGTTGTTGTCTATAGTATATGATCTTCAAACGTCGTAATATTCTGCGAGATCTTTCACCTGGTGGAGGTACCAAAACATGCTGTCGACACATGCAGCTTAATTCACCTGGACTCAAACATGAGAATGTTAATTGCAGCTAGATTCAAACAGCTTCGTATCTCGTTGCACACTCATCGTCCTTTAGCATAACAACCTCAATCTTGTTACTTTACCCGACTCGCTGGAAAAACAACAAATGGAACTGTGCCTGTCAGCATTTCCACCATTTCTCCTATGGATTCGCCAGAATTATGGAATGACCGCTTCAACTACTACCCACCTACAGATTCAACTTGCTTTTTGCTTTTCAAAGCAACTAGCCATTTTTCCTGGCTGCATAGCACTTCCGGCAATTCATCTGGGAGGCCGACAATTTCTCGCCTACCCATCATCTTCTTGCCAGCTCTGCTACAACATTTACCATAATAGCTCCAGCTATACAGCTCTGGTATAACATTTACCATAACAGTTCTGGTATAACACTTACCATAACAGCTATACCGCTCTGGTAAAGCATGAACAGCACCATCATTGACAACAGCTACTGGTAAACTACCATAACAGCTTCGTCCACAGCTCTGGTAAACACTTACCATAACAGCTAACATTTAATGCAAGAACAGCAACCTTGCCCATGTCAGACTATATCCGTTTTCAGTTAGACCCCGGGTGGTCACACATAAATAGCAAAACAGCTAGTCATTTGACACAGCGGCTCAACACGGCCCTTAGCGCCTCATTTTTCTTCTTGCATGCATTCTTTTGTTCAATTTTTTCATTGATGTGCTCTCTTTCAGCATTTTTCCTGCTGATTCAATCTTATATATTGTCAGACAGACTAGATAGGGGGTATTGTAGTGACCTACATTCCGAGGGCTCATGGATACATCCTCCGTGCGTTGTTTGGCTCAATTCAGCCAATCGCTACCAGCGTAGGAAAATGTATCTCGACTTCCACCCAGAGGGAAACATTCCCGCGGTGATTCGAAACTCTCTCTCTCTTGCAGCTCGACACCGTGAAGGTAAACATCTCTTGCTTTCGTTCCTTCATAGCAACACATATCACTACGGGACTGGCTAACGCCTCAGCCAGTTGACCGTACCTCTTTAAAACTTTATAACCTTGTTGATAACAACACTTCACTGCTCTACAAAACTTCTTCTAAACATGTATTCTTTAAATCAAAATATAACTTTATTATTCAATATAGTTTTCACCCGTTGTACAACCAGAGTAAACATTCTCTCCTAATTTTGCTCTTTTCCTTTTTATTCTCACTCCTTCTCTCTATCTGTTCCTTTTCCTATCTTTCTTTTCCTTGCATTTCATTTCGTTTTCTTTACAGTGTAAAATCACTCACAATATTCTATTGACTTTTTCCCTGATAGATAACTTCCTTAGTATTTTGTTAACAATCAGCTAAACAGAGCTAAACGGCTGGGCCCAGACATAATACATTGTTTTGTATGTTTGCTGAGAAGTAGACTGAGATGTAAACTGATATTGTTTGGCTTGGATCTTGTTTAATTGTCACTTTATATTAGCCTGGCCTCTTTTCGCTACCACTCTTGTTGTTATAGAATTACTTATTGTTGGAAATAATTTTGTTGTTGCTGTTTATCCCAAAGTTAACCCAGTTTGAGCAGCTCTGTGATCAAAGACATCCCACCCATAACCATTCCATCTTTTTCCAGCCGAATTACACACAAACACACACACACACATATATATATATATATTGGAAAAGAGTCAGGACCCCGAGGGCAGAGCTCAAACCGTTTCGACGACTATTTCTAGACCTAGAAATAGCCGTCGAAACGGCTTGAGTTCTGCCGTTGGGGTCCTGACGCTTTTCCTATTACCCACTCTACTACCCAAAGTATCGAGTACTCTGGTCCGTTACGGTCCACCTGGTTCCTTGCCACACTTCCTTCGTTTTATATATATATATATATATATATATATATATATATATATATATATATATATATATATATATATATATATATATATATACGAGGGTGGTCTGAAAGTTTCATAGGGGTGGTGTCAGTGCTGTGAAATCTTGCATGCATTAATTTCAACTCTTCTTATTAATATCTGCATTGTTTCTTTCCGCGTAAACTAATATTTGACTCTTCAAAAGTAACTAGTAGCGACTTCTCTTGAAAATGGACGAAATTTGGTACCATGCTGTTAACAAGTATCTACAGAAAAAGGGTTTAGCACCCAAGGAAATTCATGCTGACATGGTTGCTCCAGCTTTATCAATAGTGTAAAGGCGGGCAGCTGAATTTAGGAAGGGGAAGGAAGAGTCTTGCATATTATTCAAGGTCTGGACGTCCTGCAACTGCCACCACTAAGAAAAACATTGATCATGTTCACCACAATGTGATGGATGACAGGCGATTGACTATAAATCAAATCGCCAATGCTATTTGCATATTCCTCGAGGGAGTTGAGAATATTCTGCACAATGAATTTGGCACGATGAAGGTTTCTGCCGGCGGTTACCACGTCTTTCTGACACCCGATCAAACGCGTACCAGGCTGATCTCATGGCGGGAAAATCTGACAGTGTTTGAAGGATATCCAGCTGGTTTCTTTGAACGTTTCTTAATCCAGGATGGGTGTAGGGTTCTTCACTTTGTTCAAGAGACAATCCGTGCAGTAGAAACACCCTCTCCACCTGTTCTAAAAAAGGCCACAGTCGTCTCATCTGCAGGGAAGGTTTTTTGCCTCAGTTTTTAGAGAAGCAAAAGGTATAGTGTTTATTGACTACCTTCAAAAGAGCAGCACCATCAATGGAGAGTACTATGCCAACTTACTGAGGCAGTTACGAAAGGCTATCAAGACCAAACGCCCAGGAAAACTGACGAATGGTGTCTTGTTTCATCAGGATGATGCTCCAGTACACAAGTCATTGGTTTCAAAGGCTGCTATGTGTGTTGTGTGTCGTTGAACTGGTTAATCACAGTCACTATTCTCCCGATTTGGCCCCATCAGGATGAAAGCGTCTTCACCAATGTGATCCAAGTACTGCAACACCTATGGAAGAAATATGTGGACCATATGAAGGACTATATTGAAAAATAAACCTCATTTGGTCGCATTCCATGAGAATATCTGGTTAGCCTATAGACTTTTCAAAGAGGGTGGGGTAAGATACGAGGTGGACAGTTCGGATCCAGCTGTGGAAACGGCCGGAGCTCAGCCGTCGAGGTCCTGACGAGGTCCTATATATATATATATAGAGAGAGGTAGTAACACAACAGTTAGTTCACCATACCGAGAATAATTGTTTCACCTTAGCGGATCTTCAGCTCGAACTGGTCATGGTTATACGAAACAAGAACGGTTGTTCTTCCTATTCTCGGTATGGTGAACTAACTGTTGTGTTACTACCTCTACCAAACTCGTCCCATGAACTGAGTGCTCTACCACTACGGATATTACCTTACAGTGTTTTACCTCTCTCTCTCTCTCTCTCTCTCTCTCTCTCTCTCTCTCTCTCTCTCTCTCCTCTCTCTCTCTCCCTCTCTCTCTCTCTATCTCTCTATCTCTCTCTCTCTATCTCTCTATCTATATATATATATATATATATATATATATATACATACACATATATATATATATACATTATTCAATGGACTCCGTTATATTTAGGACTGTGTGAAAATTCCTTCGCTTAATGGTGTTATTTCTGTAGTCGCTGTTGCTGCTGTTATTGTTGATATTGTTATTATTGATGTTGAAATTGTTGTTGTTGTTGTTGTTGTTGTTGTTGTTGTTGTTGTTGTTGTTGTTGTTGTTGTTGTTGTTGTTGTTGTTGTTGTTGTTGTTGTTGTTCTTCTTCTTCTTCTTCTTCTTCTTCTTCTTCTTCTTCTTCTACGAACTAATTTGCCGCAGTATGTCTTGATTAAATAATAGCTGTGAGTGATTAAGAGGACTTTGGCTAACTATAGAGCCGTGACGATGGATCTGCGGAGATTCCCGGGAGAATTCTTCCAGTAGTGCAGAGGCGTGACGTAGAAGAATATGAAAATTCGTTAGATTCGAGGGATATTATTTCGAAGGAAAACTTGTAGTTCGTAGATTGGATTTGACACATTCTTTTGTGGCCCCAGCCCTATTTCTTTTCTGACACACCTCGTGTATTGTGAATTAGTGTTACAATGTTGACAAATTTCGAGGAATAAATCTTAAGGCTGTTCGATCTTGTCCTAGGCTTTGTAGTTTCTGGGATATTTACATCTCAAAAAGGTATCTAATTTTTTAAAAATACCCTGTATTTTTTATTTATAAAATACACGGTATTTTAAAAAAATGTTCTGGGCGGTAATTGTTAGCTAGGCTAATATATTTAGGAATGAGAAGGGCAATTGAATTCCTACCTCACACGAAATACACCCCCCTCCCCCACACCACCACCACCAACACTACCTCCACTAAATATATGCTGACTGAATACTCACTTTCTATTTTTCCCTCGTTCCTTCTTTTTCTCACTCTATATCTTTCTATTTTATCTTTCATTTCTAACTCTATCTTCTGATGACCGACTCTTTTCCTGCTCTTTCAAGTGTTAAACTAATATATTTCTTCAATGTACTGCGTCGTTTGCTTTGTTATTTCTGTTTACTTCTAGCGCGCGCACACACACATATATATAGCGCGCACACACACACACACACACACACACGCATATATATATATACACATACGAGGTGTGTCAGAAAAGTTCCAAGACTGATGTCATAAAAGATTTATTTCAATCTCAAACTTCACGCTAAGAGTTTTCTCCTTCAAAGTAATCCCCCTGGAGTCTAATGCACTTTTCCATCCTTTTCTGCCAAGCTTGCATGTACTCCTGGAAGGATTCTTCCGGGATCCTCCGCAGTTCCGTCGTCACGGCCTTTTTGATGTCGTCCACGTCTTCAAAACGGGTCCCCTCAGGGTCGTAGTCGAAGATTCATGACTCATCTCCGGTGATTACTGTCCCTAGCAAGTCTGGTTCGGTTTCAAGACGCTCGAGGATGTCCTGGATACACTTGCATTAGTCGACCCTTCTGGTCATCGTTCAGCAGTTTTGGCATCATCTTCGCGCAGATTTTCCGCATGTCCAAATCTTCAGTGAGAATCTTCCAGACGCTGTCCCGATTCATGCCCAGCTCATTTGCCATCAGACGAAAAGTCAGCCGGATATCGCTACGCACCATCTGTCTGACGCGCTCAACGTTGACCTCAGTCCTGGTTGTTGAAGGCCTTCCGCTCCTGGGGTCATCTTCCACGTCCTCGCGTCCTTCTTTAAACATCTTGCACCACTCAAAAACACGTGAGCGTGACATCGTCTCATCTCCATACACTTGCTGCAGCAATCCCAGTGCTTCTGACGGAGTTTTCCAGTGCGTTCGTTGCTCTGTGCTCATTGCTTGACGACCTGAAACAGAGGACATGTATATAAAATTATGAAGAAAAAAGTTTGATCGCTGCAGAAAGCTAAGATTACAGTTACATACTCCAGGGGGATTACCTTGAAGGAGAAAACTCTTAGTGTGAAGTTTGGGTTTGAAATAAATCTTTTGTGACATCAGTCCTGGAACTTTTCTGACACACCTCGTATACACACACACACGCGCACACACACATACACACATGTGTATATATATATATATATATATATATATATATATATATATATATATATATATATATATGCGCGTGTGTGACCGTGTATATGCCTGCATATATTTATATATATAGTGACTCACTGTTCACACTTTCCTTTGTCTTAATTGATTCAGTCAACACCTGATTGACAACCAGGCTAATTCTTTCTAATCACGCACCTTCTACTCCCACCCTCTCCCTGTATCTGCTTTCACTCCTCTCTCTTGCTTACATTTCTCTCTACCACCCTCTCTCTCTCTCTCTCTCTATATATATATATATAGAGAGAGAGAGAGTGAGAGAGAGAGAGAACGAGAGAGAGAAAGAAAGAGAGGAGAGAAATGGAAGGAAGAGAGAGAAAGATATATATATATATATATATATATATATATATATATATGTGTGTGTATATGTATATATATGTATATTTATATATATAATATCTATATATATACATATATATACGCACGCCCTCAGATACACACACAGCGTTGTATGGGCTTCGAAAAGACCAGTGACGAACAGTGACCCTGTCACAGGAGCACCAACACGGTCAGTCTGTGGAGCTAACATTGCTAGTAACTACATACTTTCCTACTTCCTCTCCCTGATCGTACGCCCCATCATTGAAATGTCCCCAGATGTATGTGACACTACGGAGGACCTCCTCAGCAGAATCAGCGAAAATAACCGATCTAGGGACCTAACAGACTGTATAATAGGTAGTATGGATGTAGTGTCCCTATACCCATCCATTGACGTGGATTTTGCTCTGGAGAAATGCGTAGAAAGATCAGTGATAGCAATGTTGAATTCCGTGGGATTGATACCAGTGAGCTGGAACTCCGAGTTAAACTTACTTATAATAATGATTATCTAGATACGTATGACCTTAGCAACCTCTTCCCCACAAGGCCAGCAAGAGGTAGACCACCTACCATTACCTCAATGGTCAAGAAAACCCGCACAGAAAGATGGAACGGGGGACCAGAGCCATACGGAACCCCGCAAACCATGATAAACTTAAGAAAATGATTGCACATGCGGTGGGGTCCAGTATAAAACTAACCCTTAAGGAACATATGTTCAAATTTAATGGAAAAACATATGCCCAAGAGGAGGGTGCAACCATTAGTGTTAGCATTGCAGTTGACATAGCTAACCTATTCATGGTATGGTGGGACAATAAACTTAAAGAACAATTAGAAGACAGCAACCTCTTAATCCTGATAATGTACTCTCGCTACGTAGTAAAAACACCCCCACTAGAGAACAGTCAGGAGTTAGAGAAAAACACCATGGAAAGCATCCAGCAAATAGCTAACTCCATCCACCAGAGTATTATAGTTACTATAGACTACCCAAGCAAACACCCTCAACCATCGATTACCTGTACTAGGCACAGAGCTCTGGTTAGAAACCATTAATAACAAAAAACAAATCCTCCATTCCCATTATGCCAAACCCATGACTTCCAAATATCTGATCCACCGAAACTCAGCTGTTTCGGACCATACCAAAATCAACATACTGATTGCGGATTTAGTACGGGTGATGAGGAACGTGTCCCGCATGTGCAACCCAAAAGAACTAGAGAGACACATACAACATTTCATCCACCGTATGCAGTTCTCTGGCTACAATCAGAAAGATAAAATCAGAGTATATAGGAGAGCCAGAACCAAATGGGAAAAAAATGGTAAATAATGGTACAAATCGGACCTGTCCCTTGTATAGGAGCAAATTTTGGAATAGAATTGAAAGAACTAGGAATAAGGTTAATAGAATAAACTCATGGTATGATATCAATAAATACCAGAGTGTAATGTCATCAATACATCCCCTAGAGGTGAACTAGCTTACAAATTTAGAAGGGCCCTAGATAAACTTAAACTAAATATTAAGATAGTGGAAAGACCAGGTACCTCCATAAAAACAGTTATTAGTAATACATACCCTTTTCAAAGACCTCCCTGTATAGATAAGAAATGCATAATAAGCCCCCATATTAACTGCAAAAGTAGAAACATAGTATATAGCATAAGATGTACTGAGGGACAATGTAAAGATAAGAATATAGTGTACATAGGTGAGACAGCTCGTAGTATAGAAGAACGATTAAACACTGGCGAGAGCTTCAAGATAGAAAAAAATCATCAGTAATCCACCGACATGGTAAAATAGAGCATAAGGGCAAATTAGAGAACATAGAAATAAAAATAAAATCTACACACAGAAAAGACGCAATGTTTAGACAAATCACAGAGGCAATAAACATAAATGAAGTCCAACCAAAATTACATAGAAAACATGAATGGAATAGCAACATCACAACTTACAATTAAGAACAAAATGAAAACACACACACATAGAACAAA
This sequence comes from Eledone cirrhosa, assembly GCA_964016885.1. Lineage (NCBI taxonomy): Eukaryota > Metazoa > Mollusca > Cephalopoda > Octopoda > Eledonidae > Eledone > Eledone cirrhosa. The sequence continues at coordinate 208,737,073 of OZ024741.1, read as the reverse complement.
TAACCAACTAGTAACATGTAAATAAACAAATAAATAAACAAATAAAAACACACGCAGACTCCCGGATGTAACACATGCGCAAACTAAGCACACAACACACACAAAAACAAGATGGCGTAGGACAGAACAAAGGAGAGACACAAAACAAAGAAAATAATCCCCAGTCACTAAAGAGGTCACAGAATGTGTGACGAAATAACTTTGACAATATAGGAACAACCGTCCGGTTGTGGAACCAACCAAACCAACGGGAAATTTACAAATTTCTTAAATTTATAAATTTAATTTATAATAAATTGGACTGAATTCAACTGGTGCATGTGTTTCTTATTGGCAACATGACCCTCCCAAAGTATAACAATATCGGTCTCAACACACGTTTTAGGATAAAGAATGTTGCTAAACAAATTCAGAAATATATATATATATCAGTGGTGACTTTGCCACATTAATACCACTCGGGATTATCCGTGTTCTTTTACAAAAGTTTTACAAAAATTATACGAAATTTAATAAGCGTACAATTGTGAGTGCCATATTCAAGTGATAAATTGAAACATTTATATCAAATCTAATCCAACTGCAATTCAAGAAATCTTTTGTGATCACGCCCATGGTTACTAAAAAACTGGCCATTCTACGAAGACAGACTTGATTATTTCCCTTTAGCATTAGAGTATTTTTTTCAATATAACATCCACCTCATCCATTTCAATATTTAAAATCTCTGTCTTACATTTAACTGAAACAGAAGACAATTTCTGCCAATGTTTTTCAACTGTTGATTTAGATACTTTCAATGTTGTTTATCGTTCATGGTCTCTGTGACATAACTACAATTTAATTCCTTGGATTTCTAATATAAGCAAAAGGCCAGCCATTTTGGGGGAGGGCAAAGTCGATTAAATTGGCACCAGTTTGTTACTGGTACTTTATTTTATCGACGCCATAAGGATGAAAGGCAAAGTTAACCTCAGTGGGATTTGAACTCAGAACGTAAAGGGCCATAACTCTGTGCTACACAGCATGTTGTCCGGCGCCCTACCGATACTGCTAATTCACCACCCTTATATTAGATAATAGTGATAGGATAAGAGTAAAGGGCCATAACTCTAAGCCGCGAAGCATGGTGTCCGACACGCTACCGATTCTGTCAATCCACCGCCCTCACATACCTTAATAATTGTTTCTACGTTAGGCACAAGGCCAGCAATTAACCAGTGTATTACTGGTACTTTATTTTATCGACCCCGTAAGGATGAAAGGCAAAGTTAACCTCGGTGGGATTTGAACTCAGAATGGCAAGGGCCGTAACTCTATGCGTCAAAGCATGGCATCCGACACTCTACCAATACTGCCAATCCACCGCCTCACATACCTTAATAATGCACATTTGATCATTGGGATTTTGTAGATATACATTTTTGACGGTGTAGATTATTATCCTGTTGATGAAATTTTTAACAGAATTTCATTTTATTTTTTAGTAATTTCATTATTACGTAATTTCGGTTCCTTAATGATTTCATTAATCAGACGAAACGTTAACTCGGAAAATGTTTGACTATGCCTTTCGATTTCCGGATAATCTCATACATTTTCAACAGGAAAGAAAGACATGTCATTTCAGTAACGAGGGATTGCATATGAAATATTAATTCCATCAATAAAATCGAAATCTACGCTTTTGAAAATATATCTCTGCAATATTTCATTAAAAAAACATACCCCCCCCCAAAAAAAACCCCAGAAAAAACATGCATTATTAAAAAGTGGGGAAACAATTCATGAAAGTGGTACTACACTGTAATATATTTAAGTCTATTTAACGGACAAAAATACGATGAGCTATAACTTGAAAAGACAAGGTTTCTTTCTTCCTTAATTTTCAATCTATTTCTATTGTAAAACCATTTGAAAGATTTTGCAATAGTAGAATCAGTAATGCATTTTCATGGAGCGATCACTGCAATAGTACATTAAAAAGTAAAAATGCACAAATTTTCATAAGAAATAAACACTTTCTTCATTTAAACATCAATTTCAAGTGCCTTGGTTTTACAGCAAATTTCTCTGATTTTGTCGTTCTAAACTGACCAGTTTCAAACCAATGAAGACAACCGTTCTAAAATCATTATGCTGCAGCTTAAGACTGGTCAAATTATCTCTAAGATTGAGATGCGTCTTTTGTTTGTAATCGAAGTTACGGTGATGACGAAGAAAAGCTGAATTAATTTAATAGTTTCAGATAGAGCAGTTTAAGAAGTAACTCTAAAATGGTATTACTTGACTTCCTCTTTTCGAAGTCATGGCCATTCCAAATATTCCTGAACCATGGATTTGTAATCAAATATTAGAATATTTGTGCTGCAAAGTGTCTATATATTGTTGAAACATTATTTCTAAACAGCAAAAATTATTTAAATCTACATTTTAAGTTATGAAGTTTTAAATATGAAAATACGGAATTAAAAACCGTTCGAAATTTAAGGATTATTCCTAATAGTTCACATTATTAGAAAAATGCGGTGGATTGGCAGTATTGGTAGAGGGTCGGACGCCATGCTTTGACGCATAGAGTTACGGCCTTTGGAATTCTGAGTTCAAATCCCGCCGAGGTTAACTTTGCCTTTCATCCTTACGAGGTCGATAAAATAAAGTACCAGTAATGCACTGGGTAATTGTTGGCCTTGTGTCAAAAGTAGAAACAATTATTAGAAATACAAGCTTTCACTTCATTAAATTTTGCTCATATAACATTATTATGAACAGCCAAAGTTTAAGTCAACATTTTACGTTGTAAAGTTGAAACACAGCTATATTCCTTGAAGAATATCTTTTTTTTATTTTCGTCTGGACGGAAATTTATAAACCCGAGTCTATTCTTTATATCTGGTCTAGTATTACAAGTCAAATATAAACGTAGTTTTTTTTAGGTATTTCAAGTCGATTTCAAATTCACAGACTTGACAGTTGGAGCAGCCAGATAGAACCCGAGTTGCATGAGTGCTGCAGTAATCACCGATAATCACATATAGATTAGTCAACCAGATCTCATTGTTTGCCGTCATTACCCATATCACAAAAAAAAACAAAAAACAAACAAAGCAAAACCTTTAGAAAATTTGCCTCATTCATATATTCAATTGTTATATACAATAATCATATCATCTGTTCAAGTGCAGAAATATATGGTGCTCTCATGTCTTCAGTGCCATGTGTACAGAAATACACCTAAGCCGTGAAAATGGGTTTTTATGGGGAAGTTTACTCTTCTATATGATTTCAAAATATTATCAGACTGCATTCTTACTTCAGTCGTTTGAACAATTGCAAGCGGAAGGCTCGGGGTTATTCAAGAAGCTTTGGTAAATATATGCGCACACTCTGCGTTATGTGTATTAAATATTTTTTGTTTGTTTGTAAATATTTACTAATTCATAGACAGTGTGTATATGACAGTAGTGCTGTTTAGGATGTGGAGGTCAAGGAGCCATGGTCATATATATATATCCTTGTGCTTTCGGGTTTCCCTTTTCGGTATGTTGTTTTCCGTTTTATTTCGCTTTTTTTCCCTTTTTCTTAACTTTTCCATTCTGTTATATATTTTTTTCTCTCTCCCCACCTTTTTTCTCCAATAGCTTCCTTTAATTATTGACGCACTGGAGCCACATATCTTGTCTTTAATGCGTTGAAATATCCATGATCTCCAGCAGACAACTGATGAAGGAAAATTGTCTTCCGTTCGTGCTTTCCTCTTTATTTATAAATACATCTTATCCAGCAACTACACAGCCCATGTTTCTTCTATATATATATATATATATATATATATATATATATATATATATATATATATATATATACATACATATACTTGAGGGCGACCGGCTAAAGTGGAGGATGCTAGATGGTCGGTCGTCCTCGGGTCTATGATTTTTTAGCCCCATGGGTTTTATCTGTTACATTCATTTATTATATTTCGAATACCTGATGATATCACCGGATTCATACGGAACCCGGTCATTGAAATGATCATAGTATAATAAACCTTTCAAGGATTTACACAAGTCAAGCCTCCTGTTATTTTATTATAATATTTAACTCCGTACTCGCACCACCAACTAGACAAACGAAGACGGTTGAGCTGCTTTACGTTGAGTACTCTCCATATTATTACATCAAGATTGACCATACGGAATTGACCACCTCTATCCAGTGGTGAACCTTCAAACCTAAATATATATACATATAGAAATATATATAATAAAATAATTATGGTTTTATAAATATAGTTTCCATTTATTAATATAATGTATATCACCCTAGATCTATAGTTAAGGCCGTAATTAAGAGTGTTTCTGACAGGATCTCTATCTTGTCTGCCAATAAAGAGATTTTCAATAGTAATGCTGATTATTATAACTCACCGCTAGCTAAGGCGTCCCAAAGCCATAGGATCAGCTATAACCCTAAGGGACATGATCGAGATGACCCAAGGGTGCCCCGGGCCAATACCCTCAGGGGCATGAGTCGCCCACCTAATACCACGGTGACCAGTAGTAATACTCCCAGACGGGTAACCGCCACCACCCTTGGTAGAAGGTCCCGCACACCCCACCGGTCTAATACCTACAACACTGAAGACCACTGTAATGCGGAGCATAGGCATCCCTGCCCCTTCCCCACCGCCCGCCGAACCCTCATTGAGCAGGGGGGCCACACCGCGCAGGTTTATAGCCCCACGGTGGGCCCATATAACCCTCTTGATAGTGACCGAACAACGAATGGTACCCGCGCTGCACACCTGAGTAACACCAACCGAGCTCGGCCTGAGCTATGCACCACCCCGCGATGGACCACGGCGGTCACCCAACTACCCCGCAGGAATAGGACCAGGAAGGTATACTCGGTGGGTCTACGTACCAGCCTGGCTAGAACATTCTTTAGAGTACTGGATAAATGTTTCCCTAGGGCCCACAAGTACCATAAAATATTCAACAGGCACACGGTGAAACTATCCTACTCAACCACACACTCCATAGCCCAGCACATAGCCGGCATAAATAGGAGTAGGCTCACTTCCTCTAATACCACCGTAAACCTTTTCCATTGCCACCCAACGGAACCAGCACACGGGCAGGCCCAACTAGCACAATGCAATCAAACGACCCTGTGCTGGATGCGGCGGCTACTCAGCCAACCCCACCTGATGGTAACCCCACGGTACATGTGCAGGGGCTTAAAAAGTCATGCAATTGCAGAAACCCATCCCTATACCCTCTTAGTAATGAATGCATGACGAAAAACGTACTCTATAGGTGCAGGGTCACAACCCCTAACTCGGAGCACCACTACATAGGATCCACGGTGATGAGCTTCAAAGATAGGTGGTATAACCATCGCCATTCCTTTAACAGAGTAGAAAAGAGGAAATGTACAGCCCTTTCTGAATTGATCTAGAAGCTCAAACTTGAAGGGAACCCGCACCCTTTGGTCTGGTCCGTGGTTAGGAAGGTTCCGCCAGACAGAAGTGGGTCTGGTACTTGCAACCTCTGTCTTAGTGAGACACTCGAGATACTTCATGGCGGAACCAAGCTATTAAACAGAAGGGCCGAGTTATTCGGCACCTGCAGACACCTTAGGACGGGAACTTTCGTCAAGCTATATGGATAAACCCCGGATACGGGCTCCCACAATGCCCCCCCCCCCACCGACCACCCCTTAGTAGTAATTTCGGCACTCCTATAATAGGCTAGCACCACCCCGTACTTTTTCACACACACCGCACCCATAGGCCCACCCCCGTAGCTCCTCACATACTGGGCAAGCTCTAATGAACTGGCGAGATACATGAAATTGGCGGGGTTCCCCCCTTGTAGGGCTACCTACACCCCGTACCAATGACCAATGGGCAACAACACCCACATATAGTTTGTGGTCCCCAAAGTGGATTGTCCACCACATCCGCGTATTGTTAGGAGTCAGCAAAACCACGTTTTTTGAACCTGATGAACGGGAGTGGCCCACACAAGACGAGCGATTATCCTAAGGTACTAACCCTATACACATGAATGCGTGCCTGCAATCGTACGTTGTGAGTGTATACCGGAATTAGGTGAATGTACGCACTTATGTGAACGCAACGAAATACTAATACCCCAGGTTACATTTGAAAAATGTTCAAGTGTGTGCTTAAGAGTATATTTGTATATGCTCGCTTGTATGAATGTACTTGTGTATATAGACATACACACGCATCCAGAGGTATACAAGTGTGGGTGGGTGCGTGTACCTGTATATGTCTGTACGAAGGGAATCGCCTAAGCTCCAAAGCCCCTAAGCTATTACTGTGAAGATATATATCACACCCTACTTTTGTCTAGTCTAAACAATAATTTTTCCTTTTTAATTTTTCTCTTTTGCAAACACCCACTTTACTTTTCTTTAAAAATAACACCCACCTCTTTTTATTTCTGCCTTATACTTGAATATGGGGGCCTCTTTTGTATATATATACACGCACTTGTGTGTACATACATATATATACGCATCTGTATGGATTTGTGTGTGTGTCTAGGGGGTGGGTGTGAGTGCATGGACAAGTCAACCACGGTCTGAACTTTACAACACCACCTGCCTCTTTGAGGTTAGATACCAATCCTACTAGCATCTACAAACTGACCAATGAGAATTAAGATTATTCCTGCTGACAACATTAAATTATCCCTAACAAGCTCATATGTCCCAAGGCTCTAAAACCATCAACACCAAAAACCCAGAGCTGGCATTTCATAGCCATACAATGGCTATCATCGAAATATATATAGCGGTAAATAAAGTATTATGAGTTCATACAATTGACTTATGTTTCGTCACAATTATAACTCCAGAATCTATATCTTCGTTGAGTGTTCCCTATCCGCATACTGAAATACTGGATTTTACCAACACTGTTTTGCTTTTATATATATATATATATATATATATATATATATATATATATATATATATATATATATATATATATTAAATATATATATTAAATTCAAAGGGATATATGTATATAATTAGACATAGTCACTGATACATATATGAGTTTGGCGTGGCTCAATGAAGAATTAATTAATTATTAAAAAATGTTGAATAAACCTGGCTGCTATTTTTATTGGTGTGAGTTTGTGAGACACGCTAAGTTCCGATACCATGTGCGTTATTATATATACGCACACTATTCAGTTTTTTTAATATACTTAGAAGTGACCAGGATACTAATTCTTCACCCACTGATGAGCAAGAATCGGTATTCCTCTTCACAATTAATCTTGCGAAACAGCATAGCCAAAGGTGTCTTAGTGATTGGTAGTTACCACAATTCCGGTTTGTATTTATTTTCTTGATTTATTCTTAAATTGAGTCTGGCAAACCCTATTGTCTATAGTTAGTATTCTTTTCACCTTAGGGAATCTGGTCCCTTACGATTTGAACACATATATGTATATATCTGTGTTTGTTTTTCTTTTAAATTCAATTATATATATACGGCTCGGAAAAATCTCTTTCCTTGAGCTATTTTATTGTAAGAGACTATTTTGAGTTTCTAACTCAAGATATATCTTTGATATATATATATATATGACCATGGCCCCTTATATATGTGTGTGTGTGCGCGTGCGTGCCTGTGTGAGTGTGTATGTATGTATATATGTATGCTTGTACGTATATATATATATATATGTATGTACGTGTATATATATGTATTTATGTATGTAGAAATGTATGCATGTTATGTCAGGTCGCTCTCGAGTGCTACTGGTAACATGTATCTCAGTACAAACTGTCTCATGGTCGGGTCGTTGGCGATTAAAACGGCAACCCCACCAAGCTTGCTTGGTGAGGAGGGTGATATTTGGACACCCTGCGGGATGAAATACAAGACCGGACAAAGAGCGGAGGAACTCAGCAACTCAGAGGAACTCAGAGTCAACGGCCATCCAAATATTACTGTTTTTTTTTTCACTTGCGAGTGAAAGGCCCCCAGTTGTTGTCACAACACCTTTCTAGGAGAGGGAAACTCTGAAAAAAACCTGCGGCTTCGGAAGCATCCGATGATGTTGACCATTTCTCCTTTTCAGGTAGTATTTTCGTTGCTCAGAGAATGGGATTGGTCGAGTGCAAGGCCTTTCTCCACTTAAAAAAAGCCCTTCAAAGCACAGGCATTGCTTGTTCAGGATATGTTACAGGTTTGTGTGGCTAGCGGTAGCCTAAAAGTGCACCAAACTCTATAATGTGACAACCGATTGCAGTACTCTTAGCAGTGTTTGCAGCCATCATGTATGTATGTATGTATGTATGTATGTATGTATGTATGTATGTATGTATGTATGTATGTATGTATGTACGTATGTACGTATGTATGTATGTATGTATGTATGTATGTAACCCAGTACAACCTGTCGCATGGTCGGGTCGAAGGCGACTAAACCGGTAACCCCACCAAGTTTACTTGGTGATAGAATATGTAGCTAGGGAGAGATGACCCCTTAGCCTTTGTCAAGGCAGAATTCTAGGAGAAGGAAAACTCTGATATAACACCTGCAACCCTGATGGTATCCAATGATGTTGACTTGTTCTTCTTTTTGGTAAATATCATCTTAGTTAAGAGAGTGGGACTGGCTTTGTGCAGTGCCTTTGCTCACTATAAAAGCTTCACGGCACAGGCATTGCTTTATACCTGGAGATCTCTCTGCACTTGTCGTCACATGGTACCATGGGCCCAGCACTATGTGTCAATAATTGTCACAAGTGTAGTGTTTGTACCAGAGTTTTCAAGTCGCTGGCTGGACTAAAACGTCACAGCGTTCAGCGCATCGGTAGGGGTTCTCCTACATGGATATAAAGTAGTGGCCGTACTCGAAAACGAGTTGGCAGCCACCATGTATGTATGTATGTATGTATGTATGTATGACAGGTAGACAGAAAGCGGGAGAAGAATGAATCTCAGATTTTCTCTCTGTATTTACTTTGTGTCCAATTTTCTCACCGTTTGATCTCACTCCCCCAATATCTGGTCACGTATATCCTCTTCTTTCTTACTCTTCCCTTCTCCTTCATGTCTCTCATCTTTTCATAGTCTTTGCTCCCTCTCAGTTTCTCTTTTAATCTCTCTTTGTCACTCTATTCCCCCTCTCCTTCTATCTCTTACTCTCTCTCTTTCTCTTTTCACCCTCTCCTTCTCCCCTCTCTCTCTCTCTTTCTTCCCGTTTATATTTACCTTGGTTAAATTTGCTTACGCTCTTGAAAGGGAAACAGGTATTAGAAAAAGGGTACAAATTAGCATTTCTCACTCGCCCAACTCTATACCTCGACTATTTTTTCTACTTTATCCCCACACAATTCACACTACGACAACACCAATTTCTAGGATGACCATGGCCCCTTGACCTCCTAAACATATCCTAAACAACACTATTATTCAATCATCCTTTTGTCAGTCTCTTAAACAAGCAGCAACACATTTCTCTTGTCTTGCACTCACATTAGAATGTGTTCAAATGACGTCACATCACGTGTTCATCGTCTCCAGGATGAAGTAAATAGAGAGGGGGCTGATACCAATATATATATACATATGTATGTGTGTGTGTGTGTGTGTGTGTGTGTGTGTGTGTGTGTGTGTGTGTGTGTGTGTGTGTGTGTGTGTGTGTGTGTGTGTGTGCGCGCGCGCGCGCGTTTGTGTGTAATCCCTTCTCTTTCCTCTATCCACCCTATGTGCACGTCATGCTACATTAGGCAGCACTCTGATCTCATTCACCAGATGACTTCATCTTGTTCACTTCTGCCATCCATACACCACACTTTTAGGAATAGGAGACTGTACGTAGTCACCCGACCTACTAGAAAGAGCTGTCAAATCACTCTCAAACCATATTCTAGCGTCTTTAAAAAAACGATATATTGAATATAGTAGTTTGCGATCTAAAAGAAAAACGTGAGTATCACGACTGGAATACTTTTGATTATAAGTCGACTCGACCAGGTTTGACCTATGAATAAATAAGAACTTTGTTGTCTTGCATATTAGTCTGAGAAGGAAGGCTCATAGCCTTTGTAAGCCTCCAGAAACTGGTGAGCTTTGATCGTTTCTAGCCTGTCAGCTTTTGTAAAGTAGAACCTTTTATTATATATATTCCAATTGTTACTATTCCATAATTTGAATATCGAAAACTACAGTATTCAATGTGTCTTTTCTTTTTTTTAAGATGATAGGACTCGATTTGGGGGAGATTTAGCTGTTATTAGTAGCAGGTTGATCAGTTAAGTTGAGAATCCTTCACTGGCTCACGAGGTAGTTGCACGGTTTAACAAGGTCACCCTTGATCAAGTAAGCCTCTTGTCTAAGACGATACATTAAATCAATTGTAGAACATTCGACTAGAGATTGTTGTTATGTAGTCATAGCTTAATAGCGATCAGCAGTTGTTACTGATGATTGTATAGTTGCTATTGTGGTGTAGATTCAGGTCAACCCTGATCCAACAGACATATAGTACTTATGTTGTTATTGTTGTTGATAATGTTGTTTCAGACATGCCTTGCATATGGAGCAGAAAAAACTCTCTTGGGACGTTTTTGTTATTGTTTCAGAATACTTTACATGGTTTGTAAGATAGCTCTCTGGAGACGTTGTTTTGTTCCAAATGTACCTTTCTTGGGGTGTCGTGTATCGACGACTACATTATCCAATGTATCCTTCCTTTTGAACAAAACGATAGAACATTGTTTAAAGGAGAATGGCCTGCTGTCTCTAGCAGATTGACCAACAGAATAGAGCTTTCCTCGTTCTTCTAAGTCTGGGCTTGTGAGGTGTATGTGGTTGATGTGAAGGTTGAAATTACATAGGTTGGTATCTGTAGAGAACAAGCAGACACGAATTCCAATGGAGTTTAGGTAAAAAGAGAAAGGATTTAACGAACCGCTTCACGTGGAAGTTTGGGGGCCCGGGACACAGTAATGGTGCAAAAAAACAAACAAACAAAAAAACAGAATAGCGGGCATCAGATTTGCCCAGGTGAAAGGGGTACATAACATTCTAATTTAGTGTGAAAGAGGCCGCTTCCACAGCGGCCGTTGTGGAAGCGGCATATGTGAAAGAGAGAGGGGAGGGAGAGAAAGGAATAGTGAGTGAAAGAGAGAGCGAGGAAGGGGGTTACAGTGTATTTATGTATAAAGGAGTGTCGTGTGTTAGTAAGTGAATATTTAACTACATTGTCCTCATATTTCCTGCTATATTGTTTGTTTGTTCAATGTGAATTGAGAGGATTCTGGGTACTGGAATTAAAACATTAACAACACTTTGTTGAATGCTAGGGATTAAATCTCTGACAGTTTAGAGTCAAAACAGGGACTAATGTAAAAAACTACAGCCGTCACGCGCAATTGAGTAACATGATTTCGGTAATGGTGCTCGTGTAGTCGCATACACACTAGTAACCTTCTCAGATCTTTACCCTTGACCCGGCAGAACATCCAGAATATGACAGTTTGAAGGAACCAGCACTGGACTGCTACTTATTTTCATTGACAACGAAAGAACGAATGAGAAAGAACGATTTGGCGAGATTTGAACTCCAAGCGCAGAGAACCGGAACGAATATCTCAACGCATTCAATCTAACGCTCTGCCGGCTCTGCTAATAGACCGTCTTACAGGAAGTAATAGAAGGATATAAACAACAACAACTATATTTTGGGGTTTGATTGGATTAAGCCCCTTCATTATTCCGTGAAACAAATATAGAATATCAGATATTTGGCGGTGGTGGTGGGGATAGAAAATCCATCTGGAAACAGAACTTTGGTTCATGTGACTGAACAGGACATATATTTCGGATTACTGAGATTCATCGGTATGAAAGCAGGAAAAAAGACTTATATATTGGCCTAGATTCCTGAACAATGACAATATCTGGTCGGCACATTCTCTTGATACAAATAATTGTTTCTACTTTTAGCACAGGGCCAGCAATTACCCAGTGCATTACTGGTACTTTATTTTATCGACCCCGTATGGATGAAAGGGAAAGTTAACATCGGCGGGATTTGAACTCAGACCATAAAGGGCCGTAACTCTTTGCTGCAAATCATGGTGTCCGACCCTCTACCGATACTGCCAATCCACACTAAAATACAGTACTTGCTCAAGATCAGAATACATTAACTGATTAACTGTAATGTTATCAGGAGCTCACTTTTCCTTAAATGCTGGGAAACACAGTCGCTCAAACACCCAATCTCACATTACGTAAAATATTAACAGAAAGTATCCGGCTTTAATCTCGGGTTCGTTAATAAATGAAAAAAGTTCAAGGATTTAAAAATATTTTAGTCTCGCTTCATCTCAAATTTGATGTTCATTATGATTTAAAAAAAAACATCTGTGCTTGTTGTGGTGGTAGTGCTGGTGCAGATGTAGGTTGTGAGTGTATATTTTAGATGAAACTCAATGTCAAGAAACATTCATTAGTGGATTGGCAGTATCGGTAGAGGGTCGGACGCCATGCTTTACAGCATAGTTACGTTCCTTTACGATCTGAGTTCAAATCCCGCCGAGGTTGACTTTGCCTTTCATCCTAACGGGGTCGATAAAATAAAGTACCAGTAATGCACTGTATATAATGCTGGCCTTGTGCCTAAAGTAGAAACAAGTATTTTATTATTTTACTGGGTTCAGCCATTAGAACATAGGTTTTAAAGGTTAGTATCGCGGTATTTTTGTGGAACACACACACAAGCACGCATACGCACACACACGCACACAAAAACACACACTCACGCACACACACGCACGCACACACACACACACATATATATTAGAATGTAAGGTTTTTTATATATATATATCGTGTATTCATAGCCGATCTCTCGGACTTTTACGAAGCGCTGAGGGGTTAAGGTAAATATAAAGATTGGTGTGCTTGATGGTTTAACTCCAGGCGAAACTCCAGATTAACAAGACTCACTATTTACCCTCAGTAAAACGAATATTAAAACTCTACTTCGGTATTGAGTACGCTTTTCTCTCAGCCGTCAATGACATACGGATTTACACCCCCAGCTACTTGTAGCCGGTAGAGCGCTCCGACGGTCGGAGATCTTCTGGCTAATACAATGGAAAGACAGTCGAACTGATGATCCTGTGATAAACAAGTGAAACTACAGTGTAACAAGACTCTCTATTTAGCCTTAATAAAATGAATATTAAAACTCTTCTTTGGTATTGAATATTCTTTCTTTTCAGTCGTCATCCACATAAGGATATATATATATATATATATAAGTAGAAGGGATATTTAATTTGTTGGAGCACTCGACCGATTTCTGGAGTAAAAATTCAATGATATTAAATAAATGGAAACTATATTTATAAAATATCAATATTTAAATCATATTTATTCTATTATATATATTTCAAGAGTACCAACAACTATGGTACGCTTTCATCAGATAAAATATATAGTGTGTTTTATAAATTTTGACATAGCCAAGGAAACATACCTTATCAGTTGAATTTTCCTTGGGTAAACTTTCCACTACCTAAGGAAAATTCAACTGATAAGGTATGTTTTCTTGGCTATATCAAAATTTATAAAACACACTTTGTATTTTATCTGATGAAAGCGTGCCAAAGTTTTTGGTACCCTTGAAATATATATAATAGAATAAATATGGTTTTATAAATATAGTTTCCATTTATTTAATATCATTGTATATATATATATATATATATATATATATATATATATATATATATATATGTGTGTGTGTGTGTGTGTGTGTGTGTGTGTGTGTGTGTGTGTGTGTGTGTGTGTGTGTGTGTGTGTGTAAATATATATATATATTGATATACAAGACATTTCATCTACAAGACATTTGTCAGTCCGAGGCTATAGTAGATATTTGTCCCAGGTGCAACGCCACGGGACATAACACAGAGCCACATGGTTGTGAATCAAATTCCTTAAATAGCTATGCCTGCATCTCTGTAAAGAAATGTTAAGAACATTTACATCGCATTCATTAAATTTGATTTATTAAAATAAATAACATGGGGGAAATGAAACTAAAGAAGTGAAAGAATGAAAGTATGTAAGTTAAATAACCTTCTATGACAATTTGTCTAGACAGGGAACAAACTGAGGAAAATGGTGTATGTAACTGGTAACATGTAACCAAGTACAGCCTGTTTCATGGTCGGATCGTCGGCGACTAAACCGGAAACCCTACCAAGCTTGCTTGGTGAGGAGGGTGACATTTGGACACCCTGTAGGATGAAATGCAAGACCCAGCAATGGGCTGAGGAACTCAGCAGAGTCAACGGCCATTCAAATAATACTTGTTTTTTGTTTTCACCTGGGAGTGAAAGGCCCCCAGTTGTTGTCACAACAGCTTTCTAGGAGATGGAAACTCTGAAAAAACAAAAAACCTGCGGCTTCGGAAGCATCCGATGATGTTGACTAATTCTCCTGTTCGGGTTGTGTTTTCGGTGCTCAGAGAGTGGGATTGGTCGAGTGCAAGACCTTTCCCCACTTAAAAAACCTTCAACGCACAGGCATTGCTTGTTCAGGATACGTTACAGGTTCGTGTGGCTGGCGGTAGCCTAAAAGTGCAACACATTCTATAATCTGACAAGCGATTGCCACACTCTTAGCAGAGTTTGCAGCCATCATGTATGTAGATATATTCTTCTGGTTTTATAATTTCACAATTTTTTTCCCAATAGAGAGAGAGAGTCGGTTTCTAAAATAGACACAAGACTCTCTCATTGGTATTTACACAACACCAACTAGGTAGATTATGTATGCATGCATGTGTAGATATGGATGTTATTGTATGTGTGGATGTGTATGTTTTGAGTTGTATGTGTGCATGTGTATATGCTTTGTATCTGTACATGTGCATATGCAGTTATTAGATGCAACATTTTTGGAATGTTTTACATATTTTTACTGTTCCATTAATGGATTGTACTTGTAATTTCCTAACTAGTTGTGTTCTTTCTGTTCCTGTGAAACCTAGCTTCACAAGATTTGTATTGAGGCAGTTACTAACATATCCCAGTGCTCCAATAATCACAGGCATAAATCTGAAGGTGTAATCAGGGTGGAGTATCTGCAGATTTCTCATCAGTTCTGCATAAATATTTTCCTTTTCGCTAATCTTTGATATTATATTGGCATCTGCTGGGCAGCTAATTTTCACTACTGTGCATGCTTTCTTCTCCCTGTCCCATAGTATGTATGAATGTATGTATGTATGTATGTATGTATGTATGTTCTTCTAGTTTTATAATTTCATAAATTTTTGCCAATAGAGAGAGAGTCGGTTTCTAACATAGACACAAGACTCTCTCATTGGAATTTACACAACATCAACTAGGTAGATATGTCTGCATGTCTGCATGGATGCATGTGCAGATATGGATGTTTTTGTATGTGTGGATGTGTATGTTTTGAGTTGTATGTGTGCATGTGTATATGCTTAGTATCTGTACATGCAAATTTTTGGAATGTTTTACATATTTTTAACGTTCCATTAATGGATTGTACTTGTAATTGCCTAACTAGTTGTGTTCTTTCTATTCCTGTGAAGCCCTGCTTCTCAAGATTTGTATTGAGGCAGTTACTAACATATCCCAGTGCCCTAATGATAACAGGCATAAATCTCAAGGTATAATCAAGGTGGAGTATCAGCAGATTTCTCCTAAGTTCTGCATAAATATTCACCTTTTCGCTAATCTTTGATATTATATTGGCATCTGCTAGGCAGCTAACTTCCACTACTGTGCATGCCTTCTTTTCCCTGTCCCATATCATAATATCTGGTCTGTTATGTCTGCATTTTATTGGGGTTTTTACTGGAACATTCCACTAGTACTCTTTCATATTATGTATATGTATCTCTTCCACATTGCTGTAGCTTTTAATGTTTATTATCGGGGCTACCTTTTCTACGGATTGCATTGTACAGTGTTTTGGCCACATCATCATGCCTCATAGGTAGATAGTACCGCGATGACATCTTTGGACAGCTGCTGATGAAATGGGTGATATCCTCGATGTTAGTTCTACAGAGTCTGCACTTGTTATCACATCTAGGTGTTTTGACTGCATGCCTATCTCTTTTGTAAATCAGGTTTTTCGTGTTGATTTCCTGTTCTTGGATTGCAAAAGCGTATCCTTCAAAGTGGGAGCCAATATAGCGGTTGTTGGTCCAAGATAGACTACTTTCTTTATCTATATTACTCTCACTCTGGAGCTTCCCGGCACCATATCCATGCATGATTTTTTGCTGATAAGCATGCAGTTTTTCATCCATGGATTCACTGCGATACTGATGAGCGACTTCCCTGGTTGTGAGTTTTTGATTATCACACAGGGAATATGTATATCACACAGGGAATATGTATGTATGTATGTATGTATGTATGTATGTATGTACGTATGTATGTATGTATGTATGTATGTATGTATGCATGTATGCATGTATGCATGTATGTATGTATGTATGTATGTATGTATGTATGTATCCCAGTACAACCTGTCTCATGGACGGGTCGTTGGCGACTAAACTGGCAACCCCACCAAGGTTTCTTGGTGAGGAGGGTGACTTTGGACATCCTGCACGACTAAAAACAAAACCTGTCAAAGGGCAAAGGAGCTCTTAAGAGTCAATGGCCATCCAAAATCACAGGGAGAGATGACCCCTTACCCTTTCTCAAGGCAGAATTCTAGGAGAAGGAAAACTCTGATATAACACCTGCAACTCTGATGGTATCCAATGATGTTGACTTGTTCTTCTTTTTGGTAAATATCATCTTGGTTAAGAGAGTGGGACTGGCTTTGTGCAGTGCCTTTGCTCACTATAAAAGCTTCACGGCACAGGCATTGCTTTATATCTGGAGATCTCTCTGCACTTGTCGTCACATGGTACCATGGGCCCAGCACTGTGTCAATAATTGTCACAAGTGTAGTGTTTGTACCAGAGTTTTCAAGTCGCTGGCTGGACTAAAAAGTCACACTCGTTCAGTGCATCGGTAGGGGTTCGCCTACATGGATATAAAGTAGTGGCTGTACTCGAAAACGAGTTGGCAGCCACCATGTATGTATGTATGTATGTATGTATGTATGTATGTATGTATGTATGTATGTATGTATGTATGTATGTATGTATGTACGTATGTATGTATGTGTGTATGTTTGTATGTGTTTATGCATTTATTTTATTTTTTGTGTGGCGAGTGATTAAGACATACATCTCTCTAGAAAGTCACTCTGATATAAAACCTGCGATTTCGTTTATATTCAATGATATATACCAGTTCTTCTTTTGGGGCAAATGCATTCGATATTCAGAGAGTGGGATTTGGTCCGTGCAGAGCATTTCCTCACTTAAAAAAGCTTCAAGCATAGGCATGGCTTGATAAGTGACATTTTTTGTGATGCATGGTATTGCTGGCCATAAGCAACTCCCTAACAAGTCTAAAAAGCCACGTCCGTGATGCTCACGCTTGAGTATCAAGCGGTGGCATTACTAGAAATCGAGTTGCAGCCATCATGTATGTATGTATGTATGTATGTATGTATGTATGTATGTATGTATGTATGTATGTATGTATGTATGTATGTATGTATGTATGTATGTATGTATGTATGCATGTATATATGTATGTATGTATGTGTGTGTGTGTGTGTACGTATGTATATATGTATTATTATCTTTTTTTTAGCATGAATTTGATATCTTAGTCATTGATGTTATTTAATCGGAATATTTACCCAAATGAACATCAAGCCGCTACCTGTAGCCTCAGATATTCAGGACATATCGAGGAGTCCTTGCTGTTACCCCCAAAAAGGGGATAGGTTATTGTTTTTTAGCCAGACTTGGAAATTCTCCGAGATAGTATCTAGTGCACTTTTGATGATGTGAACGACTTTTATCTCATGACAATCCAAAATCCATTTCAATTCCCACATCCTAGTTCCTGTTAAGTTTCTACTTCTCCTTTTCTTGTACTCTTGTGTCAAAGGGGCAGGCTAAATCTATAATCAAGCAAAATCTTTTTTCTTCCTCCAAAACCACCAGGTTAGTCCTATTGTATTCTAATTCTTTATGTATCCTGAAATTCCACAGCACCTTCACTCGATCGTTTTCTATCACCGACCCTGCTCAGAAAACTTCTTAGAGTCGGGGAAATTATTCAGTTTGCATAAATGCCAATGGATCACTTTTCTTATGATATCATGCCTCCATCCTTTATAATGCGTTTGGACTTGGTATTTACACTCAGATACGATGCGAGCCACAGCTTCCTCTATCTCTCCACAGTTACTCCAGAGCGGGTTATCCTCCTGCTCCTCAAAATGATGTTTCATCCACTTCGTTCTAAGGACTTATTCCTGTGCAGTTAGTAGCATTTCCTCTGTGGCTTTCTTAAGGTTCCCCTTTCTTTAACCAATCCCATATCTGCGGATCTCTGAATTCTGTTTTCTTCAAGGAGATGCTATGAAGGGCTTTTTGATTCAGGTTGCTCTTCATCATGGTCGCTACTTCTTTCTTGGATATCCTCTCGTTTATTATCCCTCCTTCAATACAGCCTTAAGCATTACTGTAGTCCATTACTACTGTAGTGCTAGTCCCTTACTACTACGGACAGAGACTAGTAAGGATCCATGTTCAGCAGGTACCGCCTGAAATAACCATTCCTTGGCTTAAGGCTGAAATCACAGTAGACATCGAAGAAAACTCAAAATTTCCCGAAGCCTAAAAAAATGAATTGGTCGGGAATGGTAGTTGAAATCTTCATCCAAACCAGTCAAAATTATGTAGACGCCACTCCAGAACAGATACCTCTCTTATGTGGCATCATCCTACCCATTGAGTAGAAAGGCGGAAGGCCAAGTGTCACATTTGTCTTTCGCCAAATTACCTAAGAGCCTATTGCCCGACACTGAAAAGGAATCAGAGGAAACCCCTTCTGCTACCAACACCCAAAATCTCACCAGGAACAACCACCGAGACGTAGACAACAACAACACCATCAACACTAAGAAGATGAACAACAATACCAACACCAGTATAAGCAACAGTAAAATTAACATCTGAAACAGCAACCCCTGCACTAGCAAGACCAACACCACCAACAACTGCACCAACAGAACTGCCACCACCAACATCAACACCTATGGAAGACATGTCACTCCCCAACATCACATATTGGACCTAGATTCGGACGAGTATGAGGAGTGAAAAACAGTCTGTCCCTCCCTTCTAAAAAAAAAAAGGAAAAAATTCCCTGTCTTCGCTCCCAAAAATGACGGTGAAAGAGAGAAAAAAATAGCAAATTCAGAAGGCAACAAACACTTACACATACACTCCCACCACCACCACCACCACCATCACCTGCATCAACACCATCAACCCCACTCCCAACAATACCACAGACACCAACTACATCTGAAATAAAGCAAAACCTACATCCGCCACAACAGCTGCAAATACAGCAAAAGAATACAAACATCACACCTTACACAGCCAGAAACACTAAAAATAGAAAGCTATCGAACTTATGATACATACAGCACAAGAGTATAATCAAAGAAAAAGACTGCATCTCACCCCGAAAGATCGCACACCCACAAACAAACAAATCATACAAGTCATACAATATATATATACACATATTTGAAATGTAAATTGCTCGATGCAACTGGAAACTTCCGGGGGGTCACTCTCCATAAGAATCAATATCCACAACAACCGTCCTTCCTCCAAAAGATCTAAGGTAATTGGTCAATCCCTCATTTTTACATATCGGCTAAATATCATCAGTAGGAATGACTCTTTAAATCAAACAAGCTAAATTTCTACAACCTCAATGTCAGCTAAATTATTCATCCCTTTATATTTACTATTTCAAGGTAAATATGCTAAATTTTCCTAGACTTGACTTCAATGTGAATAAAATTAATTTTCCAGCCATACGCTTTTCATTTGCAAACTTAAAATAACCCTGAATCTTCTTAGAATCTCCCTTCAACACCGAGCACCGACAAAAATGCTGTATCAGAAATTGTTCTTCGTATCTCTGTTTTACCATATGTTTTAAGAAATTTCGGTAAAAATATTCCGCCATAACGTATACTTTGACTGGAAAACACTATCCTAAATACATTAGCGTGCAGTTTGTTGCAAAGGACATCCAAGCTACCTTAAAGCGAAAATCCTTAGTCTTATTCTGTCGATAGTGAGTTCTAAATAATTAACCTTGCTAACGTCGCATCCCTTCTTCTTCGAATAGATTTTGTGTAGGAAGACTTCGAAATGCCCGTAATTAGGAACAAATACATCAATACACCTACGACATCCATCCAACTGCCTAATCAGGCCAATTCTTCTAAGTTTCCTTAACTTTTATAGATATATTTCTTTATTTTCCACAAGGGCGCACAAGAAAAGGGGACAATACAAAGACACATGCCGGGGATTTTACATACAGTCGTGTAAAAATATTGAAACAAACAATTATAACAATCGAATTCCCCAATAGGGAGGAAGCGCCACAAATGGGTTGTTTAATACCCGTCGATAGAACAACCCTCAACTTCAGGAGCGTGTTGTGCAAGTGCTCCCTTCTTCCTTTTGCTCTCTTCTTTAACCTACAGGCTTATAAACAGAGAAGGCCTAATCACTCGGGCTATTTTCGCTTCATTCACCCACTTTTTAGTAAATTTACTGGGGTGCAGTGCCTCGCTCTCCACTCTGATTCTTCTTCTAAAGTGATACTTAAAGAAGGGAATCAATTGTTGTCCGGAGAGAAAGGCATCTGTACTCAGTCCTCTCAATCTCATCCACCATATAACCTCTTTCACCATAGCCACTGTACAGAGGAAAACCGCCTCTCTTTCATTTTTGAAGGAGGCTGGCAGTTTGATCCTTACTATGGACTCGGCAGTCAACTAGATTTGTCACATACGCGACAGCAGTTGTTCTGCATAGTTCCACAGGTCGCTTACGCCCAGGCAGTGTACAATTGCGTGCAAGACGGTTTCAATGTCCTGCTCGCATCTAGGACACGTTCTCCTGGATGGATCCCTGCCGGGGCGTCCGTGCTTGTAGATATTGTCTCGAACGGGTAGAGCTCCTCGGTAGCACTGCCAGGCCAGGGACCTCTGGAAGTTGTCCATAGGTCCCGGGCGGAAAGTCCTACCGAATAGACTGGTGAGCTCGTCGTCTTGGACGCCTAGAGTCTCCCCGAGCACTTTGTCGCACTTGTAAAGTACTAACTCTCTATAGAATGTCGAAGTGGAGTCTCCACTGATTGCTGTGCCCACTTGCCAGAGGACTGTGAGCGCCTGGGCGCATTCAATGTGCCAGGCGCCCATCTTCTTCAGTCTTCGCTTGACCCAGGACTGCAGCTCCGTCAGCGAGACAAGTTGTGGGAAGGCCTGTCTCAAACGGTGCCCACACCGGTTGGTCGGTGAGGTCAGGAAGATAAAGATAAATTCCCCAGCAGCGAGCTAGTTTCCATTCAGATCCTCCACTTCATACCTAAGTTTCTCTACCAGTTGATCAACATTCCCAGGTCTTAACTCATAGGTTAACCCAGGTCTTAACTCATACTACCAACATTATAACTAACATCATCTTGTAAGTCCCTAGCTAAAACCGACAAGTAGTATTTTTTGCATATTATAACGAAATTCCTCGCCGGTGAGATGATGTAGTTATTGTGAAACCCACTTAAAAATTGCTTCACCTCAGGCAATTAAGTATACACAGCCTCTGCGCCATCGTGCCAAACTCTCTTAACCTATACTTTCATCGAACACCTCACTAGCAAAGCCAAATTTCAAATCTAACCTAACCACGAAATCATCAATTGATTCCAACTTATCTATCGTAGACCTGTAAGTCCTTACAGTTTCCCTAAATTTAGTTCCTTTCATCATGAGCCACTTAAGATCCTTGTTCTCAACTATATTCAAATCACAAGTAATTACGTGTCTGGTTACAGAACCTAAAATTTCCGCAATTGCACAACTCACCGCAAGCCTTCCTAAAATCCTCGGCATTCATTTTGGCTAAACTCTTATTTTAGTTAAATAATATCCTCCCGATCGTAGGTCGAATCCAATAACTGGTGCAAATACTCTGATCACTTAACTCCTCAGGTAGTTATCCATGTACCTTCCGATTGCTAAAACTCGAATTCAAACGCAACCTATCTACTAAGATGTAGGAAGCTCAGATGCAGGAAATAACTGCAATTACAACCAGTTGCTATACAATAGCTTATAAAAATTGGATAAAGACCCTTAGAGACGGAAAAATGTTTCCTCGGCACTTAGTAATTTGGAAAATTCGAAAATTACTAAGTGCCGAGGAAACATTTATCCGTCTCTAAGGGTCATTATAATACAGAGGAAATGCTACTAACTGCACAGGAGCAAGTCCTTAGAACGAAGTGGATGAAACATCATTTAATTACGCCCGTGTTTGATT
The DNA here is from genome assembly GCA_964016885.1 of Eledone cirrhosa. Lineage (NCBI taxonomy): Eukaryota > Metazoa > Mollusca > Cephalopoda > Octopoda > Eledonidae > Eledone > Eledone cirrhosa. The sequence continues at coordinate 208,714,508 of OZ024741.1, read as the reverse complement.
TGAGGAAATAACGAAATATGTCGAATTATAGGTAAATCAAATAATATTTAAAGAATGCACACTTTCACATCATTTTATTCATGACGAACTTTTGGATCTGGTCTGTAATATATTGCCCTTTCTGTTCACTTTACTGAATTCAATGAAATGAAAATAAGTCAGGAGTAAAAATATTAAGCTCTCTTTATCCTCTGGGGCACTTGTTTCCTTTGTTCCACAGCAATATCGAAGAGGAACTGTTCCTGCTTTTCATTCTTCGTAAAATCATTAAACTCCTTTATAAGATACATACGTTATTCAGCAGTGTTATTCACAACTTTCAGAGCATCAACAAATCTTTTGATATCGCTGTCAGTGCAAAAATGCAAATTGTTTGTGACAATGTCGAGCAGATAGAAAAAAGTTATTTGTTTTCTTCGTAACAAAGTCACTCAGTTCTGTGTTGCCAAAAAAACATTCCTTACCCTTCAACTTTCTTCATCCACTTCTTTATTCCTCTGTTAGATTTTGGAATATTTTTTTCTTTTCATCCAATCAAAGTCTTTTGCTAAAGAAAGCCAATTCTACAAACTCTTCTGACAATACCACAGATGAATTTGAAGGACCTTCTCCGCCACAGTTCCGACCTGTTGGTTAGGATACATTCGTAGCAGCTTCATCAAATCTAGATCAATCTTTGGAATCCATCTGGGAACCATTGCTTCATTCCAGAATTTTACATATTCCAAAGTTACAAAGTAAATGATCTTTTGTAGATCTCCCGACTCACATGGTGTAAGCTTAAGTTATTCATTGAAAAGAACTACCTGGACCACACATATAGTCTTAACCATCCAACGAGCCTGGTGGTAAGCACCTGGGACCGACTAGGAGAACTGGGAAGGTGGCCAACCACGAAGATAGCGAAAGGAGAGTTTTATGAACTCAGCATAGTGACACGATATCATCAGACAGCATCTTATATAATAAGGCTGCGTTTCCCAAGGGGACGGATTTTGGCTATAGAAACATCATTCTTCTCCGTTCCCTTGATTGAATTGGCTCGGACCTATGATTGAACAATCACGTTGCTACGATTGCCATTGAAATAAGTATCACAGCTTTGTTAATAAAGGACTTTATAACATCTACACCAAACTTTGCATCTTTCTTATTCTACATTTACTCCGTCACTAACTGACAAATCATATTTGGAAGAAAATACATGACGTTGAGTGCTTAATTGAATTGCGTTATTATACATTTGTCAACTTGTTTACTGTAAGTATATATATATATATATATATATATATAAATATTATATTATATTATATTATATTATATTATATTCCATTTCAGTTGTGTTGTTTACCAATGTGGTAACACATGGCCGGTGAGGGAACGGAGATAAATATTCAATTAAAAACAATACAAGGTTGGACTGGAAACATCCTTTGAGTTTTTATTTTTGCGAAAACACTATACGTCTTTCAATGGCCCAGTTTCATCATTCGATCATGATGCAAAGCTTAGGTGATTTCATCAGGGTGGATTGCAAAATTTGTTATATAAGTTAATAGGATTACGGCGACACAAACAGAAAATAGAGGATAGAGGTTCGGGGGTGGTTCGCCAATTCGTTGTTTACGCCTAGATGTAGTATCCCTCTACACATCGGTACCAGTACTCCCGGCAGTGGACATACTCACTGAATGTGTCGGTTTCAGCGACCTGGATTGTTTCAGCCTCACCATCACCGACATCCACCAGCTCCTATCCATCATTGTAAACAACGCCTTTTTCAACTTCCTGGGACAAACCTACCTACTACCCATGGGATCCAGTCTCTCGGCTTTACTAGCCATTTCATATATTAACAGGCTTGAACAGAGTAGTCAGTTCCTGCGACACCTGCGCTTTCTTCACTAGATATGTGGATGATATACTCATCCTCACATCCACCAAGAAGAATGCCAACAAGATTTTCAAATCTTTCAACAATGCTGACAGTAAATCAAGTTCCCCATCGAACAACCTACCGACTCCGGCTCCTTCGCTCTACTTGATTTCAGACTGAACATCTCTGATAGGGGTGAAACCCACACCGATTTCTACCGCAAAGCGGCCAGCAGAGACCTGCTTGTTCATTACAAATCTGCCCTCCCCAACAGCTCGAAATGGCTCGCATACGCAACCGATACAGCGATGCTGCTAATAGAGCCACCCATATCAGGCGATTCCACAAGGTACTAGAGATTAACGGCTACCCAGCTTCCTTCTCCACCCCACGACGAAACCCCAGACCAACACAAACAATAGTTGCTTCTTCAAAATTCCACATCTCAGCGAGGAAACCACCGACGCCATACGCAAAGCCACCAGAAGAGAGGGTCTCAATATCAAACTAGCTCATTCTGGACCTTCCCTGCGAAGATGCCTCGCTACAAGACAACCTCCCAACGAGGATAACGGACACACCCTAGCCCTATCTGCAACACTAATTGCTGCCAACGTACCCACGTAGTATACAGGCTAGAATGTAACGAGTGCAATCTATTTTACATAGGCAGCACTATTCGACCGTTACATGTCCATATTAAAGAGCATGTTAACACCAACTCCTCTTCCTTCCGCAAACGCATCATCAAATGTGGGAACCGGGACAGCATCACCACCACAATCTTAGCTACCGAACGCAGTATAGGCACACTGAAAATTAAGGAAGATTTCTTCATCAAGCAATTAAAACCTAGGATCAATAATTGAATGGAAAGAAGTGCACCAGAATGTCTAATTTAAAAGCCTGTATTCCAACATCCCAGCAGCCAGTTTCATCCTTTCGTTCTTTCAAATTAAATCTATGTCCTCACTAGGCAAACACACTGAGACTCACACACACACATACATATATCGCACACATATTTTTCCCGTTTTATTATATACATATTCGCACTCACTACATAAACTTATATTCATGCATACGCATACAAACATTCATGCACACACATGTATATATACATACATTTCACAACTCGCACGTTTGACATTTTAACGTCTTTTCATTTCATTTCACTTAAATCTGCTCCCATACAAACAAGTCTATTGGATCGATTTTTAAATCTCTTATAGGGTCACTCTCTTGATAAAGGGTTTTTAAACCCTTGGGATCTTTAAATTTGGTAAGGTAAGATTCTTTTGTTTTCTTGGCAATTTTAAATCTTCATAACGCATTGTGTTGGTCTTCAAAATTTAAATCTGTGTTTCCTATTCAACAATGCTTCAAGCAAGCTACACAACTCAGTTCAACATTTAAGCAAATGCTGCGTGAATGTGTAAATAAATATACTGGCATATGTAAACATTTGTGTTTTTTTTATGTATTTCAGCAAAGACAGAAAAAGAGTAAACTATATGACTCGTGTTTCATTTGATTGTTTCATTCTATTTTAACAACGGAATGGGAAGAGTTAGATTATTCCCCTTTTTCTCGCAGCGGAATAAGACAAAGAGACTACACCATTCTACACTCATCTACATCACAGGTTCTCAACCCATTTAGGCCAAACGCCCCCTTTTGTCCCTCGAAATCACGAAACGCCCCCACCCCCACCCTATTTTTTCATTTTTTAATATACTACTGATTTTGATATCAGTAGATTACTGAAAAATTAACAATATTCCAAAGATACCATTGCAGGCAGCTGAGAGTATAAATACATTCCTTGAAAGGAAATATATAAATTTAAAAAAAAAGGAATATAAATGTTCTTTTTTATGAATAAGGACCAGTTCAATTTGTTATATTCCCACCAGGCGTTACCAGCTATTTTGAACATTTTTACAAGAGCAAATCTGTCTGTCCAAAGAGTGCTCTTATCTGGAAGAAAGTGGCAATTATATCATTTTAAAGCTTTCCAATTTTCCCTTTAATGAAACGGACAGAATAAATGTTGATATCTAACTTGATGTCCTGGTATCTCTGCTTTGTGAGCTTAGATACCACAGAAGAGGGTTTTCATTACCACGCGGGAGGGTATATTTATTAATAAATGGTAAAATATAGGAGTGGAAATCGACGCTGAATTTCCCCTTGCATCCCAAAAAGGGGTTCCCCTATTTCCGGAAATCTAATTTTGATCATGTCATCTACTTGAAGTTCAATGAATTATTCCTGAAACTTAACGTCCAAATCGTCGACGTTAGCTATGAAGGGATCTGCTATCCACATTGGGATGTCCATCGGCAAAAGGTCGACAAACTGTTCTCTCATGTTGCCTTGTAGCGCACGGAGGTGAGTGGTATACATTTGGAGTTGGTCATCGCTTACAATGTTTTGAACATTGGCGACACTAGGGAAATTATAGAATTCCTGTCGACAAAGATTCCTTTCGATGACATTCAATTTAGCCAGGAATGTTTTCCCAGCATTCCTTGCTTTAAGCAAGGTGATCTTCTTCCCCTGCAAAGCCAAAGTGATGCTATTGCATTTGTTGAAGATGTCGGCGAGGTAGGCGCAGTCTTACCTCACATCGAGGGTTTTCTTGTACAGTTCTGTGTTGCGTCCTCGCAGAAACTCAATGATAGAGTCGAAGAGTTAAGACAAAGTGAGTAAGGCACTTGCCCTTTGAAAGCCACCTCTCTTCAGTATAAAGGAGCAACTTGACAAATTCTTCGTCATTATCTTGGCACAATTGCCGGAAAATTCGTTCATTGAGGGAATGCCGTTTGATAAAATTGATGACATTAATGGCCACCTGCAAGGATTTGCTCAGCGGCTCGTTGAGTTTCTTCGCAGCCAAGTGTTGTCGATGAATGACACAATGAACAGCAAATACAGATAGATTTTCTCTCTTCAGAAGAATGACGAAACCCTTATGTTGGCCGACTATTGCTCTTGCGTCGTCCGTAGCACGATACAATATGTGTTGTATGTGGTCCTAGATGTATGTATTACCTGCCTGTGTGTTGTATGTAGTCCTAGATGTAGGTATTACCTGCTTATGTATTGCATGTGGTCCCAGCTGTATTTATTACCTGCTTGTGTGTTGTATGTGGTCCTAGATGTGTGTTCTACCTCCTTATGTGTTGCATGTGGTTCTAGATGTGTGTATTACCTGCTTATGTGTTGTATGTGGTCATAGATGTGTGTATTATCTGATTATGTGTTGTATGTGGTCCTAGATGTGTGTGCTACCCGCTTCTGTGTTTTTCTTTTCTTTTATTTATTTGTAATATTATTTATACAATAGGGAATAAAATAGATCTACATAGTGTTAATTCGTTACGGTTGAGAAACATGAAATACATTGTTATCGGTGACGGAAAGACAAGATTCTAACTGGCTGCGCTCAAAGCGTCCTTGACCCAGTTGACTGCGGGTTTTTCCATTTTTAGGATCTCAATTGCCGGTTAATGTCTTGACACGCCTGCATACCTACTGACAGCTGCGGTCAGACCATAGTTATGCTGTCTGCATTCTCATTCAAATGCATTCACACTGGCTGTCTCAAAGACATACAAATATGGCTTATAAAAGTTACCAAAGTAAAGAGCCTTCCAGCCCCCCCCCCAAAAAAAAAAAATCCGCACCCACCCCCCAGTTCTAAAACGCCTCCCGGGGTGCATATGCCCCTCGTTGAGAACCTTTGATCTACATGGTTGCTGGACCTGCTATAATTAACGGCTAAACCTCCTCCAAGAGACTAGTGAATTCTGTTAAAGACACCCAATGGAGCGTCAAACTAGGCGACAGATTAAGTCCACCTCTCTAATGATCCCAGTTTAAGGCAACCACGAGCCATGGGGAAATATATTGTTTGTTATCCAGGACCTTGGGTATCTTTAATAGAGTCCACCATAGTGAAACCTGTTAAAGCTATCAAAGGGCAACATTATATGACATCTGGTGGATTAGCAGTATCGGTAGAGAGTCAGACGCCATGCTTTGACGCATAGAGTTACGGCCCTTGGCATTCTAAGTTCAAATCCCGCCGAGGTTAACTTTGCCTTTCATCCTTACGGGGTCGATAAAATAAAACACCAGTAATGTACTGGGTAATTGCTGGCCTTGTGCCAAAAGTAGAAACAATTATATGACATCTACCATCAAAAATGGTGCTGGCGTTAAATTGCATGAGATTTGTGTGTACCAGTCAAAACATCAATCAACGTTAAGAACCTAAGTAACACGTTGTTGTGAATAACATACGCTACGGTGTTGTACAAAACAATGTTTAACCCCCACCCCATACCAAAATCATCAACTATATCTCTTTCATTCGCTTTTTGGAAATATCCGATCTTGGATAAATCAACGAGTTTCTAAATCATCAGGAGAAAACTCAATTGGACAAAGATTTTTCTTAAATGATCTTCGCCAGAAACGAATTCAAAATGGCTAAGAATTGTCACGTGGCTAGTCGTCAAGTCAGAAAGGTTGTGATTGGTGCCTGTCGGCGAGTAGTATATATATATAATAAAGAGGAAAATGCGAAGTTTAAGATGTTAGGGTCGTTTATTAATTGAGCCGTTATACATATTTCAATGACGATAGATATTGTAAGTTATCAGCCAAAATTGATTTCCGGTTCAAGTTCGGTAATAATAGTAGTAATAATATTTATACTTATATATAGAATCAATATATAATTATAAATATGATAAGGATAATATTGTGTAGTACAGTCGTTAGCAATTAAATGCATTAAACACAAATTTGTTTGTTTTCTATGTTGTATAATTATATATATATATATATATATACTGACGTTGTTGAAATTAATATATATATATATATATATATATTAATTTCAACAACGTCAGTATTCCGTGTGTCATCATTCTCGATTATCATTGGTTCATAGGTTTCAAATGACCCCACCCACCTCAACGATACGAAACTTAAATTAATACGCATTATGCTAATGAGGGAGGGAGAGGGAGAGTAAGAAAGGGAGAGGCAAAGTGAACGCTGTAACTATTACCATGTGTGCGTGTGTATGTACGTGCGCGTATGCTTATGTGTGTGTGCGTGCGTGCAGCGTTCCACAGAAAGTAAAAACTATCAACATGTGTGAGTATGTAAGTGTGTGTAAGTGCACGGCTGAGTGTGTAAGTTTGCGTGCGTGTGCGCGTTTCCATGCGTGTATGTGTGTGTACGGGGGGCGTTCCACAATCGCCACGCAGTTTATCTGTCTGTGTGCCTGTCTGTCAGTATAACATACACAGAGTTGTGAAAGGAGTAAATAGGGACCTTTTTTTTACATTGACGGACATCTTTTATATTTATTATTGTGTCATGTTTTGACAATTGCTCGAAATGAATACTGATAATAAAAGCAATTCGATTTTATCAAACAGTGAACTACAGCGGCGACGGCGTGCAGCCAGCAATGAAGAAAAATGGGCCGAACAGCTCCATCGGAACGCCGAACTTCAGAGGCGAAGATGTGCCGTCATGAATGAAGAGGAGCTGGCTGAACAACGCCAACGAAACACTGGAGCGAAGCAGCGACGGCGTGCTGCGATGGTTGAAGACGAACTGGCTGAGCATCATCTTTTATATTAATTATCTATATCTATATCTACATATAATATAAAAGATTGGAATTTCCGTCATCCTTTTGATAAACGTGGAACAACCACGTCTATGTAATGATACACGTTTTACAGTCAGGAAGAAGATGAACCATCTCCTAGAGGTCGCTATTCTAGGTGGGAGCACCTAGAATTGTTCATATACTATGCACAAACGGTACAACGAAACATATGGTATATTTGGAAGATATTTTTTTTACTGTTTTCTGTATCACACAGACACCACGGACTCGCCTCATACTGTGACCAGACAAACATCCAATACAGTCATTTTCTCTTTTACTTGTCTTCTCTTATCATCTGTTTACCCGGGCGAAGCTGGGTACGTCAGGTAGTATATATATATATATATATATATATATATATATATATATATATATATATATATATAAAGAATGAATAATAACAGATAGACATCATAAAAAGCTAATTTATTCCGTGTGCTTACAAATGTTTCCACAGTGGTTATACAGCCTAGATATGCTATGTGCAAATTTATAACTATTTGCAAAACTCAATTATCAAATGGTGTTACCACTGTTTCCTCAGAGCAGAATGGTTTAAAATGTAAAATGTAAATACCCTTAAGGGAAGTTATTGGGGTAGAAAAGGAAGAGAGAAAGAAGGGGGAGGGATAGAGAGAGAGATATGCAGGGGTTGGAGAAATGGGAGAGAGTGGTTTGTAGAGTACAGATATCTTAATCAAAATGTTCTGGTAGGGGTTTTATTATACTGGTTACTCTCAAAGCGGCAACCTTAAGCGATGCGTTGATAGTTAAGGTTGGAATTATTTATTGCCACAGAGGGCAGGTTCATAGATGTGGAGAGAGAGGGAGGTGGACCGAGAGCGAGAGAGAGAGAGAGAGAGAGAGAGAGAGGGAGAGAAAGAGAGAGGAATGGAGAGAGAGGAAGAAATAGAGATAGAGAGGGGACAGACGAAAGCTATGGGATGGGTGTACATTGAGTTCATATTTGTAGGCTACAAATTGCACTTAAGTATCCATTTATAGTGATAAGCAGGGTATTGTCTTGTAGTGTGGGGGGATATAGTTAAGAGAAAGTAGTTAGTGAGAAAGCAATGTTATAGTTACGGGTTCGAATGTTAAGTTATTTTATAGTGAGATAATTTAGCCTTCAGTTTGTGGTTGCAGTATAATGATCGTTCGATTCTGTCATTTAGTAATTTAATTTTGGATTTTAAGATGTAAAAGAGTTCAAGGTTACATAACCGGCAGTACTTCAATCCACTCCGATATGCACTAGCGCTGGAAAGTATATCTGTTGGTTGCGTTCACGGAGTTGCCAGGTCTTATTGGCGAGCGTGGTCACAAAACGGTGATTAGGATGTTTAATTGAGAATTCGATGACGATACCAGCGAGATTTAAAGGAGGTAGTGGTAGACCCGATGTAATACCATTTCTGGTCGTTCGATTCGACAGTGCATTGATAAACAATGTTGGACTTTAGGCATTTATTCTTCAATGGACATCTTTCTGGTAGGTGGCAGTTACAGTTTTTATTGTGGGTACCAGGTATACTATGGATAGGTTGGGATAACAGTACAGGTGGGTTGTGTAATACCCGTCTCCAATTTAGTGGTTGGGAGGCCGATACTACGTTATGCACATGTTAACTTTGCCTTTCATCCTTACGGGGTCGATAAAATAAAGTACCAGTAATGTACTGGGTAATTATTGGCCTTGTGCCAAAAAGTAGAAACAGTTATTAAAATATTTTGTTTTGTAGTGTTGTTTAATTGCTTTAAATTAAGTTTTTTATGTATGCTTCAAGGTTTGTTGCAGTGGAGAATGATAGCTTAATAGTCTTAGATTTCAGAACTAGGGAAATGCTTGTTGATTAACTTAAAGAATGAAAGAGATAGTTTTGTACTAATCGAAGCATTAAAAATGGGATTATACCAGATATACTTTCTACAACGTGATTTATTTGGTGATGATTTTCTATTATTAATATCTCTGGTGGTACTGAGTGTGCGCGCTTGTATTACTGTACCCCGGTTACGTATTCTTTGATTTCGTGTAGAGCTATGTGTGTTATGGAGATTCTTATCAATGTATTCTATTTTATCCCGGTGGTTGGCATTCCTTAATGCGTTATTATAGTATTCAGCATGTTCACTGAAAATCTTAGAGTTAGACGATAGGCGAGAGATTCTAAGAGAAATACTACGGGGAACCGATTTGATCATGGAAAGTGGGTGGTTTGAGTTAAAATTGATATAGGCACGGTTCTCATTTATCTTGTGGAAGTTCGGTATTTAAATTAAGAGTTACGTCTAGAAAATTTACCACTTTAAGATTGTATTCGTACGTTATTTTTAGACCCAGTTCACTAAAAGATTTTCTAATGTTTTTTCCGTCGCCTTTCAAGATTTTGGTTATTTAAGTTATTAACTAATAAAAGCGCATCATCTCTGTATATCCCCCCCCCCCTGTAGATTACTAAATTTTCCATGTAGTATGTGGGCTATGTAAATTCCCACAAGATCGGTGACCTCAGCTGAGTCGTTAGAGCCCATGGTGATGTCGAAGTTTGTGGGTCTGTCCTTACGTTCCCAGTAGCAATTATCAAATTTCATAATAGTTTTCCTAGCCTCTAGAATAATATTAATTTCGTCCTCCGTTAGGTCGGAATTGACTTTGGCAAACGATAGGGCCTTACGTAAAGTGCTGGGTGAGATTGAAGAGTAGTATTCGTGTATGTCAAATTGTATAAACTTAGACTTATCCTTGTTCTTAACGTTATTAAACCAGCGAAATGCTTTGCTAGTGTTGCCCCATAATTTAATTTCTATTTTCTTTTTCAATTGAGTTATTACTCTGTCAAGTATATGTTTGCTAATTTTTCCTATGTCTGATTTAGAAGAGCATATAAGTCTAATCTTAGGGTTAGAGTCAAAATTTACCTTATGGTCCTTCAGGTTAAAGGAGGGGGTTGCGGGTAAAATCGGCTCGGTTCTATCGTCTATCTTGAGATTCTTCACCACCCTGTATGCTTCGTTGTTAATGTTTGCCAACGTAGTTTCACTTGTTTTTCTATATTTCTTATGTAGTTCTTTGCATATGAAGCTGTTGTATATATATATATATATATATATATATATATATATATATATATATATATATATATATATATATATATATATATATATATATATATATATATATATATATTCTGGCTTTTCCTCGCCATTAGTCTAGTTACACTTTTGTATATTGTAAAATATATTTTTAAATACCGTATGTTAAATAAACTAGAAGAGTAGTCGTCTTTTCGAAGCTTCAACCAGATGAAACACATAATTTCGGATCTAGAATCATTGTCATTTTCCTTCACACTCACACACACATACACACACACACACACGTGCGTGCGGTTTTTTTTCTTCTTTTTTTTGTGTGTGTACGTGCGTGTATTTGTATACCTAGGGCGAGTGTTTTCGCGTATGCTTGTGTATGTACGTATATGGATGCGTGTATGTATTTATTTAATTTCAATTACCTCTGTATTTTATTTACTTTATTCTTAACTCTGAAGCCGAGAATCATTCGGTTTCCTAGTTAGAATTTTAGTCTACGACTTCAGTTATACCATTTACGTGGATTTGTCTTTGCGTGCAATTGTTCTCAACGCTCCACATATGACGTATTATCTTCGTTTTTTCCGTTCATTGCCAGAGAACGTCTCTATGAACCACCTAAGAGAATATTAGTCTACGACTTCTTTTATACCATAAACGTGGTTTTATCTTGGCGTGTAATTGTTTTTCATCGCTCCAAATAATGACGTATTATATTCGTTTTTTTCCCGTTCTTTGCCAGTGAAAGTTTCCACGAACCAAAGTATCGTCTTCCTGTCTTCCTCCGGTTGCAACGTTTTTTGAAATATTCACTTCTGCGTTCACATATCGACCGTTAAGGGTGAAAGCAGCGATTCTTTGCTTAAACTTTAATCTGTTATTTTAATAAATATTTGTCTAAGGTTCTTATATATTTGATATATATTTATTCTTATCGAGCCATATTTGGATTTTAGTCTTCAAATTTATTTATTACTATATACATATATATATTATATATATTATATTATATATATATATATATATATATATATATTATACATATATATTATATTATATATATATATATATTATACATATATATTATATTATATATATATATATGTATGTGTGTGTGTGTGTGAAGGAAAATGGCAATGATTCTAGATCCGAAATTATGTGTTTCATCTGGTTGAAGCTTTGAAAAGACGACTACTCTTAAGGGGTCTGACGGGTCGTGGATTACAGAGTCGGGCTAGATCGATACAGATCGAATCTTGAGCTGAGAAGTGACGAAACCTGGTTCCTGGCTTTTCTACCACCTTTATTTTTAAGTGGGTCTTTCTCGGGGCCTTTCTACACTGGTTAGCTAATTTCCCTCCAGGGGTGGCGTCCACAAACATGACACTCTGATATCTCTGGTTGTCGTACCATGATGTGGCCTTCCCTATCTTATGTCTAGCCCTATCTAAGCTATTCCATGATTTGCTCCTGTATAGTGGGTAAATTCCTTTCATGTCCAGTTCTATGAGGGTCTTATACTTTTCCATGGCTCCTTCGTATACTCTGACTCTGTCTCTTTGGTTGTAGCCAGAGAACTGCATACGGTTGATGAAGTGTTAGATGTGTTTTTCCATTTCTGTTGGGTCGCACATGCTGGACACATTCTTCATCACTCGTACCAAATCTGCGATCAGAATATTAAACTTCGCACTACTGGACATTGCTGAGTTTTTGAGTATCAGGTATTTGGAGGCCATGGGTTTAGCATAGTGTGAGTGGAGAATTTGGGCTCTCTCGTCTATAGTGTTAATCCAGAGTTCTGTGTCTAATACAGGTAGTCTATTGTTAGGGTGTTTGGAAGGGTAGTCGATAGTTACAGTTATACTCTGGTGTATGGAATTAGCTATCTGCTGGATGCTTTCCATCGTGCTACGTTCTAAATCAAACTTGTTAGTGCTCTCTAGTGGGGGTGTTCTTATAACTATATTAATATCGTCTACATAACGAGAGTACATGATGAGGTCTATGGAGCTTTCATTAAGGAGATCTTTAAGTCTCCTTTCCCACCATACCATGAAAAGGTTGGCAACATCACCAGCTATGCTGACGCCGATGGCTGCTCCCTCATTTTGGGTGTAGATTTTCTCATTGAACTTAAATATGTGGCCCTTTAGGGTAGTTTTGATACTGGCCCCTATTGCATGTGCGACCATTTTTCTTATCTGATCAGTGTTTAAAAATAAAGGTGGTAGAAAAGCCAGGAACCACTATAAAATCCCTGATCAGCAAAACCTACCCTTTTAAGAAAACCCACTGTACCAATAGGAAATGTATCATATGTAAGGTGAACCCCCGGATAAACTGTAAAACTAGAAACGTAGTCTATAGCATAAGATGTACAGAGGGTACTTGCAGAAACATGACAACAACATACATAGGTGAGACAGCTCGTAGCATAGGTGAAAGGATAGACCAACATTGGGGGGAACTAAAAGGACGAAAAAACGGGTCAGTACATGCTAGACAACAACATGACGGTAACATAGACAACATAGAAATTAGAATAATATCTAAACATAGGAATGACCCAGCAGATAGGCAAATCAGAGAGGCCAGTGAAATAGAAATTAGAAGACCAAAGCTAAACAGAAAGAATGAGTGGAACAACAACAACATCCAAACAAACAACACTGACCTAAGAGAAGTATAAATAAGTAAATAAATAAAATAAAATAAAATAAGATAAATAAATACATACACAAGCACAATAACAACAAGCACATAAACACACACTAGTCACCCAGCAGACACAACACTATACACACTAGTCACACAGTACACATAACACTATACACACACGCAAACGCATGCGCAAAGAAGACAAAATAAAATAAACAAACAAGCAAATAAATAAATATATAGACAGACTGAATAAAAAATGGCGTAGACATACAACACAACAGGAGGAAAAAATATAACACCACTGACGATGTTGCAGATGTGCAACGAAAGATTTATGTAAATTATGTAAACTATATATATGTGTTTGTGTCTACATTGTATCTGTATTATTTTTGACCGTCGATCAGTCAATGGCAGCATTGAGGACCGAGTAAGTTAGATCGCAGATATAAAAGACAGCGAGAAGCGAAAACCAACCAAACAGTGAGTGTGTTCTGTTATTAATTCTGGCAATATTACGCAAATATGACCCTCCCCAAGTATAACAATATCTGTTTCGACACACGATTTCATATAAAAAACCTCGCTAAACTAATTCATCGCCGCTATATATATATATATATATATATATATATATATATATATATATATATTGTTATACTTTGGGAGGGTCATGTTGCCAATAAGAAACACACGCACCAGTTGCTTTCACTTCAATTTATTATATATTTATAAATTTATAAATTTACAAATCTACAAATTTATAAATTTCTGGTTGGTTGGTTGGTTCCACAACCAGATAGTTGTTTATATATAGTCATAGTCCTTTCGTCACACACTCTGTGACCTCTTCAGTGACTGGGGATTCCTTTCTTTGTTTCTGTGCCTTTCCTTTCTTCTGTCCTACGCCATTTTGTTTCTGTGTGTGTGTTGTGTGCTCAGTTTGCACATGCGCCACATCCGGGTGTCTGTGTGTGTTTGTGTTCATTTATCTATTTGTTTATTTATTTACATGTTATTGGTTGGTTGTTTGTTCTATGTGTGTGTGTGTTTTCATTTTGTCCTTAATTGTAAGTTGTGATGTTGCTGTTCCACTCATATTTTCTATTTAATTTTGGTTGTAATTCTTTTATGTTTATTGCCTCTGTAATTTGTCTAAACATTGCATCTTTTCTGTGTGTAGATTCTATTTTTATTTCTATGTTCTCTAATTTACCCTTGTGTTCTATGTTCTCTAATTTACCAGCAAGAGGCAGACCACCTACCATTACCTCAATGGCCAAGAAAACCCACACAGATAGATGGAACGGGTGGACCAGAGCCATACGGACACCCGAAAACCACGATGAACTGAAGAAAATGATTGCACATGCGGTAGGGGCCAGCATAAAATTAACCCTTAAGGAACATATGTTCCAGTTTAATGGAAAAACATATGCCCAAGAGGAAGGAGCAGCCATTGGTGTTAGCATTCCAGGCGACATAGCTAACTTATTCATGGTATGGTGGGACAGTAGACTTAAACTTAAACTTAAAGAACAATTAGAAGACAGCTTAACCCTGATAATGTACTCCCGCTACGTAGATGATATAAACATCGTAGTTAAGACACCACCACTAGAGAACAGTCAGGAACTAGAGAAAAACACAATGGAAAGCATCCAGCAAATAGCAAACTCCATCCACCAGAGCATTAGAGTTACTATAGACTACCCAAGTAGACACCCCAACCATCGATTACCTGTACTAGACACAAAGCTCTGGTTAGATACCATTAACAACCAAAAACAAATCCTCCATTCCCATTATGCCAAACCCATGACTTCCAAACATCTGATCCACCGAAACTCGGCCATTTCGGACCATACCAAAATCAACATACTGATTGCGGATCTGGTACGGGTGATGAGAAATGTGTCCTGCATGTGCAACCCCGAAGAACTAGAGAGACACATACAACACTTCATCCACAGTATGCAGTTCTCTGGCTACAATCAGAGAGATAGAATCAGAGTGTATAGAGGAGCCAGAACCAAATGGGAAAAAATGGTAAATAATGACACAAATGGGACCTGCCCCTTGTATAGGAGCAAATTTTGGAATAGAATAGAAAGAACTAGGAACAAGGCCAATAGAATAAACTCATGGTATGATAGCAATAAATACCAGAGTGTAATGCTCATCGATACAACCCCTAGAGGCGAACTAGCCTACACATTTAGAAGGGCCCTAAATAAACATAAACTCAATATTAAGATAGTAGAAAGACCAGGTACCTCCGTAAAAACACTTATTAGCAAGACATACCCGTTCCAAAGACCGTCATGTATAGATAAGAAATGTATAACCTGTAAAATAAGCCCCCATATTAACTGTAAAACTAGAAATGTAGTGTATAGCATAAGATGTACTGAAGGACAATGTAGAAACAAAAATATAGTGTACATAGGTGGGACAGCTCGTAGTATAGGGGAACGGATAAATGAACACTGGCGAGACCTTCAAGATAATAAAGAATCATCTGTACTCTACCAACATGCTAAGATAGAACACAAGGGTAAATTAGAGAACATAGAAATAAAAATAGAATCTACACACAGAAAAGATGCAATGTTTAGACAAATTACAGAGGCAATAAACATAAAAGAATTACAACCAAAATTAAATAGAAAATATGAGTGGAACAGCAACATCACAACTTACAATTAAGGACAAAATGAAAACACACACACACATAGAACAAACAACCAACCAATAACATGTAAATAAATAAACAAATAGATAAATGAACACAAACACACACAGACACCCGGATGTGGCGCATGCGCAAACTGAGCACACAACACACACACAGAAACAAAATGGCGTAGGACAGAAGAAAGGAAAGGCACAGAAACAAAGAAAGGAATCCCCAGTCACTGAAGAGGTCACAGAGTGTGTGACGAAAGGACTATGACTATATATAAACAACTATCTGGTTGTAGAACCAACCAACCAACCAGAAATTTATAAATTTGTAGATTTGTAAGTTTATAAATTTATAAATATATAATAAATTGAAGTGAAAGCAACTGGTGCGTGTGTTTCTTATTGGCAACATGACCCTCCCAAAGTATAACAATATCGGTTTCAACACACGATTTCAGATAAAGAATCTTGCTAAACAAATTCAGAAACGAAATATATATATATATATATATATATATATATATATATATATATATATATAATTATATATGGATAAATATATATATATGGATAAATATATATATATATGGATATATATATGGATATATATATATATATATATATATATATATCCAGGGGGTGTAACTAGGAGTTACTGCAGGTTCATCCGGGAGAGCACTCGATGTTTAGGTTCACTTCTGTGATGAGGTGTAGAGCTATACAGAGTGTAATATATTGAAAGGATAAAAAGGACGATTGATTATTCCTTCATTGCATTTATTGATAGGTGACGCGCGTTTCGCCACTGATCAGCTCAAGGTTCGATCTATATCGATCCTACCCGACTCAATAATCCGCAGCTCGACGGACCCTCTTATACCATTTTCTTATAGCATTTTAAGAGGGTCCGTCGAGCTGCGGATTATTGAGTCGGGTAGGATCGATATAGATCGAACTTTGAGCTGATAAGTGGCGAAACGCGCGTCACCTATCAATAAATGCAATGAAGGAATAATCAATCATCCTTTTTATCCTTTCTCTCTCTCTCTCTCTCTCTCTCTCTCTCTCTCTATATATATATATATATATATATATATATATATATATCTATCAGACCTGTCATCTCTCCCCGCCTGACGGTGAGATATCCCACCCATTTAGGGGTGGGTGACAGATGTCTTCTCTTGTGAAAATGGGTATAGCTTTAATTATGTAAAATCCCCCACCCCCCATTTTGTCTAACTTCTCCAAATTTTGGGGTACTTTTTTTCATGGTACTCCTCGCTTATGTTTGGCAGGTTATATATATATTGTGGTTGGCAGGTATATATATATATATATATGTATACACACACACACATATATATATATATATTATGCACATATGTATGTATATTTGTATATGAGTGTGTGTGTGTGTGTGTGTGTGTGTGTGTGTATAATATAGTAAACGAACCACCTACAAACGAACCACCTACAAAAAAATAAAATAAATAAAATGAACAAAATAAATAAATAGCCTCAAAAACCCAGTTCTTACCCTGAACTCAGTGTATTCAGTTCTGTGTCATCAAACAGGACACCTAATTGTCGGAACTCAATGTCCACGTAAGCAATCATAATGTTTCTCCATATTTATTTATCCGCGCTCATAACTTAATAAAAGCATCACGCCCAAAGCGCAGTGCCATCCTTTTTTATCTCTCATATTTTTGGGCTCCAGCTTATTTTTCATTTTGATCTTATCATTATTTTTGTGAATGTCTTTTAAGTATTACGTAGTTTTGTGTCGTCAGCTCCCCCTTCATCTGGCTGGAGGTGGTTATGGTGGTAGTGGGCGTAATGTTATTGTCTCACGCCGAAGTAGACAACAGTCACGTTTCACTTGGCATACGGGTTCCAGGCTGTTTCCCCATGGCACAGCCTGCAGGGGGGGGGGGGGGGGGCTTTCCTGAGGGCATCCAACCGAAACATCTACTCGGCCATGCGGAACGACGACTGCACGTAGAAAACTATAAAAAAATACGAAACAAAACAGAATGGGGGAAAAACGAAAAAAAGAGATCTCAAAATGTTCGTTGATAAGTCATCGGTGGTGATGGTGAAGGTGATATGGGGAGATGGGGATGTGTTTGGGGGTGAGGGGTGTAGTGGTGATGGTGGGGAGATGGGGATGTGTTTGTGGGTGAGGGGTGTAGTGGTGATGGTGGAGGTGATGTTGGGGAGATGGAGATGTGTTTGAGGGTGAAGGGTGTAGTGGTGATGGTGGAGGTGATGGTGGGGACATGGGGTGAGGGGTATAGTGGTGATGGTGAAGGGGATGGTGGGGAGATAGGGATGTGTTTGTGGGTGAGGGGTGTAGTGGTGATGGTGGAGGTGATGGTAGGGAGACGGGGATGTGTTTGTGGTTGAGGGGTGTAGGTTGTTGTTTATAATAGTGACAAGGATGATGATGTTGCTATTGTAACTGTTATTGGTGATGGTTAGGAAGATGGAAGTGGAGGTGTTGGTTGTAGTGGTAATGGTGGTAGTTCTGGGAAGTGGTGGTGTTGGTTGTAGTGGTGATGGTGGTAGTTCTGGGAAGTGGTGGTGTTGGTTGTAGTGGTGATGGTGGTAGTCCTGGGAAGTGGTGGTGTTGGTTATAGTAGTGGTAATGGTGGTAGTTCGGGGAAGTGGTGGTGGTGGTTATAGTAGTGATGGTGGTTGTTCCAAGAAGTGGTGGTGCTGGTTGTAGTGTTGATGGTGTTAGTTCTGGGAAGTGGTGGTGTTGGTTGTAGTGGTAATGGTGGTAGTTCTGGGAAGTGGTGGTGTTGGTTGTAGTGGTGATGGTGGTAGTTCTGGGTAGTGGTGGTGTTTGTTGTAGTGGTGATGGTGGTAGTTCTGGGAAGTGGTGGTGTTGGTTGTAGTGGTGATGGTGGTAGTTCGGGGAAGTGGTGGTGTTGGTTATAGTGGTGATGGTGGTAGTTCTGGGAAGTGGTGGTGGTGGTTATAGTAGTGATGGTGGTTGTTCCAAGAAGTGGTGGTGCTGGTTGTAGTGTTGATGGTGTTAGTTCTGGGAGGTGGTGGTGTTGGTTGTAGTGGTGATGGTGGTAGTTCTGGGAAGTGGTGGTGTTGGTTGTAGTGGTGATGGTGGTAGTTCTGGGAAGTGGTGGTCTTGGCTGTAGTGATGATGGTGGTTGTTCTGGGAAGTAGTGGTGTTGGTTGTAGTGATTATGGTGGTAGTGGTGATGGTGGTAGTTCTGGGTAGTGGTGGTGTTGGTTGTAGTGGTGATGGTGGTAGTTATGGGAAATGGAGGTGTTGGTTGTAGTGGTGATGGTGGTAGTTCTGGCAAGTGGTGGTGTTGGTTGTAGTGATGATGGTGGTAGTTCTGGGAAGTGGTGGTGTTGGTTGTAGTGGTGATGGTGGTAGTTCTGGGAAGTGGTGGTCTTGGCTGTAGTGATGATGGTGGTTGTTCTGGGAAGTAGTGGTGTTGGTTGTAGTGATGATGGTGGTAGTGGTGATGGTGGTAGTTCTGGGTAGTGGTGGTGTTGGTTGTAGTGGTGATGGTGGTAGTTATGGGAAATGGAAGCGTTGGTTGTAGTGGTGATGGTGGTAGTTGTGGCAAGTGGTGGTGTTTGTTGTAGTGGTGATGGTGGTAGTTCTGGGAAGTGGTGGTGTAGGTTGTAGTGATAATGGTGGTTTTTCTGGGTAGTGGTGGTGTTGGTCGTAGTGGTGATGGTGCTAGTTCTGGGAAGTGGTGGTGTTGGTCGTAGTGGTGATGGTGGTAGTTCTGGGAAGTGGTGGTGTTGGTTATAGTAGTGATGGTGGTTGTTCCGGGAAGTGGTGGTGCTGGTTGTAGTGTTGATGGTGGTAGTTCTTGGAAGTGGTAGTGTTGGTAGTAGTGGTGATGGTGGTAGTTCTGGGTAGTGGTGCTGTTGGTTGCAGTGGTGATGGTGGTAGTTTTGGGAAGTGGTGGTGTTAGTTGTAGTGGTGATGCTGTTTGTAGTGTTGATGGTGGTAGTCCTGGGAAGTGGTGGTGTTGGTTGCAGTGGTGATGGTGGTAGTTCTGGGAAGTGGTGGTGTTGGTTGTAGTGGTGATAGTGGTAGTTCTGGGAAGTGGTGTTGGTGGTTGTAGTGGTGATGGTGGTAGATCTGGGTAGTGGTGGTGTTGGTTGTAGTTCTGGGAAGTGGTGGTGTTGGTTGTAGCGGTGATAGTGGTAGTTCTGGGAAGTGGTGGTGGTGGTTGTAGTGGTGATGGTGGTAGTTCTGTGTAGTGGTAGTGTTGGTTGTAGTGGTGATGGTGGTAGTTCTGCGAAGTGGAGATGTTGGTTGTAGTGGTGATGGTGGTAGTTCTGGGAAGTGGTGGTGTTGGTTGTAGTGGTGATGGTGGCGGTTCTGGGAAGTGGTGGTGTTGGTTGTAGTGGTGATAGTGGTAGTTCTGGGAAGTGGTGGTGGAGGTTGTAGTGGTGATGGTGGTAGATCTGGGTAGTGGTGGTGTTGGTTGTAGTGGTGATGGTGGTAGTTCTGGGAAGTGGTGGTGTTGGTTGTAGTGGTGATGGTGGTAGTTCTGGGAAGTGCTGGTGTTGGTTGTAGTGGTGATGGTGGTAGTTCTGGCAAGTGGTGGTGTTGGTTGCAGTGGTGATGGTGGTAGTTCTGGGAAGTGGTGGTGTTGGTTGTAGTGGTGATAGTGGTAGTTCTGGGAAGTGGTGGTGGAGGTTGTAGTGGTGATGGTGGTAGATCTGGGTAGTGGTGGTGTTGGTTGTAGTGGTGATGGTGGTAGTTCTGGGAAGTGGTGGTGTTGATTGTAGTGGTGATGGTGGTAGTTCTGGGAAGTGGTGGTGGTGGTTGTAGTGGTGATGGTGGTAGATCTGGGTAGTGGTGGTGTTGGTTGTAGTGGTGATGGTAGTAGTTCTGGGAAGTGGTGGTGGTAGTTGTAGTGGTGATGGTGGTAGTTCTGGGAAGTGGTGGTGGTGGTTGTAGCGGTGATGGTGGTAGTTCTGGGTAGGGGTGGTGTTGGTTGTAGTGGTGATGCTGTTTGTAGTGTTGATGGTGGTAGTCCTGGGAAGTGGTGGTGTTGGTTGTAGTGATGATGGTGGTAGTTCTGGGAAGTGGTGGTGTTGGTTGTAGTGGTGATAGTGGTAGTTCTGGGAAGTGGTGTTGGTGGTTGTAGTGGTGATGGTGGTAGATCTGGGTAGTGGTGGTGTTGGTTGTAGTTCTGGGAAGTGGTGGTGTTGGTTGTAGTGGTGATAGAGGTAGTTCTGGGAAGTGGTGGTGGTGGTTGTAGTGGTGATGGTGGTAGTTCTGTGTAGTGGTAGTGTTGGTTGTAGTGGTGATGGTGGTAGTTCTGCGAAGTGGAGATGTTGGTTGTAGTGGTGATGGTGGTAGTTCTGGGAAGTGGAGATGTTGGTTGTAGTGGTGATGGTGGCGGTTCTGGGAAGTGGTGGTGTTGGTTGTAGTGGTGATGGTGGTAGTTCTGCGAAGTGGAGATGTTGGTTGTAGTGGTGATGGTGGCGGTTCTGGGAAGTGGTGGTGTTGGTTGTAGTGGTGATGGTGGTAGTTCTGGGAAGTGGTGGTGTTGGTTGCAGTGGTGATGGTGGTAGTTCTGGGAAGTGGTGGTGTTGGTTGTAGTGGTGATAGTGGTAGTTCTGGGAAGTGGTGGTGGAGGTTGTAGTGGTGATGGTGGTAGATCTGGGTAGTGGTGGTGTTGGTTGTAGTGGTGATGGTGGTAGTTCTGGGTAGTGGTGGTGTTGGTTGTAGTGGTGATGGTGGTAGTTCTGGGAAGTGGTGGTGTTGGTTGTAGTGGTGATAGTGGTAGTTCTGGGAAGTGGTGGTGGTGGTTGTAGTGGTGATAGTGGTAGTTCTGGGAAGTGGTGTTGGTGGTTGTAGTGGTGATGGTGGTAGATCTGGGTAGTGGTGGTGTTGGTTGTAGTTCTGGGAAGTGGTGGTGTTGGTTGTAGTGGTGATAGTGGTAGTTCTGGGAAGTGGTGGTGGTGGTTGTAGTGGTGATGGTGGTAGTTCTGTGTAGTGGTAGTGTTGGTTGTAGTGGTGATGGTGGTAGTTCTGCGAAGTGGAGATGTTGGTTGTAGTGGTGATGGTGGTAGTTCTGGGAAGTGGAGATGTTGGTTGTAGTGGTGATGGTGGCGGTTCTGGGAAGTGGTGGTGTTGGTTGTAGTGGTGATGGTGGTAGTTCTGCGAAGTGGAGATGTTGGTTGTAGTGGTGATGGTGGCGGTTCTGGGAAGTGGTGGTGTTGGTTGTAGTGGTGATGGTGGTAGTTCTGGGAAGTGGTGGTGTTGGTTGCAGTGGTGATGGTGGTAGTTCTGGGAAGTGGTGGTGTTGGTTGTAGTGGTGATAGTGGTAGTTCTGGGAAGTGGTGGTGGAGGTTGTAGTGATGATGGTGGTAGATCTGGGTAGTGGTGGTGTTGGTTGTAGTGGTGATGGTGGTAGTTCTGGGTAGTGGTGGTGTTGGTTGTAGTGGTGATGGTGGTAGTTCTGGGAAGTGGTGGTGTTGGTTGTAGTGGTGATAGTGGTAGTTCTGGGAAGTGGTGGTGGTGGTTGTAGTGGTGATGGTGGTAGATCTGGGTAGTGGTGGTGTTGGTTGTAGTGGTGATGGTGGTAGTTCTGGGAAGTGGTGGTGTTGGTTGTAGTGGTGATAGTGGTAGTTCTGGGAAGTGGTGGTGGTGGTTGTAGTGGTGATGGTGGTAGATCTGGGTAGTGGTGGTGTTGGTTGTAGTGGTGATGGTAGTAGTTCTGGGAAGTGGTGGTGGTAGTTGTAGTGGTGATGGTGGTAGTTCTGGGAAGTGGTGGTGGTGGTTGTAGCGGTGATGGTGGTAGTTCTGGGTAGTGGTGGTGTTGCTTGTAGTGATGATGGTGGTAGTTCTGGGAAGTGGTGGTGGTAGTTGTAGTGGTGATGGTGGTAGTTCTGGCAAGTGGTGGTGGTGGTTGTAGCGGTGATGGTGGTAGTTCTGGTTAGTGGTCGTGGTGGTTGTAGCGGTGATGGTGGTAGTTCTTGTAATTGGTGGTGGTGGTTGTAGCAGTGATGGTGGTAGTTCTGGGTAGTGGTGGTGTTGGTTGTAGTGGTGATGGTGGTAGTTCTGGGAAGTGGTGGTGTTGGTTGTAGTGCTGATAGTGGTAGTTCTGGGAAGTGGTGGTGGTAGTTGTAGTGGTGATGGTGGTAGTTCTGGGAAGTGGTGGTGGTGGTTGTAGCGGTGATGGTGGTAGTTCTGGGTAGGGGTGGTGTTGGTTGTAGTGGTGATGCTGTTTGTAGTGTTGATGGTGGTAGTCCTGGGAAGTGGTGGTGTTGGTTGTAGTGATTATGGTGGTAGTTCTGGGAAGTGGTGTTGGTGGTTGTAGTGGTGATGGTGGTAGATCTGGGTAGTGGTGGTGTTGGTTGTAGTTCTGGGAAGTGGTGGTGTTGGTTGTAGTGGTGATAGTGGTAGTTCTGGGAAGTGGTGGTGGTGGTTGTAGTGGTGATGGTGGTAGTTCTGTGTAGTGGTAGTGTTGGTTGTAGTGGTGATGGTGGTAGTTCTGCGAAGTGGAGATGTTGGTTGTAGTGGTGATGGTGGTAGTTCTGTGAAGTGGAGATGTTGGTTGTAGTGGTGATGGTGGCGGTTCTGGGAAGTGGTGGTGTTGGTTGTAGTGGTGATGGTGGTAGTTCTGCGAAGTGGAGATGTTGGTTGTAGTGGTGATGGTGGCGGTTCTGGGAAGTGGTGGTGTTGGTTGTAGTGGTGATGGTGGTAGTTCTGGGAAGTGGTGGTGTTGGTTGCAGTGGTGATGGTGGTAGTTCTGGGAAGTGGTGGTGTTGGTTGTAGTGCTGATAGTGGTAGTTCTGGGAAGTGGTGGTGGTAGTTGTAGTGGTGATGGTGGTAGTTCTGGGAAGTGGTGGTGGTGGTTGTAGCGGTGATGGTGGTAGTTCTGGGTAGGGGTGGTGTTGGTTGTAGTGGTGATGCTGTTTGTAGTGTTGATGGTGGTAGTCCTGGGAAGTGGTGGTGTTGGTTGTAGTGATGATGGTGGTAGTTCTGGGAAGTGGTGTTGGTGGTTGTAGTGGTGATGGTGGTAGATCTGGGTAGTGGTGGTGTTGGTTGTAGTTCTGGGAAGTGGTGGTGTTGGTTGTAGTGGTGATAGTGGTAGTTCTGGGAAGTGGTGGTGGTGGTTGTAGTGGTGATGGTGGTAGTTCTGTGTAGTGGTAGTTTTGGTTGTAGTGGTGATGGTGGTAGTTCTGCGAAGTGGAGATGTTGGTTGTAGTGGTGATGGTGGTAGTTCTGTGAAGTGGAGATGTTGGTTGTAGTGGTGATGGTGGCGGTTCTGGGAAGTGGTGGTGTTGGTTGTAGTGGTGATGGTGGTAGTTCTGCGAAGTGGAGATGTTGGTTGTAGTGGTGATGGTGGCGGTTCTGGGAAGTGGTGGTGTTGGTTGTAGTGGTGATGGTGGTAGTTCTGGGTAGTGGTGGTGTTGGTTGTAGTGGTGATGGTGGTAGTTCTGGGAAGTGGTGGTGGTGGTTGTAGTGGTGATGGTGGTAGATCTGGGTAGTGGTGGTGTTGGTTGTAGTGGTGATGGTAGTAGTTCTGGGAAGTGGTGGTGGTAGTTGTAGTGGTGATGGTGGTAGTTCTGGGAAGTGGTGGTGGTGGTTGTAGCGGTGATGGTGGTAGTTCTGGGTAGTGGTGGTGTTGGTTGTAGTGATGATGGTGGTAGTTCTGGGAAGTGGTGGTGGTAGTTGTAGTGGTGATGGTGGTAGTTCTGGCAAGTGGTGGTGGTGGTTGTAGCGGTGATGGTGGTAGTTCTGGGTAGTGGTCGTGGTGGTTGTAGCGGTGATGGTGGTAGTTCTTGTAATTGGTGGTGGTGGTTGTAGCAGTGATGGTGGTAGTTCTGGGTAGTGGTGGTGTTGGTTGTAGTGGTGATGGTGGTAGTTCTGGGAAGTGGTGGTGTTGGTTGTAGTGCTGATAGTGGTAGTTCTGGGAAGTGGTGGTGGTAGTTGTAGTGGTGATGGTGGTGGTTGTAGTGGTGATGGTGGTAGTTCTGTGTAGTGGTAGTGTTGGTTGTAGTGGTGATGGTGGTAGTTCTGCGAAGTGGAGATGTTGGTTGTAGTGGTGATGGTGGTAGTTCTGGGAAGTGGAGATGTTGGTTGTAGTGGTGATGGTGGCGGTTCTGGGAAGTGGTGGTGTTGGTTGTAGGGTTGATGGTGGTAGTTCTGCGAAGTGGAGATGTTGGTTGTAGTGGTGATGGTGGCGGTTCTGGGAAGTGGTGGTGTTGGTTGTAGTGGTGATGGTGGTAGTTCTGGGAAGTGGTGGTGTTGGTTGCAGTGGTGATGGTGGTAGTTCTGGGAAGTGGTGGTGTTGGTTGTAGTGGTGATAGTGGTAGTTCTGGGAAGTGGTGGTGGAGGTTGTAGTGGTGATGGTGGTAGATCTGGGTAGTGGTGGTGTTGGTTGTAGTGGTGATGGTGGTAGTTCTGGGTAGTGGTGGTGTTGGTTGTAGTGGTGATGGTGGTAGTTCTGGGAAGTGGTGGTGTTGGTTGTAGTGGTGATAGTGGTAGTTCTGGGAAGTGGTGGTGGTGGTTGTAGTGGTGATAGTGGTAGTTCTGGGAAGTGGTGTTGGTGGTTGTAGTGGTGATGGTGGTAGATCTGGGTAGTGGTGGTGTTGGTTGTAGTTCTGGGAAGTGGTGGTGTTGGTTGTAGTGGTGATAGTGGTAGTTCTGGGAAGTGGTGGTGGTGGTTGTAGTGGTGATGGTGGTAGTTCTGTGTAGTGGAGATGTTGGTTGTAGTGGTGATGGTGGTAGTTCTGGGAAGTGGAGATGTTGGTTGTAGTGGTGATGGTGGCGGTTCTGGGAAGTGGTGGTGTTGGTTGTAGTGGTGATGGTGGTAGTTCTGCGAAGTGGAGATGTTGGTTGTAGTGGTGATGGTGGCGGTTCTGGGAAGTGGTGGTGTTGGTTGTAGTGGTGATGGTGGTAGTTCTGGGAAGTGGTGGTGTTGGTTGTAGTGGTGATGGTGGTAGTTCTGCGAAGTGGAGATGTTGGTTGTAGTGGTGATGGTGGCGGTTCTGGGAAGTGGTGGTGTTGGTTGTAGTGGTGATGGTGGTAGTTCTGGGAAGTGGTGGTGTTGGTTGCAGTGGTGATGGTGGTAGTTCTGGGAAGTGGTGGTGTTGGTTGTAGTGGTGATAGTGGTAGTTCTGGGAAGTGGTGGTGGAGGTTGTAGTGGTGATGGTGGTAGATCTGGGTAGTGGTGGTGTTGTTTGTAGTGGTGATGGTGGTAGTTCTGGGTAGTGGTGGTGTTGGTTGTAGTGGTGATGGTGGTAGTTCTGGGTAGTGGTGGTGTTGGTTGTAGTGGTGATGGTAGTAGTTCTGGGAAGTGGTGGTGGTGGTTGTAGTGGTGATAGTGGTAGTTCTGGGAAGTGGTGTTGGTGGTTGTAGTGGTGATGGTGGTAGATCTGGGTAGTGGTGGTGTTGGTTGTAGTTCTGGGAAGTGGTGGTGTTGGTTGTAGTGGTGATAGTGGTAGTTCTGGGAAGTGGTGGTGGTGGTTGTAGTGGTGATGGTGGTAGTTCTGCGAAGTGGAGATGTTGGTTGTAGTGGTGATGGTGGTAGTTCTGGGAAGTGGAGATGTTGGTTGTAGTGGTGATGGTGGCGGTTCTGGGAAGTGGTGGTGTTGGTTGTAGTGGTGATGGTGGTAGTTCTGCGAAGTGGAGATGTTGGTTGTAGTGGTGATGGTGGCGGTTCTGGGAAGTGGTGGTGTTGGTTGTAGTGGTGATGGTGGTAGTTCTGGGAAGTGGTGGTGTTGGTTGCAGTGGTGATGGTGGTAGTTCTGGGAAGTGGTGGTGTTGGTTGTAGTGGTGATAGTGGTAGTTCTGGGAAGTGGTGGTGGAGGTTGTAGTGATGATGGTGGTAGATCTGGGTAGTGGTGGTGTTGGTTGTAGTGGTGATGGTGGTAGTTCTGGGTAGTGGTGGTGTTGGTTGTAGTGGTGATGGTGGTAGTTCTGGGAAGTGGTGGTGTTGGTTGTAGTGGTGATAGTGGTAGTTCTGGGAAGTGGTGGTGGTGGTTGTAGTGGTGATGGTGGTAGATCTGGGTAGTGGTGGTGTTGGTTGTAGTGGTGATGGTGGTAGTTCTGGGAAGTGGTGGTGTTGGTTGTAGTGGTGATAGTGGTAGTTCTGGGAAGTGGTGGTGGTGGTTGTAGTGGTGATGGTGGTAGATCTGGGTAGTGGTGGTGTTGGTTGTAGTGGTGATGGTAGTAGTTCTGGGAAGTGGTGGTGGTAGTTGTAGTGGTGATGGTGGTAGTTCTGGGAAGTGGTGGTGGTGGTTGTAGCGGTGATGGTGGTAGTTCTGGGTAGTGGTGGTGTTGCTTGTAGTGATGATGGTGGTAGTTCTGGGAAGTGGTGGTGGTAGTTGTAGTGGTGATGGTGGTAGTTCTGGCAAGTGGTGGTGGTGGTTGTAGCGGTGATGGTGGTAGTTCTGGTTAGTGGTCGTGGTGGTTGTAGCGGTGATGGTGGTAGTTCTTGTAATTGGTGGTGGTGGTTGTAGCAGTGATGGTGGTAGTTCTGGGTAGTGGTGGTGTTGGTTGTAGTGGTGATGGTGGTAGTTCTGGGAAGTGGTGGTGTTGGTTGTAGTGCTGATAGTGGTAGTTCTGGGAAGTGGTGGTGGTAGTTGTAGTGGTGATGGTGGTAGTTCTGGGAAGTGGTGGTGGTGGTTGTAGCGGTGATGGTGGTAGTTCTGGGTAGGGGTGGTGTTGGTTGTAGTGGTGATGCTGTTTGTAGTGTTGATGGTGGTAGTCCTGGGAAGTGGTGGTGTTGGTTGTAGTGATGATGGTGGTAGTTCTGGGAAGTGGTGTTGGTGGTTGTAGTGGTGATGGTGGTAGATCTGGGTAGTGGTGGTGTTGGTTGTAGTTCTGGGAAGTGGTGGTGTTGGTTGTAGTGGTGATAGTGGTAGTTCTGGGAAGTGGTGGTGGTGGTTGTAGTGGTGATGGTGGTAGTTCTGCGAAGTGGAGATGTTGGTTGTAGTGGTGATGGTGGTAGTTCGGTGAAGTGGAGATGTTGGTTGTAGTGGTGATGGTGGCGGTTCTGGGAAGTGGTGGTGTTGGTTGTAGTGGTGATGGTGGTAGTTCTGCGAAGTGGAGATGTTGGTTGTAGTGGTGATGGTGGCGGTTCTGGGAAGTGGTGGTGTTGGTTGTAGTGGTGATGGTGGTAGTTCTGGGAAGTGGTGGTGTTGGTTGCAGTGGTGATGGTGGTAGTTCTGGGAAGTGGTGGTGTTGGTTGTAGTGCTGATAGTGGTAGTTCTGGGAAGTGGTGGTGGTAGTTGTAGTGGTGATGGTGGTAGTTCTGGGAAGTGGTGGTGGTGGTTGTAGCGGTGATGGTGGTAGTTCTGGGTAGGGGTGGTGTTGGTTGTAGTGGTGATGCTGTTTGTAGTGTTGATGGTGGTAGTCCTGGGAAGTGGTGGTGTTGGTTGTAGTGATGATGGTGGTAGTTCTGGGAAGTGGTGTTGGTGGTTGTAGTGGTGATGGTGGTAGATCTGGGTAGTGGTGGTGTTGGTTGTAGTTCTGGGAAGTGGTGGTGTTGGTTGTAGTGGTGATAGTGGTAGTTCTGGGAAGTGGTGGTGGTGGTTGTAGTGGTGATGGTGGTAGTTCTGTGTAGTGGTAGTGTTGGTTGTAGTGGTGATGGTGGTAGTTCTGCGAAGTGGAGATGTTGGTTGTAGTGGTGATGGTGGTAGTTCTGTGAAGTGGAGATGTTGGTTGTAGTGGTGATGGTGGCGGTTCTGGGAAGTGGTGGTGTTGGTTGTAGTGGTGATGGTGGTAGTTCTGCGAAGTGGAGATGTTGGTTGTAGTGGTGATGGTGGCGGTTCTGGGAAGTGGTGGTGTTGGTTGTAGTGGTGATGGTGGTAGTTCTGGGAAGTGGTGGTGTTGGTTGCAGTGGTGATGGTGGTAGTTCTGGGAAGTGGTGGTGTTGGTTGTAGTGGTGATAGTGGTAGTTCTGGGAAGTGGTGGTGGAGGTTGTAGTGGTGATGGTGGTAGATCTGGGTAGTGGTGGTGTTGGTTGTAGTGGTGATGGTGGTAGTTCTGGGTAGTGGTGGTGTTGGTTGTAGTGGTGATGGTGGTAGTTCTGGGAAGTGGTGGTGTTGGTTGTAGTGGTGATAGTGGTAGTTCTGGGAAGTGGTGGTGGTGGTTGTAGTGGTGATGGTGGTAGATCTGGGTAGTGGTGGTGTTGGTTGTAGTGGTGATGGTGGTAGTTCTGGGAAGTGGTGGTGTTGGTTGTAGTGGTGATAGTGGTAGTTCTGGGAAGTGGTGGTGGTGGTTGTAGTGGTGATGGTGGTAGATCTGGGTAGTGGTGGTGTTGGTTGTAGTGGTGATGGTAGTAGTTCTGGGAAGTGGTGGTGGTAGTTGTAGTGGTGATGGTGGTAGTTCTGGGAAGTGGTGGTGGTGGTTGTAGCGGTGATGGTGGTAGTTCTGGGTAGTGGTGGTGTTGGTTGTAGTGATGATGGTGGTAGTTCTGGGAAGTGGTGGTGGTAGTTGTAGTGGTGATGGTGGTAGTTCTGGCAAGTGGTGGTGGTGGTTGTAGCGGTGATGGTGGTAGTTCTGGGTAGTGGTCGTGGTGGTTGTAGCGGTGATGGTGGTAGTTCTTGTAATTGGTGGTGGTGGTTGTAGCAGTGATGGTGGTAGTTCTGGGTAGTGGTGGTGTTGGTTGTAGTGGTGATGGTGGTAGTTCTGGGAAGTGGTGGTGTTGGTTGTAGTGCTGATAGTGGTAGTTCTGGGAAGTGGTGGTGGTAGTTGTAGTGGTGATGGTGGTAGTTCTGGGAAGTGGTGGTGGTGGTTGTAGCGGTGATGGTGGTAGTTCTGGGTAGGGGTGGTGTTGGTTGTAGTGGTGATGCTGTTTGTAGTGTTGATGGTGGTAGTCCTGGGAAGTGGTGGTGTTGGTTGTAGTGATGATGGTGGTAGTTCTGGGAAGTGGTGGTGTTGGTTGTAGTGGTGATAGTGGTAGTTCTGGGAAGTGGTGTTGGTGGTTGTAGTGGTGATGGTGGTAGATCTGGGTAGTGGTGGTGTTGGTTGTAGTTCTGGGAAGTGGTGGTGTTGGTTGTAGTGGTGATAGTGGTAGTTCTGGGAAGTGGTGGTGGTGGTTGTAGTGGTGATGGTGGTAGTTCTGTGTAGTGGTAGTGTTGGTTGTAGTGGTGATGGTGGTAGTTCTGCGAAGTGGAGATGTTGGTTGTAGTGGTGATGGTGGTAGTTCTGGGAAGTGGAGATGTTGGTTGTAGTGGTGATGGTGGCGGTTCTGGGAAGTGGTGGTGGTGGTTGTAGTGGTAATGGTGGTAGTTCTGCGAAGTGGAGATGTTGGTTGTAGTGGTGATGGTGGCGGTTCTGGGAAGTGGTGGTGTTGGTTGTAGTGGTGGTGGTGGTAGTTCTGGGAAGTGGTGGTGTTGGTTGCAGTGGTGATGGTGGTAGTTCTGGGAAGTGGTGGTGTTGGTTGTAGTGGTGATAGTGGTAGTTCTGGGAAGTGGTGGTGGAGGTTGTAGTGGTGATGGTGGTAGATCTGGGTAGTGGTGGTGTTGGTTGTAGTGGTGATGGTGGTAGTTCTGGGTAGTGGTGGTGTTGGTTGTAGTGGTGATGGTGGTAGTTCTGGGAAGTGGTGGTGTTGGTTGTAGTGGTGATAGTGGTAGTTCTGGGAAGTGGTGATGGTGGTTGTAGTGGTGATGGTGGTAGATCTGGGTAGTGGTGGTGTTGGTTGTAGTGGTGATGGTGGTAGTTCTGGGAAGTGGTGGTGTTGGTTGTAGTGGTGATAGTGGTAGTTCTGGGAAGTGGTGGTGGTGGTTGTAGTGGTGATGGTGGTAGATCTGGGTAGTGGTGGTGTTGGTTGTAGTGGTGATGGTAGTAGTTCTGGGAAGTGGTGGTGGTAGTTGTAGTGGTGATGGTGGTAGTTCTGGGAAGTGGTGGTGGTGCTTGTAGCGGTGATGGTGGTAGTTCTGGGTAGTGGTGGTGTTGGTTGTAGTGATGATGGTGGTAGTTCTGGGAAGTGGTGGTGGTAGTTGTGGTGGTGATGGTGGTAGTTCTGGCAAGTGGTGGTGGTGGTTGTAGCGGTGATGGTGGTAGTTCTGGGTAGTGGTCGTGGTGGTTGTAGCGGTGATGGTGGTAGTTCTTGTAATTGGTGGTGGTGGTTGTAGCAGTGATGGTGGTAGTTCTGGGTAGTGGTGGTGTTGGTTGTAGTGGTGATGGTGGTAGTTCTGGGAAGTGGTGGTGTTGGTTGTAGTGCTGATAGTGGTAGTTCTGGGAAGTGGTGGTGGTGGTTGTAGTGGTGATGGTGGAAGATCTGGGTAGTGTTGGTGTTGGTTGTAGTGGTGATGGTGGTAGTTCTGGGAAGTGGTGGTGTTGGTTGTAGTGGTGATAGTGGTAGTTCTGGGAAGTGGTGGTGGTGGTTGTAGCGGTGATGGTGGTAGTTCTGGGTAGTGGTGGTGTTGGTTGTAGTGGTGATGCTGGTAGTTCTGGGTAGTGGTGGTGTTGGTTATAGTGGTGATGGTGGTAGTTCTGGGAAGTGGTGGTGTTTGTTGTAGTGATGATGGTAGTAGTTCTGGGAAGTGGTTGTGCTGGTTGTGGTGTTGATGGTGGTGGTGGTGATGGTGGTAGTTCTGGGAAGTGGTGGTGGTAGTTGTAGTGGTGATGGTGGTAGATCTGGGTAGTGGTGGTGTTGGTTGTAGTGGTGATGGTGGCAGTTCTGGGAAGTGGTGGTATTGGTTGTAGTGGTGATGGTGGTTGTAGTGTTGATGGTGGTAGTTCTGGGAAGTGGTGGTGTTGGTTATAGTGATGATGGTGGTAGTTCTGGGAAGTGGTGGTGTTGGTTGTAGTGGTGATAGTGGTAGTTCTGGGAAGTGGTGGTGGTGGTTGTAGTGGTGATGGTGGTAGATCTGGGTAGTGGTGGTGTTGGTTGTAGTTCTGGGAAGTGGTGGTGTTGGTTGTAGTGGTGATAGTGGTTGTTCTGGGAAGTGGTGGTGGTGGTTGTAGTGGTGATGGTGGTAGTTCTGTGTAGTGGTAGTGTTGGTTGTAGTGGTGATGGTGGTAGTTCTGCGAAGTGGAGTTGTTGGTTGTAGTGGTGATGGTGGTAGTTCTGGGAAGTGGTGGTGTTGGTTGTAGTGGTGATGGTGGCAGTTCTGGGAAGTGGTGGTGTTGGTTGTAGTGGTGATGGTGGTAGTTCTGTGTAGTGGTAGTGTTGGTTGTAGTGGTGATGGTGGTAGTTCTGGGAAGTGGTGGTGTTGGTTGTAGTGGTGATGGTGGTAGTTCTGCGAAGTGGAGTTGTTGGTTGTAGTGGTCATGGTGGTAGTT
Source organism: Eledone cirrhosa (assembly GCA_964016885.1). Classification (NCBI taxonomy): domain Eukaryota; kingdom Metazoa; phylum Mollusca; class Cephalopoda; order Octopoda; family Eledonidae; genus Eledone; species Eledone cirrhosa. Next base: position 208,682,225 of record OZ024741.1, on the reverse strand, counting down.
CTGGGAAGTGGTGGTGTTGGCTATAGTGGTGATGGTGGCAGTTCTGGGAAGTGGTGGTGTTGGTTGTTGTGGTGATGGTGGTAGTTCTGTGTAGTGGTAGTGTTGGTCGTAGTGGTGATGGTGGTAGTTCTGGGAAGTGGTGGTGTTGGTTGTAGTGGTGATGGTGGTGGTTCTGGGAAGTGGTGGTGTTGGTTGTAGTGGTGATGGTGGTAGTTCTGGGAAGTGGTGGTGTTGGTTGTAGTGGTGATGGTGGTAGTTCTGGGAAGTGGTGGTGGTGGTTGTAGGGGTTTTGGTGGTAGATCTGGGTAGTGGTGGTGTTGGTTGTAGTGGTGATGGTGGTAGTTCTGGGAAGTGGTGGTGTTGGTTGTAGTGGTGATAGTGGTAGTTCTGGGAAGTGGTGGTGGTGGTTGTAGTGGTGATGGTGGTAGTTCTGTGTAGTGGTAGTGTTGGTTGTAGTGGTGATGGTGGTAGTTCTAGGAAGTGGTGGTGTTGGTTGTAGTGATGATGGTAGTAGTTCTGGGTAGTGGTGGTGCTGGTTGTGGTGTTGATGGTGGTGGTGGTGATGGTGGTAGTTCTGGGAAGTGGTGGTGTTGGTTGTAGTGGTGATGGTGGTAGTGGTGATGCTGGTAGTTCTGGGTAGTGGTGGTGTTGGTTGTAGTGGTGATAGTGGTAGTTCTGGGTAGTGGTGGTGCTGGTTGTGGTGGTGATGGTGGTAGTTCTGGGAAGTGGTGGTGTTGGTTGTAGTGATGATGGTAGTAGTTCTGGGTAGTGGTGGTGCTGGTTGTGGTGGTGATGGTGGTAGTTCTGGGAAGTGGTGGTGTTGGTTGAAGTGGTGAAGGTGGTAGTGGTGATGTGGTAGTTCTGGGAAGTGGTGGTTTTGGTTGTAGTGGTGATGGTGGTAGTTCTGGGAGGTGGTGGTGTTGGTTGTAGTGATGATGGTGGTTGTTCTGGCGAGTGCTGGTGTTGGTTGTAGAGGTGATGGTGGTAATTCTGGGAATTGGTGGTGTTGGTTGTAGTGGTGATGGTGGTAGTTCTGGGTAGTGGTGGTGGTGGTTGTAGTGATGATGGTGGTTGTCCTGGGAAGTGGTGGTGTTGATTGTAGTGGTGATGGTGGTAGTTCTGGGAAGTGGTGGTGGTGGTTGTATTGGTGATGGTGGTAGTTCTGGGTAGTGGTGGTGTTGGTTGTAGTGGTGATGGTGGTAGTTCTGGGAAGTGGTGGTGTTGGTTGTAGTGGTGATAGTGGTAGTTCTGGGAAGTGGTGGTGGTGGTTGTAGTGGTGATGGTGGTAGATCTGGGTAGTGGTGGTGTTGGTTGTAGTGGTGATGGTGGTAGTTCTGGGAAGTGGTGGTGTTGGTTGTAGTGGTGATAGTGGTAGTTCTGGGAAGTGGTGGTGGTGGTTGTAGTGGTGATGGTGGTAGATCTCGGTAGTGGTGGTGTTGGTTGTAGTGGTGATGGTAGTAGTTCTGGGAAGTGGTGGTGGTAGTTGTAGTGGTGATGGTGGTAGTTCTGGGAAGTGGTGGTGGTGGTCGTAGCGGTGATGGTGGTAGTTCTGGGTAGTGGTGGTGTTGGTTGTAGTGATGATGGTGGTAGTTCTGGGAAGTGGTGGTGGTAGTTGTAGTGGTGATGGTGGTAGTTCTGGGAAGTGGTGGTGGTGGTTGTAGCGGTGATGGTGGCAGTTCTGGGTAGTGGTCGTGGTGGTTGTAGCGGTGATGGTGGTAGTTCTTGTAAGTGGTGGTGGTGGTTGTAGCAGTGATGGTGGTAGTTCTGGGTAGTGGTGGTGTTGGTTGTAGTGGTGATGGTGGTAGTTCTGGGAAGTGGTGGTGTTGGTTGTAGTGCTGATAGTGGTAGTTCTGGGAAGTGGTGGTGGTGGTTGTAGTGGTGATGGTGGTAGATCTGGTTAGTGGTGGTGTTGGTTGTAGTGGTGATGGTGGTAGTTCTGGGAAGTGGTGGTGTTGGTTGTAGTGGTGATAGTGGTGGTTCTGGGAAGTGGTGGTGGTGGTTGTAGCGCTGATGGTGGTAGTTCTGGGTAGTGGTGGTGTTGGTTGTAGTGGTGATGGTGGTAGTTCTGGGTAGTTGTGGTGTTGGTTATAGTGGTGATGGTGGTAGTTCTGGGAAGTGGTGGTGTTGGTTGTAGTGATGATGGTAGTAGTTCTGGGAAGTGGTGGTGCTGGTTGTGGTGTTGATGGTGGTGGTGGTGATGGTGGTAGTTCTGGGAAGTGGTGGTGGTAGTTGTAGTGGTGATGGTGGTAGATCTGGGTAGTGGTGGTGTTGGTTGTAGTGGTGATGGTGGTAGTTCTGGGAAGTGGTGGTGTTGGTTATTGTTATGATGGTGGTAGTTCTGGGAAGTGGTGGTGTTGGTTGTAGTGGTGATAGTGGTAGTTCTGGGAAGTGGTGGTGGTGGTTTTAGTGGTGATGGTGGTAGATCTGGGTAGTGGTGGTGTTGGTTGTAGTTCTGGGAAGTGGTGGTGTTGGTTGTAGTGGTGATAGTGGTAGTTCTGGGAAGTGGTGGTGGTGGTTGTAGTGGTGATGGTGGTAGTTCTGTGTAGTGGAGTTGTTGGTTGTAGTGGTGATGGTGGTAGTTCTGGGAAGTGGTGGTGTTGGTTGTAGTGGTGATGGTGGCAGGTGTGGGAAGTGGTGGTGTTGGTTGTAGTGGTGATGGTGGTAGTTCTGTGTAGTGGTAGTGTTGGTTGTAGTGGTGATGGTGGTAGTTCTGGGAAGTGGTGGTGTTGGTTGTAGTGGTGAAGGTGGTAGTGGTGATGCTGGTAGTTCTGGGAAGTGGTGGTTTTGGTTGTAGTGGTGATGGTGGTAGTTCTGGGAAGTGGTGGTGTTGGTTGTAGTGATGATGGTGGTTGTTCTGGCGAGTGCTGGTGTTGGTTGTAGAGGTGATCGTGGTAGTTCTGGGAAGTGGTGGTGTTGGTTGTAGTGGTGATAGTGCTAGTTCTGGGAAGTGGTGGTGGTGGTTGTAGTGGTGATGGTGGTAGATCTGGGTAATGGTGGTGTTGGTTGTAGTGGTGATAGTGGTAGTTCTGGGATGTGGTGGTGGTGGTTGTAGTGGTGATGGTGGTAGTTCTGTGTAGTGGTAGTGTTGGTTGTAGTGGTGATGGTGGTAGTTCTAGGAAGTGGTGGTGTTGCTTGTAGTGATGATGGTAGTAGTTCTGGGTAATGGTGGTGCTGGTTGTGGTGTTGATGGTGGTGGTGGTGATGGTGGTAGTTCTGGGAAGTGGTGGTGTTGGTTGTAGTGGTGATGGTGGTAGTTCTGGGTAGTGGTGGTGCTGGTTGTGGTGGTGATGGTGGTAGTTCTGGGAAGTGGTGGTGTTGGTTGAAGTGGTGAAGGTGGTAGTGGTGATGCTGGTAGTTCTGGGAAGTGGTGGTTTTGGTTGTAGTGGTGATGGTGGTAGTTCTGGGAAGTGGTGGTGTTGGTTGTAGTGATGATGGTGGTTGTTCTGCCGAGTGCTGGTGTTGGTTGTAGAGGTGATGGTGGTAATTCTGGGAAGTGGTGGTGTTGGTTGTAGTGGTGATGGTGGTAGTTCTGGGTAGTGGTGGTGTTGGTTGTAGTGGTGATAGTGGTAGTTCTGGGTAGTGGTGGTGATGGTGGTAGTTCTGGGAAGTGGTGGTGTTGGTTGTAGTGATGATGGTAGTAGTTCTGGGTAGTGGTGGTGCTGGTTGTGGTGGTGATGGTGGTACTTCTGGGAAGTGGTGGTGTTGGTTGAAGTGGTGAAGGTGGTAGTGGTGATGCTGGTAGTTCTGGGAAGTGGTGGTTTTGGTTGTAGTGGTGATGGTGGTAGTTCTGGGAAGTGGTGGTGTTGGTTATAGTGATGATGGTGGTAGTTCTGGGAAGTGGTGGTGTTGGTTGTAGTGGTGATAGTGGTAGTTCCGGGAAGTGGTGTTGGTGGTTGTAGTGGTGATGGTGGTAGATCTGGGTAGTGGTGGTGTTGGTTGTAGTTCTGGGAAGTGGTGGTGTTGGTTGTAGTGGTGATAGTGGTAGTTCTGGGAAGTGGTGGTGGTGGTTGTAGTGGTGATGGTGGTTGTTCTGTGTAGAGGTAGTGTTGGTTGTAGTGGTGATGGTGGTAGTTTTGCGAAGTGGAGTTGTTGGTTGTAGTGGTGATGGTGGTAGTTCTGGGAAGTGGTGGTGTTGGTTGTAGTGGTAATGGTGGCAGGTGTGGGAAGTGGTGGTGTTGGTTGTAGTGGTGATGGTGGTAGTTCTGGGAAGTGGTGGTGTTGGTTGTAGTGATGATGGTGGTAGTTCTGGGAAGTGGTGGTGTTGGTTGTAGTGATGATGGTGGTTGTCCTGGGAAGTGGTGTTGTTGATTGTAGTGGTGATGGTGGTAGTTCTGGGAAGTGGTGGTGGTGGTTGTATTGGTGATGGTGGTAGTTCTGGGTAGTGGTGGTGTTGGTTGTAGTGGTGATGGTGGTAGTTCTGGGAAGTGGTGGTGTTGGTTGTAGTGGTGATAGTGGTAGTTCTGGGAAGTGGTGGTGGTGGTTGTAGTGGTGATGGTGGTAGATCTGGGTAGTGGTGGTGTTGGTAGTAGTGGTGATGGTGGTAGTTCTGGGAAGTGGTGGTGTTGGTTGTAGTGGTGATAGTGGTAGTTCTGGGAAGTGGTGGTGGTGGTGGTTGTAGTGGTGATGGTGGTAGATCTGGGTAGTGGTGTTGTTGGTTGTAGTGATGATGGTGGTAGTTCTGGGAAGTGGTGGTGGTAGTTGTAGTGGTGATGGTGGTAGTTCTGGGAAGTGGTGGTGGTGGTTGTAGCGGTGATGGTGGTAGTTCTGGGTAGTGGTCGTGGTGGTTGTAGTGGTGATGGTGGTAGTTCTGGGAAGTGGTGGTGTTGGTTGTAGTGGTGATAGTGGTGGTTCTGGGAAGTGGTGGTGGTGGTTGTAGCGGTGATGGTGGTAGTTCTGGGTAGTGGTGGTGTTGGTTGTAGTGGTGATGGTGGTAGTTCTGGGTAGTTGTGGTGTTGGTTATAGTGGTGATGGTGGTAGTTCTGGGAAGTGGTGGTGTTGGTTGTAGTGATGATGGTAGTAGTTCTGGGAAGTGGTGGTGCTGGTTGTGGTGTTGATGGTGGTGGTGGTGATGGTGGTAGTTCTGGGAAGTGGTGGTGGTAGTTGTAGTGGTGATGGTGGTAGATCTGGGTAGTGGTGGTGTTGGTTGTAGTGGTGATGGTGGCAGTTCTGGGAAGTGGTGGTGTTGGTTGTAGTGGTGATGGTGGTTGTAGTTTTGATGGTGGTAGTTCTGGGAAGTGGTGGTGTTGGTTATAGTGATGATGGTGGTAGTTCTGGGAAGTGGTGGTGTTGGTTGTAGTGGTGATAATGGTAGTTCCGGGAAGTGGTGTTGGTGGTTGTAGTGGTGATGGTGGTAGATCTGGGTAGTGGTGGTGTTGGTTGTAGTTCTGGGAAGTGGTGGTGTTGGTTGTAGTGGTGATAGTGGTAGTTCTGGGAAGTGGTGGTGGTGGTTGTAGTGGTGATTGTGGTTGTTCTGTGTAGAGGTAGTGTTGGTTGTAGTGGTGATGGTGGTAGTTTTGCGAAGTGGAGTTGTTGGTTGTAGTGGTGATGGTGGTAGTTCTGGGAAGTGGTGGGGTTGGTTGTAGTGGTAATGGTGGCAGGTGTGGGAAGTGGTGGTGTTGGTTGTAGTGGTGATGGTGGTAGTTCTGTGTAGTGGTAGTGTTGGTTGTAGTGGTGATGGTGGTAGTTCTGGGAAGTGGTGGTGTTGGTTGTAGTGGTGAAGGTGGTAGTGGTGATGCTGGTAGTTCTGGGAAGTGGTGGTTTTGGTTGTAGTGGTGATGGTGGTAGTTCTGGGAAGTGGTGGTGTTGGTTGTAGTGATGATGGTGGTTGTTCTGGCGAGTGCTGGTGTTGGTTGTAGAGGTGATGGTGGTAATTCTGGGAATTGGTGGTGTTGGTTGTAGTGGTGATGGTGGTATTTCTGTGTAGTGGTGGTGGTTGTTGTAGTGATGATGGTGGTAATTCTGGGAAGTGGTGGTGTTGGTTGTAGTGATGATAGTGGTTGTCCTGGGAAGTGGTGGTGTTGATTGTAGTGGTGATTGTGGTAGTTCTGGGAAGTGGTGGTGGTGGTTGTATTGGTGATGGTGGTAGTTCTGGGTAGTGGTGGTGTTGGTTGTAGTGGTGATGGTGGTAGTTCTGGGAAGTGGTGGTGTTGGTTGTAGTGGTGATAATGGTAGTTCTGGGATGTGGTGGTGGTGGTTGTAGTGGTGATGGTGGTAGATCTGGGTAGTGGTGGTGTTGGTTGTAGTGGTGATGGTGGTAGTTCTGGGCAGTGGTGGTGTTGGTTGTAGTGGTGATAGTGGTAGTTCTGGGAAGTGGTGGTGGTGGTTGTAGTGGTGATGGTGGTAGATCTGGGTAGTGGTGGTGTTGGTTGTAGTGGTGATGGTAGTAGTTCTGGGAAGTGGTGGTGGTAGTTGTAGTGGTGATGGTGGTAGTTCTGGGAAGTGGTGGTGGTGGTCGTAGCGGTGATGGTGGTAGTTCTGGGTAGTGGTGGTGTTGGTTGTAGTGATGATGGTGCTAGTTCTGGGAAGTGGTGGTGGTAGTTGTAGTGGTGATAGTGGTAGTTCTTGGAAGTGATGGTGGTGGTTGTAGCGGTGATGGTGGTAGTTCTGGGTAGTGGTCGTGGTGGTTGTAGCGGTGATGGTGGTAGTTCTTGTAAGTGGTGGTGGTGGTTGTAGCAGTGATGGTGGTAGTTCTGGGTAGTGGTGGTGTTGGTTGTAGTGGTGATGGTGGTAGTTCTGGGAAGTGGTGGTGTTGGTTGTAGTGCTGATAGTGGTAGTTCTGGGAAATGGTGGTGGTGGTTGTAGTGGTGATGGTGGTAGATCTGGTTAGTGGTGGTGTTGGTTGTAGTGGTGATGGTGGTAGTTCTGGGAAGTGGTGGTGTTGGTTGTAGTGGTGATAGTGGTAGTTCTGGGAAGTGGTGGTGGTGGTGGTTGTAGTGGTGATGGTGGTAGATCTGGGTAGTGGTGGTGTTGGTTGTAGTGATGATGGTGGTAGTTCTGGGAAGTGGTGGTGGTAGTTGTAGTGGTGATGGTGGTAGTTCTGGGAAGTGGTGGTGGTGGTTGTAGCGGTGATGGTGGTAGTTCTGGGTAGTGGTCGTGGTGGTTGTAGTGGTGATGGTGGTAGTTCTGGGAAGTGGTGGTGTTGGTTGTAGTGGTGATAGTGGTGGTTCTGGGAAGTGGTGGTGGTGGTTGTAGCGGTGATGGTGGTAGTTCTGGGTAGTGGTGGTGTTGGTTGTAGTGGTGATGGTGGTAGTTCTGGGTAGTTGTGGTGTTGGTTATAGTGGTGATGGTGGTAGTTCTGGGAAGTGGTGGTGTTGGTTGTAGTGATGATGGTAGTAGTTCTGGGAAGTGGTGGTGCTGGTTGTGGTGTTGATGGTGGTGGTGGTGATGGTGGTAGTTCTGGGAAGTGGTGGTGGTAGTTGTAGTGGTGATGGTGGTAGATCTGGGTAGTGGTGGTGTTGGTTGTAGTGGTGATGGTGGCAGTTCTGGGAAGTGGTGGTGTTGGTTGTAGTGGTGATGGTGGTTGTAGTTTTGATGGTGGTAGTTCTGGGAAGTGGTGGTGTTGGTTATAGTGATGATGGTGGTAGTTCTGGGAAGTGGTGGTGTTGGTTGTAGTGGTGATAGTGGTAGTTCCGGGAAGTGGTGTTGGTGGTTGTAGTGGTGATGGTGGTAGATCTGGGTAGTGGTGGTGTTGGTTGTAGTTCTGGGAAGTGGTGGTGTTGGTTGTAGTGGTGATAGTGGTAGTTCTGGGAAGTGGTGGTGGTGGTTGTAGTGGTGATGGTGGTTGTTCTGTGTAGAGGTAGTGTTGGTTGTAGTGGTGATGGTGGTAGTTTTGCGAAGTGGAGTTGTTGGTTGTAGTGGTGATGGTGGTAGTTCTGGGAAGTGGTGGGGTTGGTTGTAGTGGTAATGGTGGCAGGTGTGGGAAGTGGTGGTGTTGGTTGTAGTGGTGATGGTGGTAGTTCTGTGTAGTGGTAGTGTTGGTTGTAGTGGTGATGGTGGTAGTTCTGGGAAGTGGTGGTGTTGGTTGTAGTGGTGAAGGTGGTAGTGGTGATGCTGGTAGTTCTGGGAAGTGGTGGTTTTGGTTGTAGTGGTGATGGTGGTAGTTCTGGGAAGTGGTGGTGTTGGTTGTAGTGATGATGGTGGTTGTTCTGGCGAGTGCTGGTGTTGGTTGTAGAGGTGATGGTGGTAATTCTGGGAATTGGTGGTGTTGGTTGTAGTGGTGATGGTGGTATTTCTGTGTAGTGGTGGTGGTGGTTGTAGTGATGATGGTGGTAATTCTGGGAAGTGGTGGTGTTGGTTGTAGTGATGATAGTGGTTGTCCTGGGAAGTGGTGGTGTTGATTGTAGTGGTGATTGTGGTAGTTCTGGGAAGTGGTGGTGGTGGTTGTATTGGTGATGGTGGTAGTTCTGGGTAGTGGTGGTGTTGGTTGTAGTGATGATGGTGCTAGTTCTGGGAAGTGGTGGTGGTAGTTGTAGTGGTGATAGTGGTAGTTCTTGGAAGTGATGGTGGTGGTTGTAGCGGTGATGGTGGTAGTTCTGGGTAGTGGTCGTGGTGGTTGTAGCGGTGATGGTGGTAGTTCTTGTAAGTGGTGGTGGTGGTTGTAGCAGTGATGGTGGTAGTTCTGGGTAGTGGTGGTGTTGGTTGTAGTGGTGATGGTGGTAGTTCTGGGAAGTGGTGGTGTTGGTTGTAGTGCTGATAGTGGTAGTTCTGGGAAATGGTGGTGGTGGTTGTAGTGGTGATGGTGGTAGATCTGGTTAGTGGTGGTGTTGGTTGTAGTGGTGATGGTGGTAGTTCTGGGAAGTGGTGGTGTTGGTTGTAGTGGTGATAGTGGTAGTTCTGGGAAGTGGTGGTGGTGGTGGTTGTAGTGGTGATGGTGGTAGATCTGGGTAGTGGTGGTGTTGGTTGTAGTGATGATGGTGGTAGTTCTGGGAAGTGGTGGTGGTAGTTGTAGTGGTGATGGTGGTAGTTCTGGGAAGTGGTGGTGGTGGTTGTAGCGGTGATGGTGGTAGTTCTGGGTAGTGGTCGTGGTGGTTGTAGTGGTGATGGTGGTAGTTCTGGGAAGTGGTGGTGTTGGTTGTAGTGGTGATAGTGGTGGTTCTGGGAAGTGGTGGTGGTGGTTGTAGCGGTGATGGTGGTAGTTCTGGGTAGTGGTGGTGTTGGTTGTAGTGGTGATGGTGGTAGTTCTGGGTAGTTGTGGTGTTGGTTATAGTGGTGATGGTGGTAGTTCTGGGAAGTGGTGGTGTTGGTTGTAGTGATGATGGTAGTAGTTCTGGGAAGTGGTGGTGCTGGTTGTGGTGTTGATGGTGGTGGTGGTGATGGTGGTAGTTCTGGGAAGTGGTGGTGGTAGTTGTAGTGGTGATGGTGGTAGATCTGGGTAGTGGTGGTGTTGGTTGTAGTGGTGATGGTGGCAGTTCTGGGAAGTGGTGGTGTTGGTTGTAGTGGTGATGGTGGTTGTAGTTTTGATGGTGGTAGTTCTGGGAAGTGGTGGTGTTGGTTATAGTGATGATGGTGGTAGTTCTGGGAAGTGGTGGTGTTGGTTGTAGTGGTGATAGTGGTAGTTCCGGGAAGTGGTGTTGGTGGTTGTAGTGGTGATGGTGGTAGATCTGGGTAGTGGTGGTGTTGGTTGTAGTTCTGGGAAGTGGTGGTGTTGGTTGTAGTGGTGATAGTGGTAGTTCTGGGAAGTGGTGGTGGTGGTTGTAGTGGTGATGGTGGTTGTTCTGTGTAGAGGTAGTGTTGGTTGTAGTGGTGATGGTGGTAGTTTTGCGAAGTGGAGTTGTTGGTTGTAGTGGTGATGGTGGTAGTTCTGGGAAGTGGTGGGGTTGGTTGTAGTGGTAATGGTGGCAGGTGTGGGAAGTGGTGGTGTTGGTTGTAGTGGTGATGGTGGTAGTTCTGTGTAGTGGTAGTGTTGGTTGTAGTGGTGATGGTGGTAGTTCTGGGAAGTGGTGGTGTTGGTTGTAGTGGTGAAGGTGGTAGTGGTGATGCTGGTAGTTCTGGGAAGTGGTGGTTTTGGTTGTAGTGGTGATGGTGGTAGTTCTGGGAAGTGGTGGTGTTGGTTGTAGTGATGATGGTGGTTGTTCTGGCGAGTGCTGGTGTTGGTTGTAGAGGTGATGGTGGTAATTCTGGGAATTGGTGGTGTTGGTTGTAGTGGTGATGGTGGTATTTCTGTGTAGTGGTGGTGGTGGTTGTAGTGATGATGGTGGTAATTCTGGGAAGTGGTGGTGTTGGTTGTAGTGATGATAGTGGTTGTCCTGGGAAGTGGTGGTGTTGATTGTAGTGGTGATTGTGGTAGTTCTGGGAAGTGGTGGTGGTGGTTGTATTGGTGATGGTGGTAGTTCTGGGTAGTGGTGGTGTTGGTTGTAGTGGTGATGGTGGTAGTTCTGGGAAGTGGTGGTGTTGGTTGTAGTGGAGATAGTGGTAGTTCTGGGATGTGGTGGTGGTGGTTGTAGTGGTGATGGTGGTAGATCTGGGTAGTGGTGGTGTTGGTTGTAGTGGTGATGGTGGTAGTTCTGGGCAGTGGTGGTGTTGGTTGTAGTGGTGATAGTGGTAGTTCTGGGAAGTGGTGGTGGTGGTTGTAGTGGTGATGGTGGTAGATCTGGGTAGTGGTGGTGTTGGTTGTAGTGGTGATGGTAGTAGTTCTGGGAAGTGGTGGTGGTAGTTGTAGTGGTGATGGTGGTAGTTCTGGGAAGTGGTGGTGGTGGTCGTAGCGGTGATGGTGGTAGTTCTGGGTAGTGGTGGTGTTGGTTGTAGTGATGATGGTGCTAGTTCTGGGAAGTGGTGGTGGTAGTTGTAGTGGTGATGGTGGTAGTTCTGGGAAGTGGTGGTGGTGGTTGTAGCGGTGATGGTGGTAGTTCTGGGTAGTGGTCGTGGTGGTTGTAGCGGTGATGGTGGTAGTTCTTGTAAGTGGTGGTGGTGGTTGTAGCAGTGATGGTGGTAGTTCTGGGTAGTGGTGGTGTTGGTTGTAGTGGTGATGGTGGTAGTTCTGGGAAGTGGTGGTGTTGGTTGTAGTGCTGATAGTGGTAGTTCTGGGAAATGGTGGTGGTGGTTGTAGTGGTGATGGTGGTAGATCTGGTTAGTGGTGGTGTTGGTTGTAGTGGTGATGGTGGTAGTTCTGGGAAGTGGTGGTGTTGGTTGTAGTGGTGATAGTGGTGGTTCTGGGAAGTGGTGGTGGTGGTTGTAGCGCTGATGGTGGTAGTTCTGGGTAGTGGTGGTGTTGGTTGTAGTGGTGATGGTGGTAGTTCTGGGTAGTTGTGGTGTTGGTTATAGTGGTGATGGTGGTAGTTCTGGGAAGTGGTGGTGTTGGTTGTAGTGATGATGGTAGTAGTTCTGGGAAGTGGTGGTGCTGGTTGTGATGTTGATGGTGGTGGTGGTGATGGTGGTAGTTCTGGGAAGTGGTGGTGGTAGTTGTAGTGGTGATGGTGGTAGATCTGGGTAGTGGTGGTGTTGGTTGTAGTTCTGGGAAGTGGTGGTGTTGGTTGTAGTGGTGATAGTGGTAGTTCTGGGAAGTGGTGGTGGTGGTTGTAGTGGTGATGGTGGTAGTTCTGTGTAGTGGAGTTGTTGGTTGTAGTGGTGATGGTGGTAGTTCTGGGAAGTGGTGGTGTTGGTTGTAGTGGTGATGGTGGCAGGTGTGGGAAGTGGTGGTGTTGGTTGTAGTGGTGATGGTGGTAGTTCTGTGTAGTGGTAGTGTTGATTGTAGTGGTGATGGTGGTAGTTCTGGGAAGTGGTGGTGTTGGTTGTAGTGGTGATGGTGGTAGTTCTGGGAAGTGGTGGTGTTGGTTGTAGTGGTGATGGTGGTAGTTCTGGGAAGTGGTGGTGTTGGTTGCAGTGGTGATGGTGGTAGTTCTGGGAAGTGGTGGTGTTGGTTGTAGTGGTGATAGTGGTAGTTCTGGGAAGTGGTGGTGGTGGTTGTAGTGGTGATGGTGGTAGATCTGGGTAGTGGTGGTGTTGGTTGTAGTGGTGATGGTGGTAGTTCTGGGAAGTGGTGGTGTTGGTTGTAGTGGTGATGGTGGTAGTTCTGTGTAGTGGTAGTGTTGGTTGTAGTGGTGATGGTGGTAGTTCTGCGAAGTGGAGTTGTTGGTTGTAGTGGTGATGGTGGTAGTTCTGGGAAGTGGTGGTGTTGGTTGTAGTGGTGATGGTGGCAGTTCTGGGAAGTGGTGGTGTTGGTTGTTGTGGTGATGGTGGTAGTTCTGTGTAATGGTAGTGTTGGTTGTAGTGGTGATGGTGGTAGTTCTGGGAAGTGGTGGTGTTGGTTGTAGTGGTGATGGTGGTGGTTCTGGGAAGTGATGGTGTTGGTTGTAGTGGTGATGGTGGTAGTTCTGGGAAGTGGTGGTGTTGGTTGTAGTGGTGATGGTGGTAGTTCTGGGAAGTGGTGGTGTTGATTGCAGTGGTGATGGTGGTAGTTCTGGGAAGTGGTGGTGTTTGTTGTAGTGGTGATAGTGGTAGTTCTGGGAAGTGGTTGTGGTGGTTGTAGTGGTGATGGTGGTAGATCTGGGTAGTGGTGGTGTTGGTTGTAGTGGTGATGGTGGTTGTAGTGTTGATGGTGGTAGTTCTGGGAAGTGGTGGTGTTGGTTATAGTGATGATGGTGGTAGTTCTGGGAAGTGGTGGTGTTGGTTGTAGTGGTGATAGTGGTAGTTCTGGGAAGTGGTGGTGGTGGTTGTAGTGGTGATGGTGGTAGATCTGGGTAGTGGTGGTGTTGGTTGTAGTTCTGGGAAGTGGTGGTGTTGGTTGTAGTGGTGATAGTGGTAGTTCTGGGAAGTGGTGGTGGTGGTTGTAGTGGTGATGGTGGTATTTCTGTGTAGTGGTAGTGTTGGTTGTAGTGGTGATGGTGGTAGTTCTGCGAAGTGGAGTTGTTGGTTGTAGTGGTGATGGTGGTAGTTCTGGGAAGTGGTGGTGTTGGTTGTAGTGGTGATGGTGGCAGTTCTGGGAAGTGGTGGTGTTGGTTGTAGTGGTGATGGTGGTAGTTCTGTGTAGTGGTAGTGTTGGTTGTAGTGGTGATGGTGGTAGTTCTGGGAAGTGGTGGTGTTGGTTGTAGTGGTGATGGTGGTAGTTCTTCGAAGTGGAGTTGTTGGTTGTAGTGGTGATGGTGGTAGTTCTGGGAAGTGGTGGTGTTGGTTATAGTGATGATGGTGGTAGTTCTGGGAAGTGGTGGTGTTGGTTGTAGTGGTGATAGTGGTAGTTCTGGGAAGTGGTGGTGGTGGTTGTAGTGGTGATGGTGGTAGATCTGGGTAGTGGTGGTGTTGGTTGTAGTTCTGGGAAGTGGTGGTGTTGGTTGTAGTGGTGATAGTGGTAGTTCTGGGAAGTGGTGGTGGTGGTTGTAGTGGTGATGGTGGTAGTTCTGTGTAGTGGAGTTGTTGGTTGTAGTGGTGATGGTGGTAGTTCTGGGAAGTGGTGGTGTTGGTTGTAGTGGTGATGGTGGCAGGTGTGGGAAGTGGTGGTGTTGGTTGTAGTGCTGATAGTGGTAGTTCTGGGAAATGGTGGTGGTGGTTGTAGTGGTGATGGTGGTAGATCTGGTTAGTGGTGGTGTTGGTTGTAGTGGTGATGGTGGTAGTTCTGGGAAGTGGTGGTGTTGGTTGTAGTGGTGATAGTGGTAGTTCTGGGAAGTGGTGGTGGTGGTGGTTGTAGTGGTGATGGTGGTAGATCTGGGTAGTGGTGGTGTTGGTTGTAGTGATGATGGTGGTAGTTCTGGGAAGTGGTGGTGGTAGTTGTAGTGGTGATGGTGGTAGTTCTGGGAAGTGGTGGTGGTGGTTGTAGCGGTGATGGTGGTAGTTCTGGGTAGTGGTCGTGGTGGTTGTAGTGGTGATGGTGGTAGTTCTGGGAAGTGGTGGTGTTGGTTGTAGTGGTGATAGTGGTGGTTCTGGGAAGTGGTGGTGGTGGTTGTAGCGGTGATGGTGGTAGTTCTGGGTAGTGGTGGTGTTGGTTGTAGTGGTGATGGTGGTAGTTCTGGGTAGTTGTGGTGTTGGTTATAGTGGTGATGGTGGTAGTTCTGGGAAGTGGTGGTGTTGGTTGTAGTGATGATGGTAGTAGTTCTGGGAAGTGGTGGTGCTGGTTGTGGTGTTGATGGTGGTGGTGGTGATGGTGGTAGTTCTGGGAAGTGGTGGTGGTAGTTGTAGTGGTGATGGTGGTAGATCTGGGTAGTGGTGGTGTTGGTTGTAGTGGTGATGGTGGCAGTTCTGGGAAGTGGTGGTGTTGGTTGTAGTGGTGATGGTGGTTGTAGTTTTGATGGTGGTAGTTCTGGGAAGTGGTGGTGTTGGTTATAGTGATGATGGTGGTAGTTCTGGGAAGTGGTGGTGTTGGTTGTAGTGGTGATAGTGGTAGTTCCGGGAAGTGGTGTTGGTGGTTGTAGTGGTGATGGTGGTAGATCTGGGTAGTGGTGGTGTTGGTTGTAGTTCTGGGAAGTGGTGGTGTTGGTTGTAGTGGTGATAGTGGTAGTTCTGGGAAGTGGTGGTGGTGGTTGTAGTGGTGATGGTGGTTGTTCTGTGTAGAGGTAGTGTTGGTTGTAGTGGTGATGGTGGTAGTTTTGCGAAGTGGAGTTGTTGGTTGTAGTGGTGATGGTGGTAGTTCTGGGAAGTGGTGGGGTTGGTTGTAGTGGTAATGGTGGCAGGTGTGGGAAGTGGTGGTGTTGGTTGTAGTGGTGATGGTGGTAGTTCTGTGTAGTGGTAGTGTTGGTTGTAGTGGTGATGGTGGTAGTTCTGGGAAGTGGTGGTGTTGGTTGTAGTGGTGAAGGTGGTAGTGGTGATGCTGGTAGTTCTGGGAAGTGGTGGTTTTGGTTGTAGTGGTGATGGTGGTAGTTCTGGGAAGTGGTGGTGTTGGTTGTAGTGATGATGGTGGTTGTTCTGGCGAGTGCTGGTGTTGGTTGTAGAGGTGATGGTGGTAATTCTGGGAATTGGTGGTGTTGGTTGTAGTGGTGATGGTGGTATTTCTGTGTAGTGGTGGTGGTGGTTGTAGTGATGATGGTGGTAATTCTGGGAAGTGGTGGTGTTGGTTGTAGTGATGATAGTGGTTGTCCTGGGAAGTGGTGGTGTTGATTGTAGTGGTGATTGTGGTAGTTCTGGGAAGTGGTGGTGGTGGTTGTATTGGTGATGGTGGTAGTTCTGGGTAGTGGTGGTGTTGGTTGTAGTGGTGATGGTGGTAGTTCTGGGAAGTGGTGGTGTTGGTTGTAGTGGTGATAGTGGTAGTTCTGGGATGTGGTGGTGGTGGTTGTAGTGGTGATGGTGGTAGATCTGGGTAGTGGTGGTGTTGGTTGTAGTGGTGATGGTGGTAGTTCTGGGCAGTGGTGGTGTTGGTTGTAGTGGTGATAGTGGTAGTTCTGGGAAGTGGTGGTGGTGGTTGTAGTGGTGATGGTGGTAGATCTGGGTAGTGGTGGTGTTGGTTGTAGTGGTGATGGTAGTAGTTCTGGGAAGTGGTGGTGGTAGTTGTAGTGGTGATGGTGGTAGTTCTGGGAAGTGGTGGTGGTGGTCGTAGCGGTGATGGTGGTAGTTCTGGGTAGTGGTGGTGTTGGTTGTAGTGATGATGGTGCTAGTTCTGGGAAGTGGTGGTGGTAGTTGTAGTGGTGATGGTGGTAGTTCTGGGAAGTGGTGGTGGTGGTTGTAGCGGTGATGGTGGTAGTTCTGGGTAGTGGTCGTGGTGGTTGTAGCGGTGATGGTGGTAGTTCTTGTAAGTGGTGGTGGTGGTTGTAGCAGTGATGGTGGTAGTTCTGGGTAGTGGTGGTGTTGGTTGTAGTGGTGATGGTGGTAGTTCTGGGAAGTGGTGGTGTTGGTTGTAGTGCTGATAGTGGTAGTTCTGGGAAATGGTGGTGGTGGTTGTAGTGGTGATGGTGGTAGATCTGGTTAGTGGTGGTGTTGGTTGTAGTGGTGATGGTGGTAGTTCTGGGAAGTGGTGGTGTTGGTTGTAGTGGTGATAGTGGTGGTTCTGGGAAGTGGTGGTGGTGGTTGTAGCGCTGATGGTGGTAGTTCTGGGTAGTGGTGGTGTTGGTTGTAGTGGTGATGGTGGTAGTTCTGGGTAGTTGTGGTGTTGGTTATAGTGGTGATGGTGGTAGTTCTGGGAAGTGGTGGTGTTGGTTGTAGTGATGATGGTAGTAGTTCTGGGAAGTGGTGGTGCTGGTTGTGATGTTGATGGTGGTGGTGGTGATGGTGGTAGTTCTGGGAAGTGGTGGTGGTAGTTGTAGTGGTGATGGTGGTAGATCTGGGTAGTGGTGGTGTTGGTTGTAGTTCTGGGAAGTGGTGGTGTTGGTTGTAGTGGTGATAGTGGTAGTTCTGGGAAGTGGTGGTGGTGGTTGTAGTGGTGATGGTGGTAGTTCTGTGTAGTGGAGTTGTTGGTTGTAGTGGTGATGGTGGTAGTTCTGGGAAGTGGTGGTGTTGGTTGTAGTGGTGATGGTGGCAGGTGTGGGAAGTGGTGGTGTTGGTTGTAGTGGTGATGGTGGTAGTTCTGTGTAGTGGTAGTGTTGATTGTAGTGGTGATGGTGGTAGTTCTGGGAAGTGGTGGTGTTGGTTGTAGTGGTGATGGTGGTAGTTCTGGGAAGTGGTGGTGTTGGTTGTAGTGGTGATGGTGGTAGTTCTGGGAAGTGGTGGTGTTGGTTGCAGTGGTGATGGTGGTAGTTCTGGGAAGTGGTGGTGTTGGTTGTAGTGGTGATAGTGGTAGTTCTGGGAAGTGGTGGTGGTGGTTGTAGTGGTGATGGTGGTAGATCTGGGTAGTGGTGGTGTTGGTTGTAGTGGTGATGGTGGTAGTTCTGGGAAGTGGTGGTGTTGGTTGTAGTGGTGATGGTGGTAGTTCTGTGTAGTGGTAGTGTTGGTTGTAGTGGTGATGGTGGTAGTTCTGCGAAGTGGAGTTGTTGGTTGTAGTGGTGATGGTGGTAGTTCTGGGAAGTGGTGGTGTTGGTTGTAGTGGTGATGGTGGCAGTTCTGGGAAGTGGTGGTGTTGGTTGTTGTGGTGATGGTGGTAGTTCTGTGTAATGGTAGTGTTGGTTGTAGTGGTGATGGTGGTAGTTCTGGGAAGTGGTGGTGTTGGTTGTAGTGGTGATGGTGGTGGTTCTGGGAAGTGATGGTGTTGGTTGTAGTGGTGATGGTGGTAGTTCTGGGAAGTGGTGGTGTTGGTTGTAGTGGTGATGGTGGTAGTTCTGGGAAGTGGTGGTGTTGATTGCAGTGGTGATGGTGGTAGTTCTGGGAAGTGGTGGTGTTTGTTGTAGTGGTGATAGTGGTAGTTCTGGGAAGTGGTTGTGGTGGTTGTAGTGGTGATGGTGGTAGATCTGGGTAGTGGTGGTGTTGGTTGTAGTGGTGATGGTGGTTGTAGTGTTGATGGTGGTAGTTCTGGGAAGTGGTGGTGTTGGTTATAGTGATGATGGTGGTAGTTCTGGGAAGTGGTGGTGTTGGTTGTAGTGGTGATAGTGGTAGTTCTGGGAAGTGGTGGTGGTGGTTGTAGTGGTGATGGTGGTAGATCTGGGTAGTGGTGGTGTTGGTTGTAGTTCTGGGAAGTGGTGGTGTTGGTTGTAGTGGTGATAGTGGTAGTTCTGGGAAGTGGTGGTGGTGGTTGTAGTGGTGATGGTGGTATTTCTGTGTAGTGGTAGTGTTGGTTGTAGTGGTGATGGTGGTAGTTCTGCGAAGTGGAGTTGTTGGTTGTAGTGGTGATGGTGGTAGTTCTGGGAAGTGGTGGTGTTGGTTGTAGTGGTGATGGTGGCAGTTCTGGGAAGTGGTGGTGTTGGTTGTAGTGGTGATGGTGGTAGTTCTGTGTAGTGGTAGTGTTGGTTGTAGTGGTGATGGTGGTAGTTCTGGGAAGTGGTGGTGTTGGTTGTAGTGGTGATGGTGGTAGTTCTTCGAAGTGGAGTTGTTGGTTGTAGTGGTGATGGTGGTAGTTCTGGGAAGTGGTGGTGTTGGTTATAGTGATGATGGTGGTAGTTCTGGGAAGTGGTGGTGTTGGTTGTAGTGGTGATAGTGGTAGTTCTGGGAAGTGGTGGTGGTGGTTGTAGTGGTGATGGTGGTAGATCTGGGTAGTGGTGGTGTTGGTTGTAGTTCTGGGAAGTGGTGGTGTTGGTTGTAGTGGTGATAGTGGTAGTTCTGGGAAGTGGTGGTGGTGGTTGTAGTGGTGATGGTGGTAGTTCTGTGTAGTGGAGTTGTTGGTTGTAGTGGTGATGGTGGTAGTTCTGGGAAGTGGTGGTGTTGGTTGTAGTGGTGATGGTGGCAGGTGTGGGAAGTGGTGGTGTTGGTTGTAGTGGTGATGGTGGTAGTTCTGTGTAGTGGTAGTGTTGGTTGTAGTGGTGATGGTGGTAGTTCTGGGAAGTGGTGGTGTTGGTTGTAGTGGTGATGGTGGTAGTTCTGGGAAGTGGTGGTGTTGGTTGTAGTGGTGATGGTGGTAGTTCTGGGAAGTGGTGGTGTTGGTTGCAGTGGTGATGGTGGTAGTTCTGGGAAGTGGTGGTGTTGGTTGTAGTGGTGATGGTGGTAGTTCTGCGAAGTGGAGTTGTTGGTAGTAGTGGTGATGGTGGTAGTTCTGGGAAGTGGTGGTGTTGGTTGTAGTGGTGATGGTGGCAGTTCTGGGAAGTGGTGGTGTTGGTTGTTGTGGTGATGGTGGTAGTTCTGTGTAGTGGTAGTGTTGGTTGTAGTGGTGATGGTGGTAGTTCTGGGAAGTGGTGGTGTTGGTTGTAGTGGTGATGGTGGTGGTTCTGGGAAGTGATGGTGTTGGTTGTAGTGGTGATGGTGGTAGTTCTGGGAAGTGGTGGTGTTGGTTGTAGTGGTGATGGTGGTTGTAGTGTTGATGGTGGTAGTTCTGGGAAGTGGTGGTGTTGGTTATAGTGATGATGGTGGTAGTTCTGGGAAGTGGTGGTGTTGGTTGTAGTGGTGATAGTGGTAGTTCTGGGAAGTGGTGGTGGTGGTTGTAGTGGTGATGGTGGTAGATCTGGGTAGTGGTGGTGTTGGTTGTAGTTCTGGGAAGTGGTGGTGTTGGTCGTAGTGGTGATAGTGGTAGTTCTGGGAAGTGGTGGTGGTGGTTGTAGTGGTGATGGTGGTATTTCTGTCTAGTGGTAGTGTTGGTTGTAGTGGTGATGGTGGTAGTTCTGCGAAGTGGAGTTGTTGGTTGTAGTGGTGATGGTGGTAGTTCTGGGAAGTGGTGGTGTTGGTTGTAGTGGTGATGGTGGTATTTCTGTGTAGTGGTAGTGTTGGTTGTAGTGGTGATGGTGGTAGTTCTGCGAAGTGGAGTTGTTGGTTGTAGTGGTGATGGTGGTAGTTCTGGGAAGTAGTTGTGGTGGTTGTAGTGGTGATGGTGGTAGATCTGGGTAGTGGTGGTGTTGGTTGTAGTGGTGATGGTGGTAGTTCTGGGAAGTGGTGGTGTTGGTTGTAGTGGTGATGGTGGTAGTTCTGGGTAGTGGTGGTGTTGGTTGTAGTGGTGATCGTGGTAGTTCTGGGAAGTGGTGGTGTTGGTTGTAGTGGTGACAGTGCTAGTTCTGGGAAGTGGTGGTGGTGGTTGTAGTGGTGATGGTGGTAGATCTGGGTAGTGGTGGTGTTGGTTGTAGTGGTGATGGTGGTAGTTCTGGGAAGTGGTGGTGTTGGTTGTAGTGGTGATAGTGGTAGTTCTGGGAAGTGGTGGTGGTGGTTGTAGTGGTGATGGTGGTAGATCTGGGTAGTGGTGGTGTTGGTTGTAGTTCTGGGAAGTGGTGGTGTTGGTTGTAGTGGTGATAGTGGTAGTTCTGGGAAGTGGTGGTGGTGGTTGTAGTGGTGATGGTGGTATTTCTGTGTAGTGGTAGTGTTGGTTGTAGTGGTGATGGTGGTAGTTCTGCGAAGTGGAGTTGTTGGTTGTAGTGGTGATGGTGGTAGTTCTGGGAAGTGGTGGTGTTGGTTGTAGTGGTGATGGTGGCAGTTCTGGGAAGTGGTGGTGTTGGTTGTAGTGGTGATGGTGGTAGTTCTGTGTAGTGGTAGTGTTGGTTGTAGTGGTGATGGTGGTAGTTCTGGGAAGTGGTGGTGTTGGTTGTAGTGGTGATGGTGGTAGTTCTTCGAAGTGGAGTTGTTGGTTGTAGTGGTGATGGTGGTAGTTCTGGGAAGTGGTGGTGTTGGTTATAGTGATGATGGTGGTAGTTCTGGGAAGTGGTGGTGTTGGTTGTAGTGGTGATAGTGGTAGTTCTGGGAAGTGGTGGTGGTGGTTGTAGTGGTGATGGTGGTAGATCTGGGTAGTGGTGGTGTTGGTTGTAGTTCTGGGAAGTGGTGGTGTTGGTTGTAGTGGTGATAGTGGTAGTTCTGGGAAGTGGTGGTGGTGGTTGTAGTGGTGATGGTGGTAGTTCTGTGTAGTGGAGTTGTTGGTTGTAGTGGTGATGGTGGTAGTTCTGGGAAGTGGTGGTGTTGGTTGTAGTGGTGATGGTGGCAGGTGTGGGAAGTGGTGGTGTTGGTTGTAGTGGTGATGGTGGTAGTTCTGTGTAGTGGTAGTGTTGGTTGTAGTGGTGATGGTGGTAGTTCTGGGAAGTGGTGGTGTTGGTTGTAGTGGTGATGGTGGTAGTTCTGGGAAGTGGTGGTGTTGGTTGTAGTGGTGATGGTGGTAGTTCTGGGAAGTGGTGGTGTTGGTTGCAGTGGTGATGGTGGTAGTTCTGGGAAGTGGTGGTGTTGGTTGTAGTGGTGATGGTGGTAGTTCTGCGAAGTGGAGTTGTTGGTTGTAGTGGTGATGGTGGTAGTTCTGGGAAGTGGTGGTGTTGGTTGTAGTGATGATGGTGGCAGTTCTGGGAAGTGGTGGTGTTGGTTGTTGTGGTGATGGTGGTAGTTCTGTGTAGTGGTAGTGTTGGTTGTAGTGGTGATGGTGGTAGTTCTGGGAAGTGGTGGTGTTGGTTGTAGTGGTGATGGTGGTGGTTCTGGGAAGTGATTGTATTGGTTGTAGTGGTGATGGTGGTAGTTCTGGGAAGTGGTGGTGTTGGTTGTAGTGGTGATGGTGGTTGTAGTGTTGATGGTGGTAGTTCTGGGAAGTGGTGGTGTTGGTTATAGTGATGATGGTGGTAGTTCTGGGAAGTGGTGGTGTTGGTTGTAGTGGTGATAGTGGTAGTTCTGGGAAGTGGTGGTGGTGGTTGTAGTGGTGATGGTGGTAGATCTGGGTAGTGGTGGTGTTGGTTGTAGTTCTGGGAAGTGGTGGTGTTGGTCGTAGTGGTGATAGTGGTAGTTCTGGGAAGTGGTGGTGGTGGTTGTAGTGGTGATGGTGGTATTTCTGTGTAGTGGTAGTGTTGGTTGTAGTGGTGATGGTGGTAGTTCTGCGAAGTGGAGTTGTTGGTTGTAGTGGTGATGGTGGTAGTTCTGGGAAGTGGTGGTGTTGGTTGTAGTGGTGATGGTGGTATTTCTGTGTAGTGGTAGTGTTGGTTGTAGTGGTGATGGTGGTAGTTCTGCGAAGTGGAGTTGTTGGTTGTAGTGGTGATGGTGGTAGTTCTGGGAAGTAGTTGTGGTGGTTGTAGTGGTGATGGTGGTAGATCTGGGTAGTGGTGGTGTTGGTTGTAGTGGTGATGGTGGTAGTTCTGGGAAGTGGTGGTGTTGGTTGTAGTGGTGATGGTGGTAGTTCTGGGTAGTGGTGGTGTTGGTTGTAGTGGTGATCGTGGTAGTTCTGGGAAGTGGTGGTGTTGGTTGTAGTGGTGATAGTGCTAGTTCTGGGAAGTGGTGGTGGTGGTTGTAGTGGTGATGGTGGTAGATCTGGGTAGTGGTGGTGTTGGTTGTAGTGGTGATGGTGGTAGTTCTGGGAAGTGGTGGTGTTGGTTGTGGTGGTATTAGTGGTAGTTCTGGGATGTGGTGGTGGTGGTTGTAGTGGTGATGGTGGTAGTTCTGTGTAGTGGTAGTGTTGGTTGTAGTGGTGATGGTGGTAGTTCTAGGAAGTGGTGGTGTTGCTTGTAGTGATGATGGTAGTAGTTCTGGGTAGTGGTGGTGCTGGTTGTGGTGTTGATGGTGGTGGTGGTGATGGTGGTAGTTCTGGGAAGTGGTGGTATTGGTTGTAGTGGTGATGGTGGTAGTTCTGGGTAGTGGTGGTGCTGGTTGTGGTGGTGATGGTGGTAGTTCTGGGAAGTGGTGGTGTTGGTTGAAGTGGTGAAGATGGTAGTGGTGATGCTGGTAGTTCTGGGAAGTGGTGGTTTTGGTTGTAGTGGTGATGGTGGTAGTTCTGGGAAGTGGTGGTGTTGGTTGTAGTGATGATGGTGGTTGTTCTGCCGAGTGCTGGTGTTGGTTGTAGAGGTGATGGTGGTAATTCTGGGAAGTGGTGGTGTTGGTTGTAGTGGTGATGGTGGTAGTTCTGGGTAGTGGTGGTGTTGGTTGTAGTGGTGATAGTGGTAGTTCTGGGTAGTGGTGGTGATGGTGGTAGTTCTGGGAAGTGGTGGTGTTGGTTGTAGTGATGATGGTAGTAGTTCTGGGTAGTGGTGGTGCTGGTTGTGGTGGTGATGGTGGTAGTTCTGGGAAGTGGTGGTGTTGGTTGAAGTGGTGAAGGTGGTAGTGGTGATGCTGGTAGTTCTGGGAAGTGGTGGTTTTGGTTGTAGTGGTGATGGTGGTAGTTCTGGGAAGAGGTGGTGTTGGTTGTAGTGATGATGGTGGTTGTTCTGCCGAGTGCTGGTGTAGGTTGTAGAGGTGATGGTGGTAATTCTGGGAAGTGTTGGTGTTGGTTGTAGTGGTGATGGTGGTAGTTCTGGGTAGTGGTGGTGTTGGTTGTAGTGATGATGGTGGTAGTTCTGGGAAGTGGTGGTGTTGGTTGTAGTGATGATGGTGGTTGTCCTGGGAAGTGGTGGTGTTGATTGTAGTGGTGATGGTGGTAGTTCTGGGAAGTGGTGGTGGTGGTTGTATTGGTGATGGTGGTAGTTCTGGGTAGTGGTGGTGTTGGTTGTAGTGGTGATGGTGGTAGTTCTGGGAAGTGGTGGTGTTGGTTGTAGTGGTGATAGTGGTAGTTCTGGGAAGTGGTGGTGGTGGTTGTAGTGGTGATGGTGGTAGATCTGGGTAGTGGTGGTGTTGGTAGTAGTGGTGATGGTGGTAGTTCTGGGAAGTGGTGGTGTTGGTTGTAGTGGTGATAGTGGTAGTTCTGGGAAGTGGTGGTGGTGGTGGTTGTAGTGGTGATGGTGGTAGATCTGGGTAGTGGTGGTGTTGGTTGTAGTGATGATGGTGGTAGTTCTGGGAAGTGGTGGTGGTAGTTGTAGTGGTGATGGTGGTAGTTCTGGGAAGTGGTGGTGGTGGTTGTAGCGGTGATGGTGGTAGTTCTGGGTAGTGGTCGTGGTGGTTGTAGTGGTGATGGTGGTAGTTCTGGGAAGTGGTTGTGTTGGTTGTAGTGGTGATAGTGGTGGTTCTGGGAAGTGGTGGTGGTGGTTGTAGCGGTGATGGTGGTAGTTCTGGGTAGTGGTGGTGTTGGTTGTAGTGGTGATGGTGGTAGTTCTGGGTAGTTGTG
Source organism: Eledone cirrhosa (assembly GCA_964016885.1). Lineage (NCBI taxonomy): Eukaryota > Metazoa > Mollusca > Cephalopoda > Octopoda > Eledonidae > Eledone > Eledone cirrhosa. Next base: position 208,658,875 of record OZ024741.1, on the reverse strand, counting down.
GTGTTGGTTATAGTGGTGATGGTGGTAGTTCTGAGAAGTGGTGGTGTTGGTTGTAGTGATGATGGTAGTAGTTCTGGGAAGTGGTGGTGCTGGTTGTGGTGTTGATGGTGGTGGTGGTGATGGTGGTAGTTCTGGGAAGTGGTGTGGTAGTTGTAGTGGTGATGGTGGTAGATCTGGGTAGTGGTGGTGTTGGTTGTAGTGGTGATGGTGGCAGTTCTGGGAAGTGGTGGTGTTGGTTGTAGTGGTGATGGTGGTTGTAGTTTTGATGGTGGTAGTTCTGGGAAGTGGTGGTGTTGGTTATAGTGAGGATGGTGGTAGTTCTGGGAAGTGGTGGTGTTGGTTGTAGTGGTGATAGTGGTAGTTCCGGGAAGTGGTGTTGGTGGTTGTAGTGGTGATGGTGGTAGATCTGGGTAGTGGTGGTGTTGGTTGTAGTTCTGGGAAGTGGTGGTGTTGGTTGTAGTGGTGATAGTGGTAGTTCTGGGAAGTGGTGGTGGTGGTTGTAGTGGTGATGGTGGTTGTTCTGTGTAGAGGTAGTGTTGGTTGAAGTGGTGATGGTGGTAGTTTTGCGAAGTGGAGTTGTTGGTTGTAGTGGTGATGGTGGTAGTTCTGGGAAGTGGTGGTGTTGGTTGTAGTGGTAATGGTGGCAGGTGTGGGAAGTGGTGGTGTTGGTTGTAGTGGTGATGGTGGTAGTTCTGGGAAGTGGTGGTGTTGGTTGTAGTGATGATGGTGGTAGTTCTGGGAAGTGGTGGTGTTGGTTGTAGTGATGATGGTGGTTGTCCTGGGAAGTGGTGTTGTTGATTGTAGTGGTGATGGTGGTAGTTCTGGGAAGTGGTGGTGGTGGTTGTATTGGTGATGGTGGTAGTTCTGGGTAGTGGTGGTGTTGGTTGTAGTGGTGATGGCGGTAGTTCTGGGAAGTGGTGGTGTTGGTTGTAGTGGTGATAGTGGTAGTTCTGGGAAGTGGTGGTGGTGGTTGTAGTGGTGATGGTGGTAGATCTGGGTAGTGGTGGTGTTGGTAGTAGTGGTGATGGTGGTAGTTCTGGGAAGTGGTGGTGTTGGTTGTAGTGGTGATAGTGGTAGTTCTGGGAAGTGGTGGTGGTGGTGGTTGTAGTGGTGATGGTGGTAGATCTGGGTAGTGGTGGTGTTGGTTGTAGTGATGATGGTGGTAGTTCTGGGAAGTGGTGGTGGTAGTTGTAGTGGTGATGGTGGTAGTTCTGGGAAGTGGTGGTGGTGGTTGTAGCGGTGATGGTGGTAGTTCTGGGTAGTGGTCGTGGTGGTTGTAGTGGTGATGGTGGTAGTTCTGGGAAGTGGTGGGGTTGGTTGTAGTGGTAATGGTGGCAGGTGTGGGAAGTGGTGGTGTTGGTTGTAGTGGTGATGGTGGTAGTTCTGTGTAGTGGTAGTGTTGGTTGTAGTGGTGATGGTGGTAGTTCTGGGAAGTGGTGGTGTTGGTTGTAGTGGTGAAGGTGGTAGTGGTGATGCTGGTAGTTCTGGGAAGTGGTGGTTTTGGTTGTAGTGGTGATGGTGGTGGTTCTGGGAAGTGGTGGTGTTGGTTGTAGTGATGATGGTGGTTGTTCTGGCGAGTGCTGGTGTTGGTTGTAGAGGTGATGGTGGTAATTCTGGGAATTGGTGGTGTTGGTTGTAGTGGTGATGGTGGTAGTTCTGGGTAGTGGTGGTGGTGGTTGTAGTGATGATGGTGGTAATTCTGGGAAGTGGTGGTGTTGGTTGTAGTGATGATGGTGGTTGTCCTGGGAAGTGGTGGTGTTGATTGTAGTGGTGATGGTGGTAGTTCTGGGAAGTGGTGGTGGTGGTTGTATTGGTGATGGTGGTAGTTCTGGGTAGTGGTGGTGTTGGTTGTAGTGGTGATGGTGGTAGTTCTGGGAAGTGGTGGTGTTGGTTGTAGTGGTGATAGTGGTAGTTCTGGGAAGTGGTGGTGGTGGTCGTAGTGGTGATCGTGGTAAATCTCGGTAGTGGTGGTGTTGGTTGTAGTGGTGATGGTGGTAGTTCTGGGCAGTGGTGGTGTTGGTTGTAGTGGTGATAGTGGTAGTTCTGGGAAGTGGTGGTGGTGGTTGTAGTGGTGATGGTGGTAGATCTGGATAGTGGTGGTGTTGGTTGTAGTGGTGATGGTAGTAGTTCTGGGAAGTGGTGGTGGTAGTTGTAGTGGTGATGGTGGTAGTTCTGGGAAGTGGTGGTGGTGGTCGTAGCGGTGATGGTGGTAGTTCTGGGTAGTGGTGGTGTTGGTTGTAGTGATGATGGTGGTAGTTCTGGGAAGTGGTGGTGGTAGTTGTAGTGGTGATGGTGGTAGTTCTGGGAAGTGGTGGTGGTAGTTGTAGCGGTGATCGTGGTAGTTCTGGGTAGTGGTGGTGGTGGTTGCAGCAGTGATGGTGGTAGTTCTGGGTAGTGGTGGTGTTGGTTGTAGTGGTGATGGTGGTAGTTCTGGGAAGTGGTGGTGTTGGTTGTAGTGCTGATAGTGGTAGTTCTGGGAAATGGTGGTGGTGGTTGTAGTGGTGATGGTGGTAGATCTGGTTAGTGGTGGTGTTGGTTGTAGTGGTGATGGTGGTAGTTCTGGGAAGTGGTGGTGTTGGTTGTAGTGGTGATAGTGGTGGTTCTGGGAAGTGGTGGTGGTGGTTGTAGCGCTGATGGTGGTAGTTCTGGGTAGTGGTGGTGTTGGTTGTAGTGGTGATGGTGGTAGTTCTGGGTAGTTGTGGTGTTGGTTGTAGTGATGATGGTAGTAGTTCTGGGAAGTGGTGGTGCTGGTTGTGATGTTGATGGTGGTGGTGGTGATGGTGGTAGTTCTGGGAAGTGGTGGTGGTAGTTGTAGTGGTGATGGTGGTAGATCTGGGTAGTGGTGGTGTTGGTTGTAGTGGTGATGGTGGTAGTTCTGGGAAGTGGTGGTGTTGGTTATAGTGATGATGGTGGTAGTTCTGGGAAGTGGTGGTGTTGGTTGTAGTGGTGATAGTGGTAGATCTGGGTAGTGGTGGTGTTGGTTGTAGTTCTGGGAAGTGGTGGTGTTGGTTGTAGTGGTGATAGTGGTAGTTCTGGGAAGTGGTGGTGGTGGTTGTAGTGGTGATGGTGGTAGTTCTGTGTAGTGGAGTTGTTGGTTGTAGTGGTGATGGTGGTAGTTCTGAGAAGTGGTGGTGTTGGTTGTAGTGGTGATGGTGGCAGTTCTGGGAAGTGGTGGTGTTGGTTGTTGTGGTGATGGTGGTAGTTCTGTGTAATGGTAGTGTTGGTTGTAGTGGTGATGGTGGTAGTTCTGGGAAGTGGTGGTGTTGGTTGTAGTGGTGATGGTGGTGGTTCTGGGAAGTGATGGTGTTGGTTGTAGTGGTGATGGTGGTAGTTCTGGGAAGTGGTGGTGTTGGTTGTAGTGGTGATGGTGGTAGTTCTGGGAAGTGGTGGTGTTGATTGCAGTGGTGATGGTGGTAGTTCTGGGAAGTGGTGGTGTTTGTTGTAGTGGTGATAGTGGTAGTTCTGGGAAGTGGTTGTGGTGGTTGTAGTGGTGATGGTGGTAGATCTGGGTAGTGGTGGTGTTGGTTGTAGTGGTGATGGTGGTTGTAGTGTTGATGGTGGTAGTTCTGGGAAGTGGTGGTGTTGGTTATAGTGATGATGGTGGTAGTTCTGGGAAGTGGTGGTGTTGGTTGTAGTGGTGATAGTGGTAGTTCTGGGAAGTGGTGGTGGTGGTTGTAGTGGTGATGGTGGTAGATCTGGGTAGTGGTGGTGTTGGTTGTAGTTCTGGGAAGTGGTGGTGTTGGTTGTAGTGGTGATAGTGGTAGTTCTGGGAAGTGGTGGTGGTGGTTGTAGTGGTGATGGTGGTATTTCTGTGTAGTGGTAGTGTTGGTTGTAGTGGTGATGGTGGTAGTTCTGCGAAGTGGAGTTGTTGGTTGTAGTGGTGATGGTGGTAGTTCTGGGAAGTGGTGGTGTTGGTTGTAGTGGTGATGGTGGCAGTTCTGGGAAGTGGTGGTGTTGGTTGTAGTGGTGATGGTGGTAGTTCTGTGTAGTGGTAGTGTTGGTTGTAGTGGTGATGGTGGTAGTACTGGGAAGTGGTGGTGTTGGTTGTAGTGGTGATGGTGGTAGTTCTTCGAAGTGGAGTTGTTGGTTGTAGTGGTGATGGTGGTAGTTCTGGGAAGTGGTGGTGTTGGTTATAGTGATGATGGTGGTAGTTCTGGGAAGTGGTGGTGTTGGTTGTAGTGGTGATAGTGGTAGTTCTGGGAAGTGGTGGTGGTGGTTGTAGTGGTGATGGTGGTAGATCTGGGTAGTGGTGGTGTTGGTTGTAGTTCTGGGAAGTGGTGGTGTTGTTTGTAGTGGTGATAGTGGTAGTTCTGGGAAGTGGTGGTGGTGGTTGTAGTGGTGATGGTGGTAGTTCTGTTTAGTGGAGTTGTTGGTTGTAGTGGTGATGGTGGTAGTTCTGGGAAGTGGTGGTGTTGGTTGTAGAGGTGATGGTGGTAATTCTGGGAAGTGGTGGTGTTGGTTGTAGTGGTGATGGTGGTAGTTCTGGGTAGTGGTGGTGTTGGTTGTAGTGGTGATAGTGGTAGTTCTGGGTAGTGGTGGTGATGGTGGTAGTTCTGGGAAGTGGTGGTGTTGGTTGTAGTGATGATGGTAGTAGTTCTGGGTAGTGGTGGTGCTGGTTGTGGTGGTGATGGTGGTAGTTCTGGGAAGTGGTGGTGTTGGTTGAAGTGGTGAAGGTGGTAGTGGTGATGCTGGTAGTTCTGGGAAGTGGTGGTTTTGGTTGTAGTGGTGATGGTGGTAGTTCTGGGAGTGGTGGTGTTGGTTGTAGTGATGATGGTGGTTGTTCTGCCGAGTGCTGGTGTTGGTTGTAGAGGTGATGGTGGTAATTCTGGGAAGTGGTGGTGTTGGTTGTAGTGATGATGGTGGTAGTTCTGGGAAGTGGTGGTGTTGGTTGTAGTGATGATGGTGGTTGTCCTGGGAAGTGGTGGTGTTGATTGTAGTGGTGATGGTGGTAGTTCTGGGAAGTGGTGGTGGTGGTTGTATTGGTGATGGTGGTAGTTCTGGGTAGTGGTGGTGTTGGTTGTAGTGGTGATGGTGGTAGTTCTGGGAAGTGGTGGTGTTGGTTGTAGTGGTGATAGTGGTAGTTCTGGGAAGTGGTGGTGGTGGTTGTAGTGGTGATGGTGGTAGATCTGGGTAGTGGTGGTGTTGGTAGTAGTGGTGATGGTGGTAGTTCTGGGAAGTGGTGGTGTTGGTTGTAGTGGTGATAGTGGTAGTTCTGGGAAGTGGTGGTGGTGGTGGTTGTAGTGGTGATGGTGGTAGATCTGGGTAGTGGTGGTGTTGGTTGTAGTGATGATGGTGGTAGTTCTGGGAAGTGGTGGTGGTAGTTGTAGTGGTGATGGTGGTAGTTCTGTGAAGTGGTGGTGGTGGTTGTAGCGGTGATGGTGGTAGTTCTGGGTAGTGGTCGTGGTGGTTGTAGTGGTGATGGTGGTAGTTCTGGGAAGTGGTGGTGTTGGTTGTAGTGGTGATAGTGGTGGTTCTGGGAAGTGGTGGTGGTGGTTGTAGCGGTGATGGTGGTAGTTCTGGGTAGTGGTGGTGTTGGTTGTAGTGGTGATGGTGGTAGTTCTGGGTAGTTGTGGTGTTGGTTATAGTGGTGATGGTGGTAGTTCTGGGAAGTGGTGGTGTTGGTTGTAGTGATGATGGTAGTAGTTCTGGGAAGTGGTGGTGCTGGTTGTGGTGTTGATGGTGGTGGTGGTGATGGTGGTAGTTCTGGGAAGTGGTGGTGGTAGTTGTAGTGGTGATGGTGGTAGATCTGGGTAGTGGTGGTGTTGGTTGTAGTGGTGATGGTGGCAGTTCTGGGAAGTGGTGGTGTTGGTTGTAGTGGTGATGGTGGTTGTAGTTTTGATGGTGGTAGTTCTGGGAAGTGGTGGTGTTGGTTATAGTGATGATGGTGGTAGTTCTGGGAAGTGGTGGTGTTGGTTGTAGTGGTGATAGTGGTAGTTCCGGGAAGTGGTGTTGGTGGTTGTAGTGGTGATGGTGGTAGATCTGGGTAGTGGTGGTGTTGGTTGTAGTTCTGGGAAGTGGTGGTGTTGGTTGTAGTGGTGATAGTGGTAGTTCTGGGAAGTGGTGGTGGTGGTTGTAGTGGTGATGGGGGTTGTTCTGTGTAGAGGTAGTGTTGGTTGTAGTGGTGATGGTGGTAGTTTTGCGAAGTGGAGTTGTTGGTTGTAGTGGTGATGGTGGTAGTTCTGGGAAGTGGTGGGGTTGGTTGTAGTGGTAATGGTGGCAGGTGTGGGAAGTGGTGGTGTTGGTTGTAGTGGTGATGGTGGTAGTTCTGTGTAGTGGTAGTGTTGGTTGTAGTGGTGATGGTGGTAGTTCTGGGAAGTGGTGGTGTTGGTTGTAGTGGTGATGGTGGTAGTTCTGGGAAGTGGTGGTGTTGGTTGTAGTGGTGATGGTGGTAGTTCTGGGAAGTGGTGGTGTTGGTTGCAGTGGTGATGGTGGTAGTTCTAGGAAGTGGTGGTGTTGGTTGTAGTGGTGATAGTGGTAGTTCTGGGAAGTGGTGGTGGTGGTTGTAGTGGTGATGGTGGTAGATCTGGGTAGTGGTGGTGTTGGTTGTAGTGGTGATGGTGGTAGTTCTGGGAAGTGGTGGTGTTGGTTGTAGTGGTGATGGTGGTAGTTCTGTGTAGTGGTAGTATTGGTTGTAGTGGTGATGGTGGTAGTTCTGCGAAGTGGAGTTGTTGGTTGTAGTGGTGATGGTGGTAGTTCTGGGAAGTGGTGGTGTTGGTTGTAGTGGTGATGGTGGCAGTTCTGGGAAGTGGTGGTGTTGGTTGTTGTGGTGATGGTGGTAGTTCTGTGTAGTGGTAGTGTTGGTTGTAGTGGTGATGGTGGTAGTTCTGGGAAGTGGTGGTGTTGGTTGTAGTGGTGATGGTGGTGGTTCTGGGAAGTGGTGGTGTTGGTTGTAGTGGTGATGGTGGTAGTTCTGGGAAGTGGTGGTGTTGGTTGTAGTGGTGATGGTGGTAGTTCTGGGAAGTGGTGGTGTTGATTGCAGTGGTGATGGTGGTAGTTCTGGGAAGTGGTGGTGTTTGTTGTAGTGGTGATAGTGGTAGTTCTGGGAAGTGGTTGTGGTGGTTGTAGTGGTGATGGTGGTAGATCTGGGTAGTGGTGGTGTTGGTTGTAGTGGTGATGGTGGTAGTTCTGGGAAGTGGTGGTGTTGGTTGTAGTGGTGATGGTGGTAGTTCTGGGTAGTGGTGGTGTTGGTTGTAGTGGTGATCGTGGTAGTTCTGGGAAGTGGTGGTGTTGGTTGTAGTGGTGATAGTGGTAGTTCTGGGAAGTGGTGGTGGTGGTTGTAGTGGTGATGGTGGTAGATCAGGGTAGTGGTGGTGTTGGTTGTAGTGGTGATGGTGGTAGTTCTGGGAAGTGGTGGTGTTGGTTGTAGTGGTGATAGTGGTAGTTCTGGGAAGTGGTGGTGGTGGTTGTAGTGGTGATGTTGGTAGTTCTGTGTAGTGGTAGTGTTGGTTGTAGTGGTGATGGTGGTAGTTCTAGGAAGTGGTGGTATTGGTTGTAGTAATGATGGTGGTAGTTCTGGGAAGTGGTGGTGTTGGTTGTAGTGGTGATGGTGGTAGTGGTGATGCTGGTAGTTCTGGGTAGTGGTGGTGTTGGTTGTAGTGGTGATGGTGGCAGTTCTGGGTAGTTGTGGTGTTGGTTGTAGTGGTGATAGTGGTAGTTCTGGGTAGTGGTGGTGATGGTTGTGGTGGTGATGGTGGTAGTTCTGGGAAGTGGTGGTGTTGGCTGTAGTGATGATGGTAGTAGTTCTGGGTAGTGGTGGTGCTGGTTGTGGTGGTGATGGTGGTAGTTCTGGGAAGTGGTGGTGTTGGTTGAAGTGGTGAAGGTGGTAGTGGTGATGCTGGTAGTTCTGGGAAGTGGTGGTTTTGGTTGTAGTGGTGATGGTGGTAGTTCTGGGAAGTGGTGGTGCTGGTTGTAGTGATGATGGTGGTTGTTCTGGCGAGTGCTGGTGTTGGTTGTAGAGGTGATGGTGGGAGTTCTGGGAAGTGGTGGTGTTGGTTGTAGTGGTGATGGTGGTAGTTCTGGGAAGTGGTGGTGTTGGTTGTAGTGGTGATGGTGGTAGTTCTGGGAAGTGGTGGTGTTGGTTGCAGTGGTGATGGTGGTAGTTCTGGGAAGTGGTGGTGTTGGTTGTAGTGGTGATAGTGGTAGTTCTGGGAAGTGGTGGTGGTGGTTGTAGTGGTGATGGTGGTAGATCTGGGTAGTGGTGGTGTTGGTTGTAGTGGTGATGGTGGTAGTTCTGGGAAGTGGTGGTGTTGGTTGTAGTGGTGATGGTGGTAGTTCTGTGTAGTGGTGGTGTTGGTTGTAGTGGTGATGGTGGTAGTTCTGCGAAGTGGAGTTGTTGGTTGTAGTGGTGATGGTGGTAGTTCTGGGAAGTGGTGGTGTTGGTTGTAGTGGTGATGGTGGCAGTTCTGGGAAGTGGTGGTGTTGGTTGTTGTGGTGATGGTGGTAGTTCTGTGTAGTGGTAGTGTTGGTTGTAGTGGTGATGGTGGTAGTTCTGGGAAGTGGTGGTGTTGGTTGTAGTGGTGATGGTGGTGGTTCTGGGAAGTGATGGTGTTGGTTGTAGTGGTGATGGTGGTAGTTCTGGGAAGTGGTGGTGTTGGTTGTAGTGGTGATGGTGGTAGTTCTGGGAAGTGGTGGTGTTGATTGCAGTGGTGATGGTGGTAGTTCTGGGAAGTGGTGGTGTTTGTTGTAGTGGTGATAGTGGTAGTTCTGGGAAGTGGTTGTGGTGGTTGTAGTGGTGATGGTGGTAGATCTGGGTAGTGGTGGTGTTGGTTGTAGTGGTGATGGTGGTTGTAGTGTTGATGGTGGTAGTTCTGGGAAGTGGTGGTGTTGGTTATAGTGATGATGGTGGTAGTTCTGGGAAGTGGTGGTGTTGGTTGTAGTGGTGATAGTGGTAGTTCTGGGAAGTGGTGGTGTTGGTTGTAGTGGTGATGGTGGTAGATCTGGGTAGTGGTGGTGTTGGTTGTAGTTCTGGGAAGTGGTGGTGTTGGTTGTAGTGGTGATAGTGGTAGTTCTGGGAAGTGGTGGTGGTGGATGTAGTGGTGATGGTGGTATTTCTGTGTAGTGGTAGTGTTGGTTGTAGTGGTGATGGTGGTAGTTCTGCGAAGTGGAGTTGTTGGTTGTAGTGGTGATTGTGGTAGTTCTGGGAAGTGGTGGTGTTGGTTGTAGTGGTGATGGTGGCAGTTCTGGGAAGTGGTGGTGTTGGTTGTAGTGGTGATGGTGGTAGTTCTGTGTAGTGGTAGTGTTGGTTGTATTGGTGATGGTGGTAGTTCTGGGAAGTGGTGGTGTTGGTTGTAGTGGTGATGGTGGTAGTTCTTCGAAGTGGAGTTGTTGGTTGTAGTGGTGATGGTGGTAGTTCTGGGAAGTGGTGGTGTTGGTTGTAGTGGTGATGGTGGCAGTTCTGGGATGTGGTGGTGTTGATTGCAGTGGTGATGGTGGTAGTTCTGGGAAGTGGTGGTGTTGGTTGTAGTGGTGATAGTGGTAGTTCTGGGAAGTGGTTGTGGTGGTTGTAGTGGTGATGGTGGTAGATCTGGGTAGTGGTGGTGTTGGTTGTAGTGGTGATGGTGGTAGTTCTGGGAAGTGGTGGTGTTGGTTGTAGTGGTGATGGTGGTAGTTCTGGGTAGTGGTGGTGTTGGTTGTAGTGGTGATCGTGGTAGTTCTGGGAAGTGGTGGTGTTGGTTGTAGTGGTGATAGTGCTAGTTCTGGGAAGTGGTGGTGGTGGTTGTAGTGGTGATGGTGGTAGATCTGGGTAGTGGTGGTGTTGGTTGTAGTGGTGATGGTGGTAGTTCTGGGAAGTGGTGGTGTTGGTTGTGGTGGTGATAGTGGTAGTTCTGGGATGTGGTGGTGGTGGTTGTAGTGGTGATGGTGGTAGTTCTGTGTAGTGGTAGTGTTGGTTGTAGTGGTGATGGTGGTAGTTCTAGGAAGTGGTGGTGTTGCTTGTAGTGATGATGGTAGTAGTTCTGGGTAGTGGTGGTGCTGGTTGTGGTGTTGATGGTGGTGGTGGTGATGGTGGTAGTTCTGGGAAGTGGTGGTATTGGTTGTAGTGGTGATGGTGGTAGTTCTGGGTAGTGGTGGTGCTGGTTGTGGTGGTGATGGTGGTAGTTCTGGGAAGTGGTGGTGTTGGTTGAAGTGGTGAAGGTGGTAGTGGTGATGCTGGTAGTTCTGGGAAGTGGTGGTTTTGGTTGTAGTGGTGATGGTGGTAGTTCTGGGAAGTGGTGGTGTTGGTTGTAGTGATGATGGTAGTAGTTCTGGGTAGTGGTGGTGCTGGTTGTGGTGGTGATGGTGGTAGTTCTGGGAAGTGGTGGTGTTGGTTGAAGTGGTGAAGGTGGTAGTGGTGATGCTGGTAGTTCTGGGAAGTGGTGGTTTTGGTTGTAGTGGTGATGGTGGTAGTTCTGGGAAGTGGTGGTGTTGGTTGTAGTGATGATGGTGGTTGTTCTGCCGAGTGCTGGTGTTGGTTGTAGAGGTGATGGTGGTAATTCTGGGAAGTGGTGGTGTTGGTTGTAGTGGTGATGGTGGTAGTTCTGGGTAGTGGTGGTGTTGGTTGTAGTGATGATGGTGGTAGTTCTGGGAAGTGGTGGTGTTGGTTGTAGTGATGATGGTGGTTGTCCTGGGAAGTGGTGGTGTTGATTGTAGTGGTGATGGTGGTAGTTCTGGGAAGTGGTGGTGGTGGTTGTATTGGTGATGGTGGTAGTTCTGGGTAGTGGTGGTGTTGGTTGTAGTGGTGATGGTGGTAGTTCTGGGAAGTGGTGGTGTTGGTTGTAGTGGTGATAGTGGTAGTTCTGGGAAGTGGTGGTGGTGGTTGTAGTGGTGATGGTGGTAGATCTGGGTAGTGGTGGTGTTGGTAGTAGTGGTGATGGTGGTAGTTCTGGGAAGTGGTGGTGTTGGTTGTAGTGGTGATAGTGTTAGTTCTGGGAAGTGGTGGTGGTGGTGGTTGTAGTGGTGATGGTGGTAGATCTGGGTAGTGGTGGTGTTGGTTGTAGTGATGATGGTGGTAGTTCTGGGAAGTGGTGGTGGTAGTTGTAGTGGTGATGGTGGTAGTTCTGGGAAGTGGTGGTGGTGGTTGTAGCGGTGATGGTGGTAGTTCTGGGTAGTGGTCGTGGTGGTTGTAGTGGTGATGGTGGTAGTTCTGGGAAGTGGTGGTGTTGGTTGTAGTGGTGATAGTGGTGGTTCTGGGAAGTGGTGGTGGTGGTTGTAGCGGTGATGGTGGTAGTTCTGGGTAGTGGTGGTGTTGGTTGTAGTGGTGATGGTGGTAGTTCTGGGTAGTTGTGGTGTTGGTTATAGTGGTGATGGTGGTAGTTCTGGGAAGTGGTGGTGTTGGTTGTAGTGATGATGGTAGTAGTTCTGGGAAGTGGTGGTGCTGGTTGTGGTGTTGATGGTGGTGGTGGTGATGGTGGTAGTTCTGGGAAGTGGTGGTGGTAGTTGTAGTGGTGATGGTGGTAGATCTGGGTAGTGGTGGTGTTGGTTGTAGTGGTGATGGTGGCAGTTCTGGGAAGTGGTGGTGTTGTTTGTAGTGGTGATGGTGGTTGTAGTTTTGATGGTGGTAGTTCTGGGAAGTGGTGGTGTTGGTTATAGTGATGATGGTGGTAGTTCTGGGAAGTGGTGGTGTTGGTTGTAGTGGTGATAGTGGTAGTTCCGGGAAGTGGTGTTGGTGGTTGTAGTGGTGATGGTGGTAGATCTGGGTAGTGGTGGTGTTGGTTGTAGTTCTGGGAAGTGGTGGTGTTGGTTGTAGTGGTGATAGTGGTAGTTCTGGGAAGTGGTGGTGGTGGTTGTAGTGGTGATGGTGGTTGTTCTGTGTAGAGGTAGTGTTGGTTGTAGTGGTGATGGTGGTAGTTTTGCGAAGTGGAGTTGTTGGTTGTAGTGGTGATGGTGGTAGTTCTGGGAAGTGGTGGGGTTGGTTGTAGTGGTAATGGTGGCAGGTGTGGGAAGTGGTGGTGTTGGTTGTAGTGGTGATGGTGGTAGTTCTGTGTAGTGGTAGTGTTGGTTGTAGTGGTGATGGTGGTAGTTCTGGGAAGTGGTGGTGTTGGTTGTAGTGGTGATGGTGGTAGTTCTGGGAAGTGGTGGTGTTGGTTGTAGTGGTGATGGTGGTAGTTCTGGGAAGTGGTGGTGTTGGTTGCAGTGGTGATGGTGGTAGTTCTGGGAAGTGGTGGTGTTGGTTGTAGTGGTGATAGTGGTAGTTCTGGGAAGTGGTGGTGGTGGTTGTAGTGGTGATGGTGGTAGATCTGGGTAGTGGTGGTGTTGGTTGTAGTGGTGATGGTGGTAGTTCTGGGAAGTGGTGGTGTTGGTTGTAGTGGTGATGGTGGTAGTTCTGTGTAGTGGTAGTGTTGGTTGTAGTGGTGATGGTGGTGGTTCTGCGAAGTGGAGTTGTTGGTTGTAGTGGTGATGGTGGTAGTTCTGGGAAGTGGTGGTGTTGGTTGTAGTGGTGATGGTGGCAGTTCTGGGAAGTGGTGGTGTTGGTTGTTGTGGTGATGGTGGTAGTTCTGTGTAGTGGTAGTGTTGGTTGTAGTGGTGATGGTGGTAGTTCTGGGAAGTGGTGGTGTTGGTTGTAGTGGTGATGGTGGTGGTTCTGGGAAGTGGTGGTGTTGGTTGTAGTGGTGATGGTGGTAGTTCTGGGAAGTGGTGGTGTTGGTTGTAGTGGTGATGGTGGTAGTTCTGGGAAGTGGTGGTGTTGATTGCAGTGGTGATGGTGGTAGTTCTGGGAAGTGGTGGTGTTTGTTGTAGTGGTGATAGTGGTAGTTCTGGGAAGTGGTTGTGGTGGTTGTAGTGGTGATGGTGGTAGATCTGGGTAGTGGTGGTGTTGGTTGTAGTGGTGATGGTGGTAGTTCTGGGAAGTGGTGGTGTTGGTTGTAGTGGTGATGGTGGTAGTTCTGGGTAGTGGTGGTGTTGGTTGTAGTGGTGATCGTGGTAGTTCTGGGAAGTGGTGGTGTTGGTTGTAGTGGTGATAGTGGTAGTTCTGGGAAGTGGTGGTGGTGGTTGTAGTGGTGATGGTGGTAGATCAGGGTAGTGGTGGTGTTGGTTGTAGTGGTGATGGTGGTAGTTCTGGGAAGTGGTGGTGTTGGTTGTAGTGGTGATAGTGGTAGTTCTGGGAAGTGGTGGTGGTGGTTGTAGTGGTGATGTTGGTAGTTCTGTGTAGTGGTAGTGTTGGTTGTAGTGGTGATGGTGGTAGTTCTAGGAAGTGGTGGTATTGGTTGTAGTAATGATGGTGGTAGTTCTGGGAAGTGGTGGTGTTGGTTGTAGTGGTGATGGTGGTAGTGGTGATGCTGGTAGTTCTGGGTAGTGGTGGTGTTGGTTGTAGTGGTGATGGTGGCAGTTCTGGGTAGTTGTGGTGTTGGTTGTAGTGGTGATAGTGGTAGTTCTGGGTAGTGGTGGTGCTGGTTGTGGTGGTGATGGTGGTAGTTCTGGGAAGTGGTGGTGTTGGTTGAAGTGGTGAAGGTGGTAGTGGTGATGCTGGTAGTTCTGGGAAGTGGTGGTTTTGGTTGTAGTGGTGATGGTGGTAGTTCTGGGAAGTGGTGGTGTTGGTTGTAGTGATGATGGTGGTTGTTCTGGCGAGTGCTGGTGTTGGTTGTAGAGGTGATGGTGGTAATTCTGGGAAGTGGTGGTGTTGGTTGTAGTGGTGATGGTGGTAGTTCTGGGTAGTGGTGGTGTTGGTTGTAGTAGTGATGGTGGTAGTTCTGGGAAGTGGTGGTGTTGGTTGTAGTGGTGATAGTGGTAGTTCTGGGAAGTGGTGGTGGTGGTTGTAGTGGTGATGTTGGTAGTTCTGTGTAGTGGTAGTGTTGGTTGTAGTGGTGATGGTGGTAGTTCTAGGAAGTGGTGGTATTGGTTGTAGTAATGATGGTGGTAGTTCTGGGAAGTGGTGGTGTTGGTTGTAGTGGTGATGGTGGTAGTGGTGATGCTGGTAGTTCTGGGTAGTGGTGGTGTTGGTTGTAGTGGTGATGGTGGCAGTTCTGGGTAGTTGTGGTGTTGGTTGTAGTGGTGATAGTGGTAGTTCTGGGTAGTGGTGGTGCTGGTTGTGGTGGTGATGGTGGTAGTTCTGGGAAGTGGTGGTGTTGGTTGAAGTGGTGAAGGTGGTAGTGGTGATGCTGGTAGTTCTGGGAAGTGGTGGTTTTGGTTGTAGTGGTGATGGTGGTAGTTCTGGGAAGTGGTGGTGTTGGTTGTAGTGATGATGGTGGTTGTTCTGGCGAGTGCTGGTGTTGGTTGTAGAGGTGATGGTGGTAATTCTGGGAAGTGGTGGTGTTGGTTGTAGTGGTGATGGTGGTAGTTCTGGGTAGTGGTGGTGTTGGTTGTAGTGATGATGGTGGTAGTTCTGGGAAGTGGTGGTGTTGGTTGTAGTGATGATGGTGGTTGTCCTGGGAAGTGGTGGTGTTGATTGTAGTGGTGATGGTGGTAGTTCTGGGAAGTGGTGGTGGTGGTTGTATTGGTGATGGTGGTAGTTCTGGGTAGTGGTGGTGTTGGTTGTAGTGGTGATAGTGGTAGTTCTGGGAAGTGGTGGTGTTGGTTGTAGTGGTGATGGTGGTAGTTCTGTGTAGTGGTGTTGTTGGTTGTAGTGTTGATGGTGGTAGTTCTGGGAAGTGGTGGTGTTGGTTGTAGTGGTGATGGTGGTAGTTCTGGGTAGTGGTGCTGTTGGTTGTAGTGCTGATGGTGGTTGTTCTGGGAAGTGGTGGTGTTGGTTGCAGTGATGATGGTGGTAGTTCTGGGTAGTTGTGGTGTTGGTTGTAGTGGTGATGGTGGTAGTTCTGGGAAGTGGTGGTGTTGGTTGTAGTGATGATGGTGGTGCTGTTGGTTGCAGTGGTGATGGTGGTAGTTTTGGGAAGTGGTGGTGTTGGTTGTAGTGGTGATAGTGGTATCTCTGGGAAGTGGTCTTGTTGGTTGTAGTGGTGATGGTGGTAGTTCTGGAAGTGGTGGTGTTGGTTGTAGTGGTGATAGTGGTAGTTCTGGGAAGTGGTGGTGGTGGATGTAGTGGTGATGGTGGTAGTTCTGTGTAGTGGTAGTGTTGGTTGTAGTGGTGATGGTGGTAGTTCTAGGAAGTGGTGGTGTTGGTTGTAGTGGTGATGGTGGTGGTTCTGGGAAGTGATGGTGTTGGTTGTAGTGGTGATGGTGGTAGTTCTGGGAAGTGGTGGTGTTGGTTGTAGTGGTGATGGTGGTAGTTCTGGGAAGTGGTGGTGTTGATTGCAGTGGTGATGGTGGTAGTTCTGGGAAGTGGTGGTGTTTGTTGTAGTGGTGATAGTGGTAGTTCTGGGAAGTGGTTGTGGTGGTTGTAGTGGTGATGGTGGTAGATCTGGGTAGTGGTGGTGTTGGTTGTAGTGGTGATGGTGGTTGTAGTGTTGATGGTGGTAGTTCTGGGAAGTGGTGGTGTTGGTTATAGTGATGATGGTGGTAGTTCTGGGAAGTGGTGGTGTTGGTTGTAGTGGTGATAGTGGTAGTTCTGGGAAGTGGTGGTGTTGGTTGTAGTGGTGATGGTGGTAGATCTGGGTAGTGGTGGTGTTGGTTGTAGTTCTGGGAAGTGGTGGTGTTGGTTGTAGTGGTGATAGTGGTAGTTCTGGGAAGTGGTGGTGGTGGATGTAGTGGTGATGGTGGTATTTCTGTGTAGTGGTAGTGTTGGTTGTAGTGGTGATGGTGGTAGTTCTGCGAAGTGGAGTTGTTGGTTGTAGTGGTGATGGTGGTAGTTCTGGGAAGTGGTGGTGTTGGTTGTAGTGGTGATGGTGGCAGTTCTGGGAAGTGGTGGTGTTGGTTGTAGTGGTGATGGTGGTAGTTCTGTGTAGTGGTAGTGTTGGTTGTATTGGTGATGGTGGTAGTTCTGGGAAGTGGTGGTGTTGGTTGTAGTGGTGATGGTGGTAGTTCTTCGAAGTGGAGTTGTTGGTTGTAGTGGTGATGGTGGTAGTTCTGGGAAGTGGTGGTGTTGGTTGTAGTGGTGATGGTGGCAGTTCTGGGATGTGGTGGTGTTGATTGCAGTGGTGATGGTGGTAGTTCTGGGAAGTGGTGGTGTTGGTTGTAGTGGTGATAGTGGTAGTTCTGGGAAGTGGTTGTGGTGGTTGTAGTGGTGATGGTGGTAGATCTGGGTAGTGGTGGTGTTGGTTGTAGTGGTGATGGTGGTAGTTCTGGGAAGTGGTGGTGTTGGTTGTAGTGGTGATGGTGGTAGTTCTGGGTAGTGGTGGTGTTGGTTGTAGTGGTGATCGTGGTAGTTCTGGGAAGTGGTGGTGTTGGTTGTAGTGGTGATAGTGCTAGTTCTGGGAAGTGGTGGTGGTGGTTGTAGTGGTGATGGTGGTAGATCTGGGTAGTGGTGGTGTTGGTTGTAGTGGTGATGGTGGTAGTTCTGGGAAGTGGTGGTGTTGGTTGTGGTGGTGATAGTGGTAGTTCTGGGATGTGGTGGTGGTGGTTGTAGTGGTGATGGTGGTAGTTCTGTGTAGTGGTAGTGTTGGTTGTAGTGGTGATGGTGGTAGTTCTAGGAAGTGGTGGTGTTGCTTGTAGTGATGATGGTAGTAGTTCTGGGTAGTGGTGGTGCTGGTTGTGGTGTTGATGGTGGTGGTGGTGATGGTGGTAGTTCTGGGAAGTGGTGGTATTGGTTGTAGTGGTGATGGTGGTAGTTCTGGGTAGTGGTGGTGCTGGTTGTGGTGGTGATGGTGGTAGTTCTGGGAAGTGGTGGTGTTGGTTGAAGTGGTGAAGGTGGTAGTGGTGATGCTGGTAGTTCTGGGAAGTGGTGGTTTTGGTTGTAGTGGTGATGGTGGTAGTTCTGGGAAGTGGTGGTGTTGGTTGTAGTGATGATGGTGGTTGTTCTGCCGAGTGCTGGTGTTGGTTGTAGAGGTGATGGTGGAAATTCTGGGAAGTGGTGGTGTTGGTTGTAGTGGTGATGGTGGTAGTTCTGGGTAGTGGTGGTGTTGGTTGTAGTGGTGATAGTGGTAGTTCTGGGTAGTGGTGGTGATGGTGGTAGTTCTGGGAAGTGGTGGTGTTGGTTGTAGTGATGATGGTAGTAGTTCTGGGTAGTGGTGGTGCTGGTTGTGGTGGTGATGGTGGTAGTTCTGGGAAGTGGTGGTGTTGGTTGAAGTGGTGAAGGTGGTAGTGGTGATGCTGGTAGTTCTGGGAAGTGGTGGTTTTGGTTGTAGTGGTGATGGTGGTAGTTCTGGGAAGTGGTGGTGTTGGTTGTAGTGATGATGGTGGTTGTTCTGCCGAGTGCTGGTGTTGGTTGTAGAGGTGATGGTGGTAATTCTGGGAAGTGGTGGTGTTGGTTGTAGTGGTGATGGTGGTAGTTCTGGGTAGTGGTGGTGTTGGTTGTAGTGATGATGGTGGTAGTTCTGGGAAGTGGTGGTGTTGGTTGTAGTGATGATGGTGGTTGTCCTGGGAAGTGGTGGTGTTGATTGTAGTGGTGATGGTGGTAGTTCTGGGAAGTGGTGGTGGTGGTTGTATTGGTGATGGTGGTAGTTCTGGGTAGTGGTGGTGTTGGTTGTAGTGGTGATGGTGGTAGTTCTGGGAAGTGGTGGTGTTGGTTGTAGTGGTGATAGTGGTAGTTCTGGGAAGTGGTGGTGGTGGTTGTAGTGGTGATGGTGGTAGATCTGGGTAGTGGTGGTGTTGGTAGTAGTGGTGATGGTGGTAGTTCTGGGAAGTGGTGGTGTTGGTTGTAGTGGTGATAGTGTTAGTTCTGGGAAGTGGTGGTGGTGGTGGTTGTAGTGGTGATGGTGGTAGATCTGGGTAGTGGTGGTGTTGGTTGTAGTGATGATGGTGGTAGTTCTGGGAAGTGGTGGTGGTAGTTGTAGTGGTGATGGTGGTAGTTCTGGGAAGTGGTGGTGGTGGTTGTAGCGGTGATGGTGGTAGTTCTGGGTAGTGGTCGTGGTGGTTGTAGTGGTGATGGTGGTAGTTCTGGGAAGTGGTGGTGTTGGTTGTAGTGGTGATAGTGGTGGTTCTGGGAAGTGGTGGTGGTGGTTGTAGCGGTGATGGTGGTAGTTCTGGGTAGTGGTGGTGTTGGTTGTAGTGGTGATGGTGGTAGTTCTGGGTAGTTGTGGTGTTGGTTATAGTGGTGATGGTGGTAGTTCTGGGAAGTGGTGGTGTTGGTTGTAGTGATGATGGTAGTAGTTCTGGGAAGTGGTGGTGCTGGTTGTGGTGTTGATGGTGGTGGTGGTGATGGTGGTAGTTCTGGGAAGTGGTGGTGGTAGTTGTAGTGGTGATGGTGGTAGATCTGGGTAGTGGTGGTGTTGGTTGTAGTGGTGATGGTGGCAGTTCTGGGAAGTGGTGGTGTTGTTTGTAGTGGTGATGGTGGTTGTAGTTTTGATGGTGGTAGTTCTGGGAAGTGGTGGTGTTGGTTATAGTGATGATGGTGGTAGTTCTGGGAAGTGGTGGTGTTGGTTGTAGTGGTGATAGTGGTAGTTCCGGGAAGTGGTGTTGGTGGTTGTAGTGGTGATGGTGGTAGATCTGGGTAGTGGTGGTGTTGGTTGTAGTTCTGGGAAGTGGTGGTGTTGGTTGTAGTGGTGATAGTGGTAGTTCTGGGAAGTGGTGGTGGTGGTTGTAGTGGTGATGGTGGTTGTTCTGTGTAGAGGTAGTGTTGGTTGTAGTGGTGATGGTGGTAGTTTTGCGAAGTGGAGTTGTTGGTTGTAGTGGTGATGGTGGTAGTTCTGGGAAGTGGTGGGGTTGGTTGTAGTGGTAATGGTGGCAGGTGTGGGAAGTGGTGGTGTTGGTTGTAGTGGTGATGGTGGTAGTTCTGTGTAGTGGTAGTGTTGGTTGTAGTGGTGATGGTGGTAGTTCTGGGAAGTGGTGGTGTTGGTTGTAGTGGTGATGGTGGTAGTTCTAGGAAGTGGTGGTGTTGGTTGTAGTGGTGATGGTGGTAGTTCTGGGAAGTGGTGGTGTTGGTTGCAGTGGTGATGGTGGTAGTTCTGGGAAGTGGTGGTGTTGGTTGTAGTGGTGATGGTGGCAGTTCTGGGATGTGGTGGTGTTGATTGCAGTGGTGATGGTGGTAGTTCTGGGAAGTGGTGGTGTTGGTTGTAGTGGTGATAGTGGTAGTTCTGGGAAGTGGTTGTGGTGGTTGTAGTGGTGATGGTGGTAGATCTGGGTAGTGGTGGTGTTGGTTGTAGTGGTGATGGTGGTAGTTCTGGGAAGTGGTGGTGTTGGTTGTAGTGGTGATGGTGGTAGTTCTGGGTAGTGGTGGTGTTGGTTGTAGTGGTGATCGTGGTAGTTCTGGGAAGTGGTGGTGTTGGTTGTAGTGGTGATAGTGCTAGTTCTGGGAAGTGGTGGTGGTGGTTGTAGTGGTGATGGTGGTAGATCTGGGTAGTGGTGGTGTTGGTTGTAGTGGTGATGGTGGTAGTTCTGGGAAGTGGTGGTGTTGGTTGTGGTGGTGATAGTGGTAGTTCTGGGATGTGGTGGTGGTGGTTGTAGTGGTGATGGTGGTAGTTCTGTGTAGTGGTAGTGTTGGTTGTAGTGGTGATGGTGGTAGTTCTAGGAAGTGGTGGTGTTGCTTGTAGTGATGATGGTAGTAGTTCTGGGTAGTGGTGGTGCTGGTTGTGGTGTTGATGGTGGTGGTGGTGATGGTGGTAGTTCTGGGAAGTGGTGGTATTGGTTGTAGTGGTGATGGTGGTAGTTCTGGGTAGTGGTGGTGCTGGTTGTGGTGGTGATGGTGGTAGTTCTGGGAAGTGGTGGTGTTGGTTGAAGTGGTGAAGGTGGTAGTGGTGATGCTGGTAGTTCTGGGAAGTGGTGGTTTTGGTTGTAGTGGTGATGGTGGTAGTTCTGGGAAGTGGTGGTGTTGGTTGTAGTGATGATGGTGGTTGTTCTGCCGAGTGCTGGTGTTGGTTGTAGAGGTGATGGTGGAAATTCTGGGAAGTGGTGGTGTTGGTTGTAGTGGTGATGGTGGTAGTTCTGGGTAGTGGTGGTGTTGGTTGTAGTGGTGATAGTGGTAGTTCTGGGTAGTGGTGGTGATGGTGGTAGTTCTGGGAAGTGGTGGTGTTGGTTGTAGTGATGATGGTAGTAGTTCTGGGTAGTGGTGGTGCTGGTTGTGGTGGTGATGGTGGTAGTTCTGGGAAGTGGTGGTGTTGGTTGAAGTGGTGAAGGTGGTAGTGGTGATGCTGGTAGTTCTGGGAAGTGGTGGTTTTGGTTGTAGTGGTGATGGTGGTAGTTCTGGGAAGTGGTGGTGTTGGTTGTAGTGATGATGGTGGTTGTTCTGCCGAGTGCTGGTGTTGGTTGTAGAGGTGATGGTGGTAATTCTGGGAAGTGGTGGTGTTGGTTGTAGTGGTGATGGTGGTAGTTCTGGGTAGTGGTGGTGTTGGTTGTAGTGATGATGGTGGTAGTTCTGGGAAGTGGTGGTGTTGGTTGTAGTGATGATGGTGGTTGTCCTGGGAAGTGGTGGTGTTGATTGTAGTGGTGATGGTGGTAGTTCTGGGAAGTGGTGGTGGTGGTTGTATTGGTGATGGTGGTAGTTCTGGGTAGTGGTGGTGTTGGTTGTAGTGGTGATGGTGGTAGTTCTGGGAAGTGGTGGTGTTGGTTGTAGTGGTGATAGTGGTAGTTCTGGGAAGTGGTGGTGGTGGTTGTAGTGGTGATGGTGGTAGATCTGGGTAGTGGTGGTGTTGGTAGTAGTGGTGATGGTGGTAGTTCTGGGAAGTGGTGGTGTTGGTTGTAGTGGTGATAGTGTTAGTTCTGGGAAGTGGTGGTGGTGGTGGTTGTAGTGGTGATGGTGGTAGATCTGGGTAGTGGTGGTGTTGGTTGTAGTGATGATGGTGGTAGTTCTGGGAAGTGGTGGTGGTAGTTGTAGTGGTGATGGTGGTAGTTCTGGGAAGTGGTGGTGGTGGTTGTAGCGGTGATGGTGGTAGTTCTGGGTAGTGGTCGTGGTGGTTGTAGTGGTGATGGTGGTAGTTCTGGGAAGTGGTGGTGTTGGTTGTAGTGGTGATAGTGGTGGTTCTGGGAAGTGGTGGTGGTGGTTGTAGCGGTGATGGTGGTAGTTCTGGGTAGTGGTGGTATTGGTTGTAGTGGTGATGGTGGTAGTTCTGGGTAGTTGTGGTGTTGGTTATAGTGGTGATGGTGGTAGTTCTGGGAAGTGGTGGTGTTGGTTGTAGTGATGATGGTAGTAGTTCTGGGAAGTGGTGGTGCTGGTTGTGGTGTTGATGGTGGTGGTGGTGATGGTGGTAGTTCTGGGAAGTGGTGGTGGTAGTTGTAGTGGTGATGGTGGTAGATCTGGGTAGTGGTGGTGTTGGTTGTAGTGGTGATGGTGGCAGTTCTGGGAAGTGGTGGTGTTGTTTGTAGTGGTGATGGTGGTTGTAGTTTTGATGGTGGTAGTTCTGGGAAGTGGTGGTGTTGGTTATAGTGATGATGGTGGTAGTTCTGGGAAGTGGTGGTGTTGGTTGTAGTGGTGATAGTGGTAGTTCCGGGAAGTGGTGTTGGTGGTTGTAGTGGTGATGGTGGTAGATCTGGGTAGTGGTGGTGTTGGTTGTAGTTCTGGGAAGTGGTGGTGTTGGTTGTAGTGGTGATAGTGGTAGTTCTGGGAAGTGGTGGTGGTGGTTGTAGTGGTGATGGTGGTTGTTCTGTGTAGAGGTAGTGTTGGTTGTAGTGGTGATGGTGGTAGTTTTGCGAAGTGGAGTTGTTGGTTGTAGTGGTGATGGTGGTAGTTCTGGGAAGTGGTGGGGTTGGTTGTAGTGGTAATGGTGGCAGGTGTGGGAAGTGGTGGTGTTGGTTGTAGTGGTGATGGTGGTAGTTCTGTGTAGTGGTAGTGTTGGTTGTAGTGGTGATGGTGGTAGTTCTGGGAAGTGGTGGTGTTGGTTGTAGTGGTGATGGTGGTAGTTCTAGGAAGTGGTGGTGTTGGTTGTAGTGGTGATGGTGGTAGTTCTGGGAAGTGGTGGTGTTGGTTGCAGTGGTGATGGTGGTAGTTCTGGGAAGTGGTGGTGTTGGTTGTAGTGGTGATGGTGGTAGTTCTGTGTAGTGGTAGTGTTGGTTGTAGTGGTGATGGTGGTAGTTCTGCGAAGTGGAGTTGTTGGTTGTAGTGGTGATGGTGGTAGTTCTGGGAAGTGGTGGTGTTGGTTGTAGTGGTGATGGTGGCAGTTCTGGGAAGTGGTGGTGTTGGTTGTTGTGGTGATGGTGGTAGTTCTGGGTAGTGGTGGTGTTGGTTGTAGTGGTGATGGTGGTAGTTCTGGGAAGTGGTGGTGTTGGTTGTAGTGGTGATAGTGGTAGTTCTGGGAAGTGGTGGTGGTGGTTGTAGTGGTGATGTTGGTAGTTCTGTGTAGTGGTAGTGTTGGTTGTAGTGGTGATGGTGGTAGTTCTAGGAAGTGGTGGTATTGGTTGTAGTAATGATGGTGGTAGTTCTGGGAAGTGGTGGTGTTGGTTGTAGTGGTGATGGTGGTAGTGGTGATGCTGGTAGTTCTGGGTAGTGGTGGTGTTGGTTGTAGTGGTGATGGTGGTAGTTCTGGGAAGTGGTGGTGTTGGTTGTAGTGGTGATGGTGGTGGTTCTGGGAAGTGGTGGTGTTGGTTGTAGTGGTGATGGTGGTAGTTCTGGGAAGTGGTGGTGTTGGTTGTAGTGGTGATGGTGGTAGTTCTGGGAAGTGGTGGTGTTGATTGCAGTGGTGATGGTGGTAGTTCTGGGAAGTGGTGGTGTTTGTTGTAGTGGTGATAGTGGTAGTTCTGGGAAGTGGTTGTGGTGGTTGTAGTGGTGATGGTGGTAGATCTGGGTAGTGGTGGTGTTGGTTGTAGTGGTGATGGTGGTAGTTCTGGGAAGTGGTGGTGTTGGTTGTAGTGGTGATGGTGGTAGTTCTGGGTAGTGGTGGTGTTGGTTGTAGTGGTGATCGTGGTAGTTCTGGGAAGTGGTGGTGTTGGTTGTAGTGGTGATAGTGGTAGTTCTGGGAAGTGGTGGTGGTGGTTGTAGTGGTGATGGTGGTAGATCAGGGTAGTGGTGGTGTTGGTTGTAGTGGTGATGGTGGTAGTTCTGGGAAGTGGTGGTGTTGGTTGTAGTGGTGATAGTGGTAGTTCTGGGAAGTGGTGGTGGTGGTTGTAGTGGTGATGTTGGTAGTTCTGTGTAGTGGTAGTGTTGGTTGTAGTGGTGATGGTGGTAGTTCTAGGAAGTGGTGGTATTGGTTGTAGTAATGATGGTGGTAGTTCTGGGAAGTGGTGGTGTTGGTTGTAGTGGTGATGGTGGTAGTGGTGATGCTGGTAGTTCTGGGTAGTGGTGGTGTTGGTTGTAGTGGTGATGGTGGCAGTTCTGGGTAGTTGTGGTGTTGGTTGTAGTGGTGATAGTGGTAGTTCTGGGTAGTGGTGGTGCTGGTTGTGGTGGTGATGGTGGTAGTTCTGGGAAGTGGTGGTGTTGGTTGAAGTGGTGAAGGTGGTAGTGGTGATGCTGGTAGTTCTGGGAAGTGGTGGTTTTGGTTGTAGTGGTGATGGTGGTAGTTCTGGGAAGTGGTGGTGTTGGTTGTAGTGATGATGGTGGTTGTTCTGGCGAGTGCTGGTGTTGGTTGTAGAGGTGATGGTGGTAATTCTGGGAAGTGGTGGTGTTGGTTGTAGTGGTGATGGTGGTAGTTCTGGGTAGTGGTGGTGTTGGTTGTAGTGGTGATGGTGGTAGTTCTGGGAAGTGGTGGTGTTGGTTGTAGTGGTGATAGTGGTAGTTCTGGGAAGTGGTGGTGGTGGTTGTAGTGGTGATGTTGGTAGTTCTGTGTAGTGGTAGTGTTGGTTGTAGTGGTGATGGTGGTAGTTCTAGGAAGTGGTGGTATTGGTTGTAGTAATGATGGTGGTAGTTCTGGGAAGTGGTGGTGTTGGTTGTAGTGGTGATGGTGGTAGTGGTGATGCTGGTAGTTCTGGGTAGTGGTGGTGTTGGTTGTAGTGGTGATGGTGGCAGTTCTGGGTAGTTGTGGTGTTGGTTGTAGTGGTGATAGTGGTAGGTCTGGGTAGTGGTGGTGCTGGTTGTGGTGGTGATGGTGGTAGTTCTGGGAAGTGGTGGTGTTGGTTGAAGTGGTGAAGGTGGTAGTGGTGATGCTGGTAGTTCTGGGAAGTGGTGGTTTTGGTTGTAGTGGTGATGGTGGTAGTTCTGGGAAGTGGTGGTGTTGGTTGTAGTGATGATGGTGGTTGTTCTGGCGAGTGCTGGTGTTGGTTGTAGAGGTGATGGTGGTAATTCTGGGAAGTGGTGGTGTTGGTTGTAGTGGTGATGGTGGTAGTTCTGGGTAGTGGTGGTGTTGGTTGTAGTGATGATGGTGGTAGTTCTGGGAAGTGGTGGTGTTGGTTGCAGTGATGATGGTGGTTGTCCTGGGAAGTGGTGGTGTTGGTTGTAGTGGTGATGGTGGTAGTTCTGGGTAGTGGTGGTGTTGGTTGTAGTGGTGATAGTGGTAGTTCTGGGAAGTGGTGGTGTTGGTTGTAGTGGTGATGGTGGTAGTTCTGTGTAGTGGTGTTGTTGGTTGTAGTGTTGATGGTGGTAGTTCTGGGAAGTGGTGGTGTTGGTTGTAGTGGTGATGGTGGTAGTTCTGGGTAGTGGTGCTGTTGGTTGTAGTGCTGATGGTGGTTGTTCTGGGAAGTGGTGGTGTTGGTTGCAGTGATGATGGTGGTAGTTCTGGGTAGTTGTGGTGTTGGTTGTAGTGGTGATGGTGGTAGTTCTGGGAAGTGGTGGTGTTGGTTGTAGTGATGATGGTGGTGCTGTTGGTTGCAGTGGTGATGGTGGTAGTTTTGGGAAGTGGTGGTGTTGGTTGTAGTGGTGATAGTGGTATCTCTGGGAAGTGGTCTTGTTGGTTGTAGTGGTGATGGTGGTAGTTCTGGGAAGTGGTGGTGTTGGTTGTAGTGGTGATAGTGGTAGTTCTGGGAAGTGGTGGTGGTGGATGTAGTGGTGATGGTGGTAGTTCTGTGTAGTGGTAGTGTTGGTTGTAGTGGTGATGGTGGTAGTTCTAGGAAGTGGTGGTGTTGGTTGTAGTGGTGATGGTGGTAGTTCTGGGAAGTGGTGGTGTTGGTTGTAGTGGTGATGGTGGTAGTTCTGGGAAGTGGTGGTGTTGGTTGTAGTGATGATGGTGGTATTTCCGGGTAGTGGTGGTGTTGGTTACAGTAGTGATGGTTGTTGTTCCACGAAGTGGTGGTGCTAGTTGTATTGTTGATGGTTGTTGTTCTGGGTAGTGGTGGTGTTGGTTGTAGTGGTGTTGGTGGTAGTTCTGGGAAATGGTGGTTTTGGTTGTAGTGGTGATGGTGGTATTCTGGGAAGTGGTGGTGTTGGTTGTAGTGGTGATGGTGGTAGTTCTGGGAAGTGGTGGTGTTGGCTGTAGTGATGATGGTGGTAGTTCTGGGTAGTTGTGGTGTTGGTTGTAGTGGTGATGGTGGTAGGTCGGCGAAGTGGTGGTGTTGGTTATAGTAGTGATTGTGGTTGTTCCGGGAAGTGGTGGTGTTGGTTGTAGTGGTGATAGTGGTATTTCTGGGAAGTGGTCTTGTTGGTTGTAGTGGTGATGGTGGTAGTTCTGGGAAGTGGTGGTGTTGGTTGTAGTGGTGATAGTGGTAGTTCTGGGAAGAGGTGGTGGTGGTTGTAGTGGTGATGGTGGTAGTTCTGTGTAGTGGTAGTGTTGGTAGTAGTGGTGATGGTGGTAGTTCTAGGAAGTGGTGGTGTTGGTTGTAGTGGTGATGGTGGCAGCTCTGGGTATTTGTGGTGTTGGTTATAGTGGTGATGGTGGTAGTTCTGGGAAGTGGTGGTGTTGGTTGTAGTGATGATGGTAGCAGTTCTGGGTAGTGGTGGTGCTGGTTGTGGTGTTGATGGTGGTGGTGGTGATGGTGGTAGCTCTGGGAAGTGGTGGTGTTGGTTGTAGTGGTGATGGTGGTAGTGGTGATGCTGGTATTTCTGGGAAGTGGTGGTGTTGGTTATAGTGGTGATGGTGGTAGTGGTGATGGTGGTAGTTCTGGGAAGTGGTGGTGTTGGTTGTAGTGGTGATGGTGGTAGTTCTGGGAAGTGGTGGTTTTGGTTGTAGTGGTGATGGTGGTAGTTCTGGGAAGTGGTGGTGTTGGTTGTAGTGGTGATGGTGGTGGTTCTGGGTAGTGTTGGTGTTGGTTGTAGTGGTGATGGTGGTAGTTCTGGGTAGTGGTGGTGTTGGTTGTAGTGATGATGGTGGTTGTCCTGGGAAGTGGTGGTGTTGATTGTAGTAGTGGTGTTGGTAGTTCTGGGAAGTGGTGGTGGTGGTTGTATTGGTAATGGTACTAGTACTGGGAAGTAGTGGTGTTGGTTGTAGTGGTGATGTTGGTAGTTCTGTGTAGTGATGGTGTTGGTTGTAGTGTTGATGGTGGTAGTTCTGGGAAGTGGTGGTGTTGGTTGTAGTGGTGATGGTGGTAGTTCTGGGAAGTGGTGGTGTCGGTTGTGGTGGTGATAGAGGTAGTTCTGGGAAGTGGTGGTGTTGGTTGTGGTGGTGATGGGGGGTAGTGGTGATGGGGTAGTTCTGGGAAGTTGTGGTGTTGGTTGTAGTGGTGATGTTGGTAGTTCTGGGAAGTGGTGATGTTGGTTGTGGTGGTGATGGGGGGGGGGGGGGGGTAGTGGTGTTGGTGGTAGTTCTGGGTAGTGGTGGTGTTGGTTATAGTGGTGATGGTGGTAGTTCTGGGAAGTGGTGGTGTTGGTTGTAGTGGTGATGGTGGTTGTTCTGGGAAGTGGTGGTATTGGTTGTAGTGGTGATGGTGGTAGTTCTGGGAAGTGGTGGTGTTGGTTATAGTGGTGATGGTGGTAGTTCTGGGTTGTGTTGGTGTTGGTTGTAGTGGTGATGGTGGTAGTTCTGGGAAGTGGTGGTGTTGGTTGTAGTGGTAATGGTGGTAGTTCTGGGAAGTGGTGGTGTTGGTTGTAGTGGTGATGGTGGTTGTTCTGGGAAGTGGTGGTATTGGTTGTAGTGGTGATGGTGGTAGTTCTGGGAAGTGGTGGTGTTGTTTATAGTGGTGATGGTGGTAGTTCTGGGTTGTGTTGGTGTTGGTTGTAGTGGTGATGGTGGTAGTTCTGGGAAGTGGTGGTGTTGGTTGTAGTGGTAATGGTGGTAGTTCTGGGAAGTGGTGGTGTTGGTTGTAGTGATGATGGTGGTTGTTCTGGGAAGTGGTGTGTGTTGGTTGTAGTGGTGATGGTGGTTGTTCTGGGAAGTGGTGGTGTTGGTTGTAGTGATGATAGTGGTTGTTCTGGGAAGTGTTGTGTATTGGTTGTAGTGGTGATGGTGGTAGTTCTGGCGAGTGGTGGTGTTGGTTGTAGTGGTAATGGTGGTAGTTCTGGGAAGTGGTGATGGTGGTAGTTCTGGGAAGTGGTGGTCTTGGTTGTAGTGGTGATGGTGGTAGTTCTGGGAAGTGGTGGTATTGGTTGTAGTGGTGATGGTGGTAGTTCTGGGAAGTGGTGGTGGTGGTTGTAGTGATGATGGTGGTTGTTCTGGGTAGTGGTGGTGTTGGTTGTAGTGGTGATGGTGGTAGTTCTGGGAAGTGGTGGTCTTGGTTGTAGTGATGATGGTGGTTGTTCTGGGTAGTGGTGGTGTTGGTTGTAGTGGTGATGGTGGTAGTTCTGGGAAGTGGTGGTGTTGGTTGTAGTGGTGATGGTGGTATTTCTGGGTAGTGGTGGTGTTGGTTGTAGTGGTGATGGTGGTAGTCCTGGGAAGTGGTGGTGGTGGTTGTAGTGATGATGGTGGTTGTTCTGGGAAGTGGTGGTCTTGGTTGTAGTGGTGATGGTGGTAGTCCAGGGAAGTGGTGGTGGTGGTTGTAGTGATGAAGGTGGTAGTTCTGTGTAGTGGTGTTGTTGGTTGTAGTGTTGATGGTGGTAGTTCTGGGAAGTAGTGTTGTTGGTTGTAGTGGTGATGGTGGTAGTTCTGGGAAGTAGTGTTGTTGGTTGTAGTGGTGATGGTGGTAGTTCTGGGAAGTGGTGGTGTTGTTTGTAGTGGTGATGGTGGTTGTTCTGGGAAGTGGTGGTGTTGGTTGTAGTGATGATGGTGGTAGTTCTGGGTAGTTGTGGTGTTGGTTGTAGTGGTGATGGTGGTAGTTCTGGGAAGTGGTGGTGTTGGTTGTAGTGATGATGGTGGTGCTGTTGGTTGCAGTGGTGATGGTGGTAGTTTTGGGAAGTGGTGGTGTTGGTTGTAGTGGTGATAGTGGTATCTCTGGGAAGTGATCTTGTTGGTTGTAGTGGTGATGGTGGTAGTTCTGGGAAGTGATGGTGTTGGTTGTAGTGGTGATAGTGGTATTCTGGGAAGTGGTGGTGGTGGATGTAGTGGTGATGGTGGTAGTTCTGTGTAGTGGTAGTGTTGGTTGTAGCGGTGATGGTGGTAGTTCTAGGAAGTGGTGGTGTTGGTTGTAGTGGTGATGATGGTAGTTCTGGGAAGTGGTGGTGTTGGTTGTAGTGGTGATGGTGGTAGTTCTGGGAAGTGGTGGTGTTGGTTGTAGTGATGATGGTGGTAGTTCTGGGTAGTTGTGTTGTTGGTTGTAGTGGTGATGGTGGTAGTTCGGCGAAGTGGTGGTGTTGGTTATAGTAGTGATTGTGGTTGTTCCGGGAAGTGGTGGTGTTGGTTGTAGTGGTGATAGTGGTATTTCTGGGAAGTGGTCTTGTTGGTTGTAGTGGTGATGGTGGTAGTTCTGGGAAGTGGTGGTGTTGGTTGTAGTGGTGATAGTGGTAGTTCGGGGAAGAGGTGGTGGTGGTTGTAGTGGTGATGGTGGTAGTTCTGTGTAGTGGTAGTGTTGGTAGTAGTGGTGATGGTGGTAGTTCTAGGAAGTGGTGGTGTTGGTTGTAGTGGTGATGGTGGCAGTTCTGGGTAGTTGTGGTGTTGGTTATAGTGGTGATGGTGGTAGTTCTGGGAAGTGGTGGTGTTGGTTGTAGTGATGATGGTAGTAGTTCTGGGTAGTGGTGGTGCTGGTTGTGGTGTTGATGGTGGTGGTGGTGATGGTGGTAGCTCTGGGAAGTGGTGGTGTTGGTTGTAGTGGTGATGGTGGTCGTGGTGATGCTGGTAGTTCTGGAAAGTGGTGGTGTTGGTTATAGTGGTGATGGTGGTAGTGGTGATGGTGGTAGTTCTGGGAAGTGGTGGTGTTGGTTGTAGTGGTGATGGTGGTAGTTCTGGGAAGTGGTGGTTTTGGTTGTAGTGGTGATGGTGGTAGTTCTGGGAAGTGGTGGTGTTGGTTGTAGTGGTGATGGTGGTGGTTCTGGGTAGTGGTGGTGTTGGTTGTAGTGGTGATGGTGGTAGTTCTGGGTAGTGGTGGTGTTGGTTGTAGTGATGATGGTGGTTGTCCTGGGAAGTGGTGGTGTTGATTGTAGTAGTGGTGTTGGTAGTTCTGGGAAGTGGTGGTGGTGGTTGTATTGGTGATGGTGCTAGTTCTGGGAAGTAGTGGTGTTGGTTGTAGTGGTGATGTTGGTAGTTCTGTGTAGTGATGGTGTTGGTTGTAGTGTTGATGGTGGTAGTTCTGGGAAGTGGTGGTGTTGGTTGTAGTGGTGATGGTGGTAGTTCTGGGAAGTGGTGGTGTCGGTTGTGGTGGTGATAGAGGTAGTTCTGGGAAGTGGTGGTGTTGGTTGTGGTGGTGATGGGGGGTAGTGGTGATGGGGTAGTTCTGGGAAGTTGTGGTGTTGGTTGTAGTGGTGATGTTGGTAGTTCTGGGAAGTGGTGATGTTGGTTGTGGTGGTGATGGGGGGGGGGGGTCGTAGTGTTGGTGGTAGTTCTGGGTAGTGGTGGTGTTGGTTATAGTGGTGATGGTGGTAGTTCTGGGTTGTGTTGGTGTTGGTTGTAGTGGTGATGGTGGTAGTTCTGGGAAGTGGTGGTGTTGGTTGTAGTGGTAATGGTGGTAGTTCTGGGAAGTGGCGGTGTTGGTTGTAGTGGTGATGGTGGTTGTTCTGGGAAGTGGTGGTATTGGTTGTAGTGGTGATGGTGGTAGTTCTGGGAAGTGGTGGTGTTGGTTGTAGTGATGATGGTGGTTGTTCTGGGAAGTGGTGTGTGTTGGTTGTAGTGGTGATGGTGGTAGTTCTGGCGAGTGGTGGTGTTGGTTGTAGTGGTAATGGTGGTAGTTCTGGGAAGTGGTGGTATTGGTTGTAGTGGTGATGGTGGTAGTTCTGGGAAGTGGTGGTCTTGGTTGTAGTGGTGATGGTGGTAGTTCTGGGAAGTGTTTGTATTGGTTGTAGTGGTGATGGTGGTAGTTCTGGGAAGTGGTGGTGGTGGTTGTAGTGATGATGGTGGTTGTTCTGGGTAGTGGTGGTGTTGGTTGTAGTGGTGATGGTGGTAGTTCTGGGAAGTGGTGGTCTTGGTTGTAGTGGTGATGGTGGTAGCTCTGGGAAGTGGTGGTGTTGGTTGTAGTGGTGATGGTGGTAGTGGTGATGGTGGTAGTTCTGGGAAGTGGTGGTGTTGGTTGTAGTGGTGATGGTGGTGGTTCTGGGTAGTGGTGGTGTTGGTTGTAGTGGTGATGGTGGTAGTTCTGGGTAGTGGTGGTGTTGGTTGTAGTGATGATGGTGGTTGTCCTGGGAAGTGGTGGTGTTGATTGTAGTAGTGATGGTGGTAGTTCTGGGAAGTGGTGGTGGTGGTTGTATTGGTGATGGTGCTAGTTCTGGGAAGTAGTGGTGTTGGTTGTAGTGGTGATGTTGGTAGTTCTGTGTAGTGATGGTGTTGGTTGTAGTGTTGATGGTGGTAGTTCTGGGAAGTGGTGGTGTTGGTTGTAGTGGTGATGGTGGTAGTTCTGGGAAGTGGTGGTGTCGGTTGTGGTGGTGATAGAGGTAGTTCTGGGAAGTGGTGGTGTTGGTTGTAGTGATGGTTGTTGTTCCACGAAGTGGTGGTGCTAGTTGTATTGTTGATGGTTGTTGTTCTGGGTAGTGGTGGTGTTGGTTGTAGTGGTGTTGGTGGTAGTTCTGGGAAATGGTGGTTTTGGTTGTAGTGGTGATGGTGGTATTCTGGGAAGTGGTGGTGTTGGTTGTAGTGGTGATGGTGGTCGTTCTGGGAAGTGGTGGTGTTGGTTGTAGTGATGATGGTGGTAGTTCTGGGTAGTTGTGGTGTTGGTTGTAGTAGTGATGGTGGTAGGTCGGCGAAGTGGTGGTGTTGGTTATAGTAGTGATTGTGGTTGTTCCGGGAAGTGGTGGTGTTGGTTGTAGTGGTGATAGTGGTATTTCTGGGAAGTGGTCTTGTTGGTTGTAGTGGTGATGGTGGTAGTTCTGGGAAGTGGTGGTGTTGGTTGTAGTGGTGATAGTGGTAGTTCGGGGAAGAGGTGGTGGTGGTTGTAGTGGTGATGGTGGTAGTTCTGTGTAGTGTTAGTGTTGGTAGTAGTGGTGATGGTGGTAGTTCTAGGAAGTGGTGGTGTTGGTTGTAGTGGTGATGGTGGTAGTGGTGATGCTGGTAGTTCTGGGAAGTGGTGGTGTTGGTTATAGTGGTGATGGTGGTAGTGGTGATGGTGGTAGTTCTGGGAAGTGGTGGTGTTGGTTAGAGTGGTGATGGTGGTAGTTCTGGGAAGTGGTGGTTTTGGTTGTAGTGGTGATGGTGGTAGTTCTGGGAAGTGGTGGTGTTGGTTGTAGTGGTGATGGTGGTGGTTCTGGGTAGTGGTGGTGTTGGTTGTAGTGGTGATGGTGGTAGTTCTGGGTAGTGGTGGTGTTGGTTGTAGTGATGATGGTGGTTGTCCTGGGAAGTGGTGGTGTTGATTGTAGTAGTGGTGTTGGTAGTTCTGTGTAGTGATGGTGTTGGTTGTAGTGTTGATGGTGGTAGTTCTGGGAAGTGGTGGTGTTGGTTGTAGTGGTGATGGTGGTAGTTCTGGGAAGTGGTGGTGTCGGTTGTGGTGGTGATAGAGGTAGTTCTGGGAAGTGGTGGTGTTGGTTGTGGTGGTGATGGGGGGTAGTGGTGATGGGGTAGTTCTGGGAAGTTGTGGTGTTGGTTGTAGTGGTGATGTTGGTAGTTCTGGGAAGTGGTGATGTTGGTTGTGGTGGTGATGGGGGGGGTAGTAGTGTTGGTGGTATTTCTGGGTAGTGGTGGTGTTGGTTATAGTGGTGATGGTGGTAGTTCTGGGTTGTGTTGGTGTTGGTTGTAGTGGTGATGGTGGTAGTTCTGGGAAGTGGTGGTGTTGGTTGTAGTGGTAATGGTGGTAATTCTGGGAAGTGGTGGTGTTGGTTGTAGTGGTGATTGTGGTTGTTCTGGGAAGTGGTGGTATTGGTTGTAGTGGTGATGGTGGTAGTTCTGGGAAGTGGTGGTGTTGGTTGTAGTGATGATGGTGGTTGTTCTGGGAAGTGGTGTGTGTTGGTTGTAGTGGTGATGGTGGTAGTTCTGGCGAGTGGTGGTGTTGGTTGTAGTGGTAATGGTGGTAGTTCTGGGAAGTGGTGGTATTGGTTGTAGTGGTGATGGTGGTAGTTCTGGGAAGTGGTGGTCTTGGTTGTAGTGGTGATGGTGGTAGTTCTGGGAAGTGTTTGTATTGGTTGTAGTGGTGATGGTGGTAGTTGTGGGAAGTGGTGGTGGTGGTTGTAGTGATGATGGTGGTTGTTCTGGGTAGTGGTGGTGTTGGTTGTAGTGGTGATGGTGGTAGTTCTGGGAAGTGGTGGTCTTGGTTGTAGTGATGATGGTGGTTGTTCTGGGTAGTGGTGGTGTTGGTTGTAGTGGTGATGGTGGTAGTTCTGGGAAGTGATGGTGTTGGTTGTAGTGGTGATGGTGGTAGTTCTGGGTAGTGGTGGTGTTGGTTGTAGTGGTGATGGTGGTAGTTCTGGGTAGTGGTGGTGTTGGTTGTAGTGGTGATGGTTGTAGTCCTGGGAAGTGGTGGTGTTGGTTGTAGTGGTGATGGTGGTAGTCCTGGGAAGTGGTGGTGGTGGTTGTAGTGATGATGGTGGTTGTTCTGGGAATGGTGGTCTTGGTTGTAGTGGTGATGGTGGTAGTCCAGGGAAGTGGTGGTGGTGGTTGTAGTGATGAAGGTGGTAGTTCTGGGAAGTGGTGGTGTTGGTTGTAGTGGTGATGGTGGTAGTCCTGGGAAGTGGTGGTGGTGGTTATAGTGATGATGGTGGTTGTTCTGGGTAGTGGTGGTGTTGGTTGTAGTGGTGATGGTGGTAGTCCTGGAAAGTGGTGGTGGTGGTTGTAGTGATGATGGTGGTTGTTCTGGGTAGTGGTGGTGTTGGTTGTAGTGGTGATAGTGGAAGTTCTGGGAATTGGTGGTGGTGGTAGTAGTGGTGATGGTGGTAGTTCTGTGTAGTGGTAGTGTTGGTAGTAGTGGTGATGGTGGTAGTTCTAGGAAGTGGTGGTGTTGGTTGTAGTGGTGATGGTGGCAGTTCTGGGTAGTTGTGGTGTTGGTTATAGTGGTGATGGTGGTAGTTCTGGGAAGTGGTGGTGTTGGTTGTAGTGATGATGGTAGTAGTTCTGGGTAGTGGTGGTGCTGGTTGTGGTGTTGATGGTGGTGGTGGTGATGGTGGTAGCTCTGGGAAGTGGTGGTGTTGGTTGTAGTGGTGATGGTGGTAGTGGTGATGCTGGTAGTTCTGGGAAGTGGTGGTGTTGGTTGTAGTGGTGATGGTGGTAGTGGTGATGGTGGTAGTTCTGGGAAGTGGTGGTGTTGGTTGTAGTGGTGATGGTGGTAGTTCTGGGAAGTGGTGGTTTTGGTTGTAGTGGTGATGGTGGTAGTTCTGGGAAGTGGTGGTGTTGGTTGTAGTGGTGATGGTGGTGGTTCTGGGTAGTGGTGGTGTTGGTTGTAGTGGTGATTGTGGTAGTTCTGGGTAGTGGTGGTGTTGGTTGTAGTGCTGATGGTGGTTGTCCTGGGAAGTGGTGGTGTTGATTGTAGTAGTGGTGGTGGTAGTTCTGGGTAGTGGTGGTGGTGGTTGTATTGGTGATGGTGCTAGTTCTGGGAAGTAGTGGTGTTGGTTGTAGTGGTGATGTTGGTAGTTCTGTGTAGTGATGGTGTTGGTTGTAGCGTTGATGGTGGTAGTTCTGGGAAGTGGTGGTGTTGGTTGTAGTGGTGATGGTGGTAGTTCTGGGAAGTGGTGGTGTCGGTTGTGGTGGTGATAGAGGTAGTTCTGGGAAGTGGTGGTGTTGGTTGTAGTGGTGATGTTGGTAGTTCTGGGAAGTGGTGATGTTGGTTGTGGTGGTGATGGGGGGTAGTGGTGATGGGGTAGTTCTGGGAAGTTGTGGTGTTGGTTGTAGTGGTGATGTTGGTAGTTCTGGGAAGTGGTGATGTTGGTTGTGGTGGTGATGGGGGGGGGGGGGTAGTGGTGTTGGTGGTAGTTCTGGGTAGTGGTGGTGTTGGTTGTAGTGGTGATGGTGGTAGTCCTGTGTTGTGTTGGTGTTGGTTGTAGTGGTGATGGTGGTAGTTCTGGGAAGTGGTGGTGTTGGTTGTAGTGGTAATGGTGGTAGTTCTGGGAAGTGGTGGTGTTGGTTGTAGTGGTGATGGTGGTTGTTCTGGGAAGTGGTGGTGTTGGTTGTAGTGATGATAGTGGTTGTTCTGGGAAGTGTTGTGTGTTGGTTGTAGTGGTGATGGTGGTAGTTCTGGCGAGTGGTGGTGTTGGTTGTAGTGGTAATGGTGGTAGTTCTGGGAAGTGGTGGTATTGGTTGTAGTGGTGATGGTGGTAGTTCTGGGAAGTGGTGGTCTTGGTTGTAGTGGTGATGGTGGTAGTTCTGGGAAGTGGTGGTATTGGTTGTAGTGGTGATGGTGGTAGTTCTGGGAAGTGGTGGTGGTGGTTGTAGTGATGATGGTGGTTGTTCTGGGTAGTGGTGGTGTTGGTTGTAGTGGTGATGGTGGTAGTTCTAGGAAGTGGTGGTCTTGGTTGTAGTGATGATGGTGGTTGTTCTGAGTAGTGGTGGTGTTGGTTGTAGTGGTGATGGTGGTAGTTCTGGGAAGTGGTGGTGTTGGTTGTAGTGGTGATGGTGGTAGTTCTGGGTAGTGGTGGTGTTGATTGTAGTGGTGATGGTGGTAGTTCTGGGTAGTGGTGGTGTTGGTTGTAGTGGTGATGGTTGTAGTCCTGGGAAGTGGTGGTGGTGGTTGTAGTGATGAAGGTGGTAGTTCTGGGAAGTGGTGGTGTTGGTTGTAGTGGTGATGGTGGTAGTCCTGGGAAGTGGTGGTGGTGGTTATAGTGATGATGGTGGTGTTCTGGGTAGTGGTGGTGTTGGTTGTAGTGGTGATAGCGGTAGTCCTGGAAAGTGGTGGTGATGGGGGGTAGTGGCGATGGGGTAGTTCTGGGTAGTTGTGGTGTTGGTTGTAGTGGTGATGTTGGTAGTTCTGGGAAGTGGTGATGTTGGTTGTGGTGGTGATGGGGGGGGGTAGTGGTGATGGTAGTAGTTCTGGGAAGTAGTGGTGTTGGTTGTAGTGGTGATGGTGGTAGTTCTGTGTAGTGGTGGTGTTGGTTGTAGTGGTGATGGTGGTCGTTCTGGGTAGTGGTGGTGTTGGTTGTAGTAATGATGGTGGTAGTTCTGGGAAGTGGTGGTGTTGGTTGTAGTTGTGATGGTGGTAGTTCTGGGTAGTGTTTGTGTTGGTTGTAGTGGTGATGGTGGTAGTTCTGGGTAGTGGTAGTGTTGGTTGTAGTGATGATGGTGGTTTTTCTGGGAAGTGGTGATGTTGGTTGTAGTGGTGATGGTGGTAGTTCTGGGAAGTGGTGGTGTTGGTTGTAGTGGTGATGGTGGTAGTCCTGGGAAGTGGTGGTGGTGGTTATAGTGATGATGGTGGTTGCTCTGGGTAGTGGTGGTGTTGGTTGTAGTGGTGATGGTGGTAGTCCTGGAAAGTGGTGGTGGTGGTTGTAGTGATGATGGTGGTTGTTCTGGGTAGTGGTGGTGTTGGTTGTAGTGGTGATGGTGGTAGTTCTGGGAAGTAGTGGTGTTGGTTGTAATGATGAAGGTGGTAGTTCTGGGAAGTGGTGGTGTTGGTGGTAGTGGTGATGACGGTAGTTCTGTGAAGTGGTGGTGTTGGTTGTAGTGGTGATGGTGGTAGTTCTGGGTGGTTGTGGTGTTCGTTGTAGTGGTGATGGTGGTAGTTCTGGGAAGTGGTGGTGTTTGTTATAGCGGTGATGGTGGTAGTTCTGGGAAGTGGTGGTGTTGGTTGTAGTGGTGATGGTGGTAGTTCTGGGTAGTGGTAGTGTTGGTTGTAGTGGTGATGGTGGTTGTTCTGGGAAGTGGTGGTGTTGGTTGTAGTGGTGATGGTGGTAGTTCTGGGAAGTGGTAGTGTTGGTTGTAGTGGTGATGGTGGTAGTTCTAGGAAGTGGTGGTGTTGGTTGTAGTGGTGATGGTGGTAGTTCTGGGAAGTGGTGGTGTTGGTTGTAGTGGTGATGGTGGTGGTTCTGGGTAGTGGTGGTGTTGGTTGTAGTGGTGATGGTGGTAGTTCTGGGTAGTGGTGGTGTTGGTTGTAGTGATGATGGTGGTTGTCCTGGGAAGTGGTGGTGTTGGTTGTAGTGGTGATGGTGGTAGTTCTGGGAAGTGGTGGTGTCGGTTGTGGTGGTGATGGGGGGTAGTGGTGATGGTGGTAGTTCTGGGTAGTTGTGGTGTTGGTTGTAGTGGTGATGTTGGTAGTTCTGGGAAGTGGTGATGTTGGTTGTGGTGGTGATGGGGGGGGGGGTAGTGGTGATGGTGGTAGTTCTGGGTAGTGGTGGTGTTGGTTATAGTGGTGATGGTGGTAGTTCTGGGTTGTGGTGGTGTTGGTCGTAGTGGTGATGGTGGTAGTTCTGGGAAGTGGTGGTGTTGGTTGTTGTGGTAATGGTGGTAGTTCTGGGAAGTGGTGGTGTTGGTTGTAGTGGTGATGGTGGTAGTCCTGGGAAGTGGTGGTGGTGGTTATAGTGATGATGGTGGTTGCTCTGGGTAGTGGTGGTGTTGGTTGTAGTGGTGATGGTGGTAGTCCTGGAAAGTGGTGGTGGTGGTTGTAGTGATGATGGTGGTTGTTCTGGGTAGTGGTGGTGTTGGTTGTAGTGGTGATGGTGGTAGTTCTGGGAAGTAGTGGTGTTGGTTGTAATGATGATGGTGGTAGTTCTGGGAAGTGGTGGTGTTGGTGGTAGTGGTGATGACGGTAGTTCTGTGAAGTGGTGGTGTTGGTTGTAGTGGTGATGGTGGTAGTTCTGGGTGGTTGTGGTGTTCGTTGTAGTGGTGATGGTGGTAGTTCTGGGAAGTGGTGGTGTTTGTTATAGCGGTGATGGTGGTAGTTCTGGGAAGTGGTGGTGTTGGTTGTAGTGGTGATGGTGGTAGTTCTGGGTAGTGGTAGTGTTGGGTGTAGTGGTGATGGTGGTTGTTCTGGGAAGTGGTGGTGTTGGTTGTAGTGGTGATGGTGGTAGTTCTGGGAAGTGGTAGTGTTGGTTGTAGTGGTGATGGTGGTAGTTCTAGGAAGTGGTGGTGTTGGTTGTAGTGGTGATGGTGGTAGTTCTGGGAAGTGGTGGTGTTGGTTGTAGTGGTGATGGTGGTGGTTCTGGGTAGTGGTGGTGTTGGTTGTAGTGGTGATGGTGGTAGTTCTGGGTAGTGGTGGTGTTGGTTGTAGTGATGATGGTGGTTGTCCTGGGAAGTGGTGGTGTTGGTTGTAGTGGTGATGGTGGTAGTTCTGGGAAGTGGTGGTGTCGGTTGTGGTGGTGATGGGGGGTAGTGGTGATGGTGGTAGTTCTGGGTAGTTGTGGTGTTGGTTGTAGTGGTGATGTTGGTAGTTCTGGGAAGTGGTGATGTTGGTTGTGGTGGTGATGGGGGGGGGGGGTAGTGGTGATGGTGGTAGTTCTGGGTAGTGGTGGTGTTGGTTATAGTGGTGATGGTGGTAGTTCTGGGTTGGGGTGGTGTTGGTCGTAGTGGTAATGGTGGTAGTTCTGGGAAGTGGTGGTGTTGGTTGTTGTGGTAATGGTGGTAGTTCTGGGAAGTGGTGGTGTTGGTTGTAGTGGTGATGGTGGTAGTTCTGGGAAGTGGTGGTGTTGGTTGTAGTGATGATGGTGGTTGTCCTGAGAAGTGGTGGTGTTGGTTGTAGTGGTGATGGGGTTGTTCTGGGAAGTGGTGGTATTGGTTGTAGTGGTGATGGTGGTAGTTCTGGGAAGTGGTGGTGTTGGTTGTAGTGGTGATGGTGGTAGTTCTGGGAAGTGGTGTGTGTTGGTTGTAGTGGTGATGGGGTTGTTCTGGGAAGTGGTGGTGTTGGTGGTAGTGGTGATGGTGATGGTGGTAGTTCTGGGAAGTGGTGGTATCGGTTGTGGTGGTGATAGAGGTAGTTCTGGGAAGTGGTGGTGTTGGTCGTGGTGGTGATGGGGGTAGTTCTGGGTAGTGGTGGTGTTGGTTGCAGTGGTGATGGTGGTAGTTCTGGGTAGTTGTGGTGTGGGTTATAGTGGTGATGGTGGTAGTACTGAGAACTGGTGGTGTTGGTTGTAGTGATGATGGTAGTAGTTCTGGGAAGTAGTGGTGTTGGTTGTAGTGGTGATGGTGGTAGTTCTGGGTAGTGGTGGTGTTGGTTGTAGTGGTGATGGTGGTCGTTCTGGGTAGTGGTGGTGTTGGTTGTAGTAATGATGGTGGTAGTTCTGGGAAGTGGTGGTGTTGGTTGTAGTGGTGATGGTGGTAGTTCTGGGTAATGTTTGTGTTGGTTGTAGTGGTGATGGTGGTCGTTCTGGGAAGTGGTGGTGTTGGTTGTAGTAATGATGGTGGTAGTTCTGGGAAGTGGTGGTGTTGGTTGTAGTGGTGATGGTGGTAGTTCTGGGTAGTGTTTGTGTTGGTTGTAGTGGTGATGGTGGTAGTTCTGGGTAGTGGTAGTGTTGGTTGTAGTGATGATGGTGGTTGTTCTGGGAAGTGGTGGTGTTGGTTGTAGTGGTGATGGTGGTATTCCTGGGAAGTGGTGGTGTTCGTTGTAGTGGTGATGGTGGTAGTTCTGGGAAGTGATGGTGTTTGTTATAGCGGTGATGGTGGTAGTTCTGGGAAGTGGTGGTGTTGGTTGTAGTGGTGATGGTGGTAGTTCTGGGTAGTGGTAGTGTTGGTTGTAGTGATGATGGTGGTTGTTCTGGGAAGTGGTGGTGTTGGTTGTAGTGGTGATGGTGGTAGTTCTGGGTGGTTGTGGTGTTCGTTGTAGTGGTGATGGTGGTAGTTCTGGGAAGTGGTGGTGTTTGTTATAGCGGTGATGGTGGTAGTTCTGGGAAGTGGTGGTGTTGGTTGTAGTGGTGATGGTGGTAGTTCTGGGTAGTGGTAGTGTTGGTTGTAGTGGTGATGGTGGTTGTTCTGGGAAGTGGTGGTGTTGGTTGTAGTGGTGATGGTGGTAGTTCTGGGAAGTGGTAGTGTTGGTTGTAGTGGTGATGGTGGTAGTTCTAGGAAGTGGTGGTGTTGGTTGTAGTGGTGATGGTGGTAGTTCTGGGAAGTGGTGGTGTTGGTTGTAGTGGTGATGGTGGTGGTTCTGGGTAGTGGTGGTGTTGGTTGTAGTGGTGATGGTGGTAGTTCTGGGTAGTGGTGGTGTTGGTTGTAGTGATGATGGTGGTTGTCCTGGGAAGTGGTGGTGTTGGTTGTAGTGGTGATGGTGGTAGTTCTGGGAAGTGGTGGTGTCGGTTGTGGTGGTGATGGGGGGTAGTGGTGATGGTGGTAGTTCTGGGTAGTTGTGGTGTTGGTTGTAGTGGTGATGTTGGTAGTTCTGGGAAGTGGTGATGTTGGTTGTGGTGGTGATGGGGGGGGGGGGGGGGTAGTGGTGATGGTGGTAGTTCTGGGTAGTGGTGGTGTTGGTTATAGTGGTGATGGTGGTAGTTCTGGGTTGTGGTGGTGTTGGTCGTAGTGGTGATGGTGGTAGTTCTGGGAAGTGGTGGTGTTGGTTGTTGTGGTAATGGTGGTAGTTCTGGGAAGTGGTGGTGTTGGTTGTAGTGGTGATGGTGGTAGTTCTGGGAAGTGGTGGTGTTGGTTGTAGTGATGATGGTGGTTGTCCTGGGAAGTGGTGGTGTTGGTTGTAGTGGTGATGGGGTTGTTCTGGGAAGTGGTGGTATTGGTTGTAGTGGTGATGGTGGTAGTTCTGGGAAGTGGTGGTGTTGGTTGTAGTGGTGATGGTGGTAGTTCTGGGAAGTGGTGTGTGTTGGTTGTAGTGGTGATGGGGTTGTTCTGGGAAGTGGTGGTGTTGGTGGTAGTGGTGATGGTGATGGTGGTAGTTCTGGGAAGTGGTGGTATCGGTTGTGGTGGTGATAGAGGTAGTTCTGGGAAGTGGTGGTGTTGGTCGTGGTGGTGATGGGGGTAGTTCTGGGTAGTGGTGGTGTTGGTTGCAGTGGTGATGGTGGTAGTTCTGGGTAGTTGTGGTGTGGGTTATAGTGGTGATGGTGGTAGTTCTGAGAACTGGTGGTGTTGGTTGTAGTGATGATGGTAGTAGTTCTGGGAAGTAGTGGTGTTGGTTGTAGTGGTGATGGTGGTAGTTCTGGGTAGTGGTGGTGTTGGTTGTAGTGGTGATGGTGGTCGTTCTGGGTAGTGGTGGTGTTGGTTGTAGTAATGATGGTGGTAGTTCTGGGAAGTGGTGGTGTTGGTTGTAGTGGTGATGGTGGTAGTTCTGGGTAGTGTTTGTGTTGGTTGTAGTGGTGATGGTGGTCGTTCTGGGTAGTGGTGGTGTTGGTTGTAGTAATGATGGTGGTAGTTCTGGGAAGTGGTGGTGTTGGTTGTAGTGGTGATGGTGGTAGTTCTGGGTAGTGTTTGTGTTGGTTGTAGTGGTGATGGTGGTAGTTCTGGGTAGTGGTAATGTTGGTTGTAGTGATGATGGTGGTTGTTCTGGGAAGTGGTGGTGTTGGTTGTAGTGGTGATGGTGGTATTCCTGGGAAGTGGTGGTGTTAGTTGTAGTGGTGATGGTGGTAGTTCTGGGAAGTGGTGGTGTTTGTTATAGCGGTGATGGTGGTAGTTCTGGGAAGTGGTGGTGTTGGTTGTAGTGGTGATGGTGGTAGTTCTGGGTAGTGGTAGTGTTGGTTGTAGTGATGATGGTGGTTGTTCTGGGAAGTGGTGGTGTTGGTTGTAGTGGTGATGGTGGTAGTTCTGGGTGGTTGTGGTGTTCTTTGTAGTGGTGATGGTGGTAGTTCTGGGAAGTGGTGGTGTTTGTTATAGCGGTGATGGTGGTAGTTCTGGGAAGTGGTGGTGTTGGTTGTAGTGGTGATGGTGGTAGTTCTGGGTAGTGGTAGTGTTGGTTGTAGTGGTGATGGTGGTTGTTCTGGGAAGTGTTGGTGTTGGTTGTAGTGGTGATGGTGGTAGTTCTGGGAAGTGGTAGTGTTGGTTGTAGTGGTGATGGTGGTAGTTCTAGGAAGTGGTGGTGTTGGTTGTAGTGGTGATGGTGGTAGTTCTGGGAAGTGGTGGTGTTGGTTGTAGTGGTGATGGTGGTGGTTCTGGGTAGTGGTGGTGTTGGTTGTAGTGGTGATGGTGGTAGTTCTGGGTAGTGGTGGTGTTGGTTGTAGTGATGATGGTGGTTGTCCTGGGAAGTGGTGGTGTTGGTTGTAGTGGTGATGGTGGTAGTTCTGGGAAGTGGTGGTGTCGGTTGTGGTGGTGTCGGTTGTGGTGGTGATGGGGGGTAGTGGTGATGGTGGTAGTTCTGGGTAGTTGTGGTGTTGGTTGTAGTGGTGATGTTGGTAGTTCTGGGAAGTGGTGATGTTGGTTGTGGTGGTGATGGGGGGGGGGGGGGTAGTGGTGGTGGTGGTAGTTCTGGGTAGTGGTGGTGTTGGTTATAGTGGTGATGGTGGTAGTTCTGGGTTGTGGTGGTGTTGGTCGTAGTGGTGATGGTGGTAGTTCTGGGAAGTGGTGGTGTTGGTTGTTGTGGTAATGGTGGTAGTTCTGGGAAGTGGTGGTGTTGGTTGTAGTGGTGATGGTGGTAGTTCTGGGAAGTGGTGGTGTTGGTTGTAGTGATGATGGTGGTTGTCCTGGGAAGTGGTGGTGTTGGTTGTAGTGGTGATGGGGTTGTTCTGGGAAGTGGTGGTATTGGTTGTAGTGGTGATGGTGGTAGTTCTGGGAAGTGGTGGTGTTGGTTGTAGTGGTGATGGTGGTAGTTCTGGGAAGTGGTGTGTGTTGGTTGTAGTGGTGATGGGGTAGTTCTGGGAAGTGGTGGTCTTGGTTGTAGTGGTGATGGTGGTAGTTCTGGGAAGTGGTGGTATTGGTTGTAGTGGTGATGGTGGTAGTTCTGGGAAGTGGTGGTGGTGGTTGTAGTGATGATGGTGGTTGTTCTGGGTAGTGGTGGTGTTGGTTGTAGTGGTGATGGTGGCAGTTCTGGGAAGTGGTGGTGTTGGTTGTAGTGGTGATGGTGGTAGTTCTGGGAAGTGGTGGTATTGGTTGTAGTGGTGATGGTGGTAGTTCTGGGAAGTGGTGGTGGTGGTTGTAGTGATGATGGTGGTTGTTCTGGGTAGTGGTGGTGTTGGTTGTAGTGGTGATGGTGGCAGTTCTGGGAAGTGGTGGTGTTGGTTGTAGTGGTGATGGTGGTAGTTCTAGGAAGTGGTGGTCTTGGTTGTAGTGATGATGGTGGTTGTTCTGAGTAGTGGTGGTGTTGGTTGTAGTGGTGATGGTGGTAGTTCTGGGAAGTGGTGGTGTTGGTTGTAGTGGTGATGGTGGTAGTTCTGGGTAGTGGTGGTGTTGATTGTAGTGGTGATGGTGGTAGTTCTGGGTAGTGGTGGTGTTGGTTGTAGTGGTGATGGTTGTAGTCCTGGGAAGTGGTGGTGGTGGTTGTAGTGATGAAGGTGGTAGTTCTGGGAAGTGGTGGTGTTGGTTGTAGTGGTGATGGTGGTAGTCCTGGGAAGTGGTGGTGGTGGTTATAGTGATGATGGTGGTGTTCTGGGTAGTGGTGGTGTTGGTTGTAGTGGTGATAGCGGTAGTCCTGGAAAGTGGTGGTGGTGGTTGTAGTGATGATGGTGGTTGTTCTGGGTAGTGGTGGTGTTGGTTGTAGTGGTGATGGTGGTAGTTCTGGGTAGTGGTGGTGTTGGTTGTAGTGGTGATGGTGGTAGTTCTGGGAAGT
This sequence comes from Eledone cirrhosa, assembly GCA_964016885.1. Lineage (NCBI taxonomy): Eukaryota > Metazoa > Mollusca > Cephalopoda > Octopoda > Eledonidae > Eledone > Eledone cirrhosa. Next base: position 208,616,200 of record OZ024741.1, on the reverse strand, counting down.
GGTGGTGTTGGTTGTAATGATGATGGTGGTAGTTCTGGGAAGTGGTGGTGTTGGTGGTAGTGGTGATGACGGTAGATCTGTGAAGTGGTGGTGTTGGTTGTAGTGGTGATGGTGGTAGTTCTGGGTGGTTGTGGTGTCTGTTATAGTGGTGATGGTGGTTGTTCTGGGAAGTGGTGGTGTTGGTTGTAGTGATGATAGTGGTTGTTCTGGGAAGTGGTGGTGTTGGTTGTAGTGGTGACGGTGGTAGTTCTGGGAAGTGGTAGTGTTGGTTGTAGTGGTGATGGTGGTAGTTCTGGGAAGTGGTGGTGTTGGTTGTAGTGATGATGGTGGTAGTTCTGGGTAGTGGTGGTGTTGGTGGTAGTGGTGATGGTGGTAGTTCTGGGAAGTGGTAGTGTTGGTTGTAGTGATGATGGTGGTAGTTCTAGGAAGTGGTGGTGTTGGTTGTAGTGGTGATGGTGGGAGTTCTGGGAAGTGGTGGTGTTGGTTGTAGTCGTGATGGTAGTGGTTCCGGGTAGTGGTGGTGTTGGTTGTAGTGGTGATGGTGGTAGTTCTGGGTAGTGGTGGTGTTGGTTGTAGTGATGATGGTGGTTGTCCTGGGAAGTGGTGGTGTTGATTGTATTGGTGATGGTGGTAGTTGTGGGAAGTAGTGGTGTTGGTTGTAGTGGTGATGGTGGTAGTTCTGTGTAGTGGTGGTGTTGGTTGTAGTGGTGATGGTGGTAGTACTGGGAAGTGGTGGTGTCGGTTGTGGTGGTGATAGAGGTAGTTCTGGGAAGTGGTGGTGTTGGTTGTGGTGGTGATGGGGGGTAGTGGCGATGGGGTAGTTCTGGGTAGTTGTGGTGTTGGTTGTAGTGGTGATGTTGGTAGTTCTGGGAAGTGGTGATGTTGGTTGTGGTGGTGATGGGGGGGGGGTAGTGGTGATGGTAGTAGTTCTGGGAAGTAGTGGTGTTGGTTGTAGTGGTGATGGTGGTAGTTCTGGGTAGTGGTGGTGTTGGTTGTAGTGATGATGGTGGTCGTTCTGGGTAGTGGTGGTGTTGGTTGTAGTAATGATGGTGGTAGTTCTGGGAAGTGGTGGTGTTGGTTGTAGTTGTGATGGTGGTAGTTGTGGGTAGTGGTGGTGTTGGTTGTAGTGGTGATGGTGGTAGTTCTGGGAAGTAGTGGTGTTGGTTGTAATGATGATGGTGGTAGTTCTGGGAAGTGGTGGTGTTGGTGGTAGTGGTGATGACGGTAGTTCTGTGAAATGGTGGTGTTGGTTGTAGTGGTGATGGTGGTAGTTCTGGGTGGTTGTGGTGTTCGTTGTAGTGGTGATGGTGGTAGTTCTGGGAAGTGGTGGTGTTTGTTATAGCGGTGGTGGTGGTAGTTCTGGGAAGTGGTGGTGTTGGTTGTAGTGGTGATGGTGGTAGTTCTGGGTAGTGGTAGTGTTGGTTGTAGTGGTGATGGTGGTTGTTCTGGGAAGTGGTGGTGTTGGTTGTAGTGGTGATGGTGGTAGTTCTGGGAAGTGGTAGTGTTGGTTGTAGTGGTGATGGTGGTAGTTCTAGGAAGTGGTGGTGTTGGTTGTAGTGGTGATGGTGGTAGTTCTGGGAAGTGGTGGTGTTGGTTGTAGTGGTGATGGTGGTGGTTCTGGGTAGTGGTGGTGTTGGTTGTAGTGGTGATGGTGGTAGTTCTGGGTAGTGGTGGTGTTGGTTGTCCTGGGAAGTGGTGGTGTTGGTTGTAGTCGTGATGGTGGTAGTTCTGGGAAGTGGTGGTGTCGGTTGTGGTGGTGATGGGGGGTAGTGGTGATGGTGGTAGTTCTGGGTAGTTGTGGTGTTGGTTGTAGTGGTGATGTTGGTAGTTCTGGGAAGTGGTGATGTTGGTTGTGGTGGTGATGGGGGGGGGTAGTGGTGATGGTGGTAGTTCTGGGTAGTGGTGGTGTTGGTTATAGTGGTGATGGTGGTAGTTCTGGGTTGTGGTGGTGTTGGTCGTAGTGGTGATGGTGGTAGTTCTGGGAAGTGGTGGTGTTGGTTGTTGTGGTAATGGTGGTAGTTCTGGGAAGTGGTGGTGTTGGTTGTAGTGGTGATGGTGGTAGTTCTGGGAAGTGGTGTTGTTGGTTGTAGTGATGATGGTGGTTGTCCTGGGAAGTGGTGGTGTTGGTTGTAGTGGTGATGGGGTTGTTCTGGGAAGTGGTGGTATTGGTTGTAGTGGTGATGGTGGTAGTTCTGGGAAGTGGTGGTGTTGGTTGTAGTGGTGATGGTGGTAGTTCTGGGAAGTGGTGTGTGTTGGTTGTAGTGGTGATGGGGTTGTTCTGGGAAGTGGTGGTGTTGGTGGTTGTGGTGATGGTGATGGTGGTAGTTCTGGGAAGTGGTGGTATCGGTTGTGGTGGTGATAGAGGTAGTTCTGGGAAGTGGTGGTGTTGGTCGTGGTGGTGATGGGGGTAGTTCTGGGTAGTGGTGGTGTTGGTTGCAGTGGTGATGGTGGTAGTTCTGGGTAGTTGTGGTGTGGGTTATAGTGGTGATGGTGGTAGTTCTGAGAACTGGTGGTGTTGGTTGTAGTGATGATGGTAGTAGTTCTGGGAAGTAGTGGTGTTGGTTGTAGTGGTGATGGTGGTAGTTCTGGGTAGTGGTGGTGTTGGTTGTAGTGGTGATGGTGGTCGTTCTGGGTAGTGGTGGTGTTGGTTGTAGTAATGATGGTGGTAGTTCTGGGAAGTGGTGGTGTTGGTTGTAGTGGTAATGGTGGTAGTTCTGGGTAGTGTTTGTGTTGGTTGTAGTGGTGATGGTGGTCGTTCTGGGTAGTGGTGGTGTTGGTTGTAGTAATGATGGTGGGAGTTCTGGGAAGTGGTGGTGTTGGTTGTAGTGGTGATGGTGGTAGTTCTGGGTAGTGTTTGTGTTGGTTGTAGTGGTGATGGTGGTAGTGTTGGTTGTAGTGATGATGGTGGTTGTTCTGGGAAGTGGTGGTGTTGGTTGTAGTGGTGATGGTGGTATTCCTGGGAAGTGGTGGTGTTCGTTGTAGTGGTGATGGTGGTAGTTCTGGGAAGTGGTGGTGTTTGTTATAGCGGTGATGGTGGTAGTTCTGGGAAGTGGTGGTGTTGGTTGTAGTGGTGATGGTGGTAGTTCTGGGTAGTGGTAGTGTTGGTTGTAGTGATGATGGTGGTTGTTCTGGGAAGTGGTGGTGTTGGTTGTAGTGGTGATGGTGGTAGTTCTGGGTGGTTGTGGTGTTCGTTGTAGTGGTGATGGTGGTAGTTCTGGGAAGTGGTGGTGTTTGTTATAGCGGTGATGGTGGTAGTTCTGGGAAGTGGTGGTGTTGGTTGTAGTGGTGATGGTGGTAGTTCTGGGTAGTGGTAGTGTTGGTTGTAGTGGTGATGGTGGTTGTTCTGGGAAGTGGTGGTGTTGGTTGTAGTGGTGATGGTGGTAGTTCTGGGAAGTGGTAGTGTTGGTTGTAGTGGTGATGGTGGTAGTTCTAGGAAGTGGTGGTGTTGGTTGTAGTGGTGATGGTGGTAGTTCTGGGAAGTGGTGGTGTTGGTTGTAGTGGTGATGGTGGTGGTTCTGGGTAGTGGTGGTGTTGGTTGTAGTGGTGAGGGTGGTAGTTCTGGGTAGTGGTGGTGTTGGTTGTAGTGATGATGGTGGTTGTCCTGGGAAGTGGTGGTGTTGGTTGTAGTGGTGATGGTGGTAGTTCTGGGAAGTGGTGGTGTCGGTTGTGGTGGTGATGGGGGGTAGTGGTGATGGTGGTAGTTCTGGGTAGTTGTGGTGTTGGTTGTAGTGGTGATGTTGGTAGTTCTGGGAAGTGGTGATGTTGGTTGTGGTGGTGATGGGGGGGGGGGTAGTGGTGATGGTGGTAGTTCTGGGTAGTGGTGGTGTTGGTTATAGTGGTGATGGTGGTAGTTCTGAGTAGTGGTGGTGTTGGTTGTAGTGGTGATGGTGGTAGTTCTGGGTTGTGGTGGTGTTGGTTGTAGTGGTGATGGTGGTAGTTCTGGGAAGTGGTGGTGTTGGTTGTTGTGGTAATGGTGGTAGTTCTGGGCAGTGGTGGTGTTGGTTGTAGTGGTGATGGTGGTAGTTCTGGGAAGTGGTGGTGTTGGTGGTAGTGGTGATGGGATTGTTCTGGGAAGTGGTGGTATTGGTTGTAGTGGTGATGGTGGTAGTTCTGGGAAGTGGTGGTGTTGGTTGTAGTGGTGATGGTGGTAGTTCTGGGAAGTGGTGTGTGTTGGTTGTAGTGGTGTTGGGGTTGTTCTGGGAAGTGGTGGTGTTGGTGGTAGTGGTGATGGTGGTAGTTCTGGGAAGTGGTGGTATCGGTTGTGGTGGTGATAGAGGTAGTTCTGGGAGTGGTGGTGTTGGTCGTGGTGGTGATGGTGGTAGTTCTGGGTAGTGTTTGTGTTGGTTGTAGTGGTGATGGTGGTCGTTCTGGGTAGTGGTGGTGTTGGTTGTAGTAATGATGGTGGTAGTTCTGGGAAGTGGTGGTGTTGGTTGTAGTGGTGATGGTGGTAGTTCTGGGTAGTGTTTGTGTTGGTTGTAGTGGTGATGGTGGTAGTTCTGGGTAGTGGTAGTGTTGGTTGTAGTGATGATGGTGGTTGTTCTGGGAAGTGGTGGTGTTGGTTGTAGTGGTGATGGTGGTATTCCTGGGAAGTGGTGGTGTTCGTTGTAGTGGTGGTGGTGGTGGTAGTTCTGGGAAGTGGTGGTGTTGGTTGTAGTGGTGATGATGGTTGTTCTGGGAAGTGGTGGTGCTGGTTGTAGTGGTGATGGGTAGTTCTGGGAAGTGGTGGTGTTGGTTGTAGTGGTGATGGTGGTTGTTCTGGGAATTGGTGGTGTTGGTTGTAGTGGTGATGATGGTTGTTTTGTGAAGTGGTGGTGCTGGTTGTAGTGGTGATGGGTAGTTCTGGGAAGTGGTGGTGTTGGTTGTAGTGGTGATGGTGGTAGTTCTGGGAATTGGTGGTATTGGTTGTAGTGGTGATGGTGGTAGTTCTGGGAAGTGGTGGTGTTGGTAGTAGTGATGATGTTGGTTGTTCTGGCGAGTGGTGGTGTTGGTTGTAGTGGTGATGGTGGTAGTTCTTGGCAGTGGTGGTGTTGGTTGTAGTGATGATGGTGGTTGTTCTGGGAAGTGGTGGTGCTAGTTGTAGTGGTGATGGGTAGTTCTGGGAAGTGGTGGTGTTGGTTGTAGTGGTGATGGTGGTAGTTCTGGGAAGTGGTGGTGTTGGTTGTAGTGGTGATGTTGGTAGTTCTTGGAAGTGGTGGTGTTGGTTGTAGTGGTGATGGTGGTAGTTCTGGATAGTGGTCGTGTTGGTTGTAGTGGTGATGGTGGTAGTTCTGGGAAGTGGTGGTGTTGGTTGTAGTAGTGGTGGTTGTAGTTCTGGGAAGTGGTGGTGGTGGTTGTAGTGGTGATGGTGGTAGTTCTGGGTAGTGGTCGTGTTGGTTGTAGTGGTGATGGTGGTAGTTCTGGGAAGTTGTGGTGTTGGTTGTAGTGGTGATGGTGGTAGTTCTGGGTAGTGGTCGTGTTGGTTGTAGTGATGATGGTGGTAGTTCTGGGAAGTGGTGGTGTTGGTTGTAGTGATGATGGTGGTTGTTCTGGGAAGTGGTGGTGTTGGTTGTAGTGGTGTTGGTAGTAGTTCTGGGTAGTGGTGGTGTTGGCTGTAGTGATGATGGTGGTAGTTCTGGGAAGTGGTGGTGCTGGTTGTAGTAGTGATGGTGGTAGTTCTGGGAAGTGGTATTGTTGGTTGTAGTGGTGGTGGTGGTAGTTCTGGGAAGTGGTGGTGTTGGTTATAGTGGTGATGGTGGTAGTTCTGGTTAGTGGTGGTGTTGGTTGTAGTGGTGATGGTGGTAGTTCTGGTGGTGGTGGTGTTGGTTGTAGTGGTGATGGTGGTAGTTCTGGGAAGTGGTGGTGTTGGTTATAGTGATGATGGTGGTAGTTTTGGGTAGTGGTGGTGTTGGTTGTAGTGGTGATGGTGGTAGTTCGGGTGGTCGTGGTGTTGGTTGTAGTGATGATGGTGGTAGTTCTGGGTAGTGGTGGTGTTGGTTGTAGTGGTGATGGTGGTAGTTCTGGGAAGTGGTGGTGCTGGTTGTAGTGGTGATGGGTAGTTCTGGGAAGTGGTGGTGTTGGTTGTAGTCGTGATGGTGGTAGTTCTGGGAAGTGGTTTTGTTGGTTGTAGTGGTGATGGTCTTAGTTCTGGGTAGTGGTCGTGATGGTTGTAGTGGTGATGTTGGTAGTTCTGGAAAGTGGTGGTGTTGGTTGTAGTGATGATGGTGGTTGTTCTGGGAAGTGGTGGTGCTGGTTGTAGTGGTGATGGGTAGTTCTGGGAAGTGGTGGTGTTGGTTGTAGTGGTGATGGTGGTAGTTCTGGGATGTGGTGGTGTTGGTTGTAGTGGTGATGGGGTTGTTCTGGGAAGTGGTGGTGTTGGTGGTAGTGGTGATGGTGGTAGTTCTGGGAACTGGTGGTATCGGTTGTGGTGGTGATAGAGGTAGTTCTGAGAAGTGGTGGTGTTGGTCGTGGTGGTGATGGGGGTAGTTCTGGGAAGTGGTGGTGTTGGTTGTAGTGGTGATGGTGGTAGTTCTGGGTAGTTGTGGTGTGGGTTATAGTGGTGATGGTGGTAGTTCTGAGAACTGGTGGTGTTGGTTGTAGTGATGATTGTAGTAGTTCTGGGAAGTAGTGGTGTTGGTTGTAGTGGTGATGGTGGTAGTTCTGGGTAGTGTTTGTGTTGGTTGTAGTGGTGATGGTGGTAGTTCTGGGTAGTGGTGGTGTTGGTTGTAGTGATGATGGTGGTCGTTCTGGGTAGTGGTGGTGTTGGTTGTAGTAATGATGGTGGTAGTTCTGGGAAGTGGTGGTGTTGGTTGTATTGGTGATGGTGGTAGTTCTGGGTAGTGTTTGTGTTGGTTGCAGTGGTGATGGTGGTAGTTCTGGGTAGTGGTGGTGTTGGTTGTAGTGATGATGGTGGTTGTTCTGGGAAGTGGTGGTGTTGGTTGTAGTGGTGATGGTGGTATTCCTGGGAAGTGGTGGTGTTCGTTGTAGTGGTGATGGTGGTTGTTCTGGGAAGTGGTGGTGTTGGTTGTAGTGGTGATGGTGGTTGTTCTGGGAAGTGGTGGTGCTGGTTGTAGTGGTGATGGGTAGTTCTGGGAAGTGGTGGTGTTGGTTGTAGTGATGATGGTGGTATTTCTGGGAAGTGGTGGTATTGGTTGTAGTGGTGATGGTGGAAGTTCTGGGAAGTGGTGGTGTTGGTAGTAGTGATGATGGTGGTTGTTCTGGCGAGTGTTGGTGTTGGTTGTAGTGGTGATGGTGGTAGTTCTTGGTAGTGGTGGTGTTGGTTGTAGTGATGATGGTGGTTGTTCTGGGAAGTGGTGGTGCTAGTTGTAGTGGTGATGGGTAGTTCTGGGAAGTGGTGGTGTTGGTTGTAGTGGTGATGGTGGTAGTTCTGGATAGTGGTTGTGTTGGTTGTAGTGGTGATGGTGGTAGTTCTGGGAAGTGGTGGTGTTGGTTGTAGTAGTGGTGGTTGTAGTTCTGGGAAGTGGTGGTGGTGGTTGTAGTGGTGATGGGGGTAGTTCTGGGAAGTTGTGGTGTTGGTTGAAGTGGTGATGGTGGTAGTTCTGGGTAGTGGTCGTGTTGGTTGTAGTGATGATGGTGGTAGTTCTGGGAAGTGGTGGTGTTGGTTGTAGTGATGATGGTGGTTGTTCTGGGAAGTGGTGGTGTTGGTTGTAGTGGTGTTGGTAGTAGTTCTGGGTAGTGGTGGTGTTGGCTGTAGTGATGATGGTGGTAGTTCTGGGAAGTGGTGGTGCTGGTTGTAGTAGTGATGGTGGTAGTTCTGGGATGTGGTGTTGTTGGTTGTAGTGGTGGTGGTGGTACTTCTGGGAAGTGGTGGTGTTGGTTATAGTGGTGATGGTGGTAGTTCTGGGTAGTGGTGGTGTTGGTTGTAGTGGTGATGGTGGTAGTTCGGGTGGTGGTGGTGTTGGTTGTAGTGGTGATGGTGGTAGTTCTGGGAAGTGGTGGTGTTGGTTGTAGTGATGATGGTGGTAGTTCTGGGTAGTGGTGGTGTTGGTTGTAGTGGTGATGGTGGTAGTTCTGGGAAGTGGTGGTGCTGGTTGTAGTGGTGATGGGTAGTTCTGGGAAGTGGTGGTGTTGGTTGTAGTCGTGATGGTGGTAGTTCTGGGAAGTGGTTTTGTTGGTTGTAGTGGTGATGGTGGTAGTTCTGGGTAGTGGTCGTGATGGTTGTAGTGGTGATGGTGGTAGTTCTGGGAAGTGGTGGTGTTGGTTGTAGTGATGATGGTGGTTGTTCTGGGAAGTGGTGGTGCTGGTTGTAGTGGTGATGGGTAGTTCTGGGAAGTGGTGGTGTTGGTTGTAGTGGTGATGGTGGTAGTTCTGGGATGTGGTTGTGTTGGTTGTAGTGGTGATGGGGTTGTTCTGGGAAGTGGTGGTGTTGGTGGTAGTGGTGATGGTGGTCGTTCTGGGTAGTTGTGGTGTGGGTTATAGTGGTGATGGTGGTAGTTCTGAGAACTGGTGGTGTTGGTTGTAGTGATGATGGTAGTAGTTCTGGGAAGTAGTGGTGTTGGTTGTAGTGGTGATGGTGGTAGTTCTGGGTAGTGGTGGTGTTGGTTGTAGTGATGATGGTGGTCGTTCTGGGTAGTGGTGGTGTTGGTTGTAGTAATGATGGTGGTAGTTCTGGGAAGTGGTGGTGTTGATTGTAGTGGTGATGGTGGTAGTTCTGGGTAGTGTTTGTGTTGGTTGTAGTGGTGATGGTGGTAGTTCTGGGAATTGGTGGTATCGGTTGTGGTGGTGATAGAGGTAGTTCTGGGAAGTGGTGGTGTTGGTCGTGGTGGTGATGGGGGTAGTTCTGGGAAGTAGTCGTGTTGGTTGTAGTGGTGATGGTGGTAGTTCTGGGTAGTGGTGGTGTTGGTTGTAGTGATGATGGTGGTCTTTCTGGGTAGTGGTGGTGTTGGTTGTAGTAATGACGGTGGTAGTTCTGGGAAGTGGTGGTGTTGGTTGTAGTGGTGATGGTGGTAGTTCTGGGTAGTGTTTGTGTTGGTTGTAGTGGTGATGGTGGTAGTTCTGGGTAGTGGTAGTGTTGGTTGTAGTGATGATGGTGGTTGTTCTGGGAAGTGGTGGTGTTGGTTGTAGTGGTGATGGTGGTATTCCTGGGAAGTGGTGGTGTTCGTTGTAGTGGTGATGGTGGTTGTTCTGGGAAGTGGTGGTGTTGGTTGTAGTGGTGATGGTGGTTGTTCTGGGAAGTGGTGGTGCTGGTTGTAGTGGTGATGGGTAGTTCTGGGAAGTGGTGGTGTTGGTTGTAGTGGTGATGGTGGTAGTTCTGGGAAGTGGTGGTATTGGTTGTAGTGGTGATGGTGGTAGTTCTGGGAAGTGGTGGTGTTGGTAGTAGTGATGATGGTGGTTGTTCTGGCGAGTGGTGGTGTTGGTTGTAGTGGTGATGGTGGTAGTTCTTGGTAGTGGTGGTGTTGGTTGTAGTGCTGATGGTGGTTGTTCTGGGAAGTGGTGGTGCTGGTTGTAGTGGTGATGGGTAGTTCTGGGAAGTGGTGGTGTTGGTTGTAGTGGTGATGGTGGTAGTTCTGGGAAGTGGTGGTGTTGGTTGTAGTGGTGATGTTGGTAGTTCTTGGAAGTGGTGGTGTTGGTTGTAGTGGTGATGGTGGTAGTTCTGGATAGTGGTCGTGTTGGTTGTAGTGGTGATGGTGGTAGTTCTGGAAGTTGTGGTGTTGGTTGTAGTGATGATGGTGGTTGTTCTGGGAAGTGGTGGTGTTGGTTGTAGTGGTGTTGGTAGTAGTTCTGGGTAGTGGTGCTGTTGGCTGTAGTGATGATGGTGGTAGTTCTGGGAAGTGGTGGTGCTGGTTGTAGTAGTGATGGTGGTAGTTCTGGGAAGTGGTGTTGTTGGTTGTAGTGGTGGTGGTGGTAGTTCTGGGAAGTGGTGGTGTTGGTTATAGTGGTTATGGTGGTAGTTCTGGGTAGTGGTGGTGTTGGTTGTCTTGGTGATGGTGGTAGTTCGGGTGGTGGTGGTGTTGGTTGTAGTGGTGATGGTGGTAGTTCTGGGAAGTGGTGGTGTTGGTTGTAGTGATGATGGTGGTAGTTTTGGGTAGTGGTGGTGTTGGTTGTAGTGGTGATGGTGGTAGTTCGGGTGGTCGTGGTGTTGGTTGTAGTGACGATGGTGGTAGTTCTGGGTAGTGGTGGTGTTGGTTGTAGTGGTGATGGTGGTAGTTCTGGGAAGTGGTGCTGCTGGTTGTAGTGGTGATGGGTAGTTCTGGGAAGTGGTGGTGTTGGTTGTAGTGGTGATGGTGGTAGTTCTGGGAAGTGGTTTTGTTGGTTGTAGTGGTGATGGTGGTAGTTCTGGGTAGTGGTCGTGATGGTTGTAGTGGTGATGGTGGTAGTTCTGGGAAGTGGTGGTGTTGGTTGTAGTGATGATGGTGGTTGTTCTGGCGAGTGGTGGTGTTGGTTGTAGTGGTGATGGTGGTAGTTCTTGGTAGTGGTGGTGTTGGTTGTAGTGATGATGGTGGTTGTTCTGGGAAGTGGTGGTGCTGGTTGTAGTGGTGATGGGTAGTTCTGGAAAGTGGTGGTGTTGGTTGTAGTGGTGATGGTGGTAGTTCTGGGAAGTGGTGGTGTTGGTTGTAGTGGTGATGGTGGTAGTTCTTGGAAGTGGTGGTGTCGGTTGTAGTGGTGATGGTGGTAGTTCTGGATAGTGGTCGTGTTGGTTGTAGTGGTGATGGTGGTAGTTCTGGGTAGTGGTGGTGTTGGTTGTAGTGGTGATGGTGGTAGCTCAGGTGGTCGTGGTGTTGGTTGTAGTGATGATGGTGGTAGTTCTGGGTAGTGGTGGTGTTGGTTGTAGTGGTGATGGTGGTAGTTCTGGGAAGTGGTGGTGCTGGTTGTAGTGGTGATGGGTAGTTCTGGGAAGTGGTGGTGTTGGTTGTAGTGGTGATGGTGGTAGTTCTGGGTAGTGGTCGTGTTGGTTGTAGTGGTGATGGTGGTAGTTCTGGGAAGTGGTGGTGTTGGTAGTAGTGATGATGGTGGTTGTTCTGGCGAGTGGTGGTGTTGGTTGAAGTGGTGATGGTGGTAGTTCTGGGTATTGGTGGTGTTGGTTGTAGTGATGATGGTGGTTGTTCTGGGAAGTGGTGGTGCTGGTTGTAGTGGTGATGGGTAGTTCTGGGAAGTGGTGGTGTTGGTTGTAGTGGTGATGGTGGTAGTTCTGGGAAGTGGTGGTGTTGGTTGTAGTGGTGATGTTGGTAGTTCTTGGAAGTGGTGGTGTTGGTTGTAGTGGTGATGGTGGTAGTTCTGGATAGTGGTCGTGTTGGTTGTAGTGGTGATGGTGGTAGTTCTGGGAAGTTGTGGTGTTGGTTGTAGTGGTGATGGTGGTAGTTCTGGGTAGTGGTCGTGTTGGTTGTAGTGATGATAGTGGTAGTTCTGGGAAGTGGTGGTGTTGGTTGTAGTGATGATGGTGGTTGTTCTGGGAAGTGGTGGTGTTGGTTGTAGTGGTGTTGGTAGTAGTTCTGGGTAGTGGTGGTGTTGGCTGTAGTGATGATGGTGGTAGTTCTGGGAAGTGGTGGTGCTGGTTGTAGTAGTGATGGTGGTAGTTCTGGGAAGTGGTGTTGTTGGTTGTAGTGGTGGTGGTGGTAGTTCTGGGAAGTGGTGGTGTTGGTTATAGTGGTTATGGTGGTAGTTCTGGGTAGTGGTGGTGTTGGTTGTAGTGGTGATGGTGGTAGTTCGGGTGGTGGTGGTGTTGGTTGTAGTGGTGATGGTGGTAGTTCTGGGAAGTGGTGGTGTTGGTTGTAGTGGTGATGGTGGTAGTTCTGGGAAGTGGTTTTGTTGGTTGTAGTGGTGATGGTGGTAGTTCTGGGTAGTGGTCGTGATGGTTGTAGTGGTGATGGTGGTAGTTCTGGGAAGTGGTGGTGTTGGTTGTAGTGATGATGGTGGTTGTTCTGGCGAGTGGTGGTGTTGGTTGTAGTGGTGATGGTGGTAGTTCTTGGTAGTGGTGGTGTTGGTTGTAGTGATGATGGTGGTTGTTCTGGGAAGTGGTGGTGCTGGTTGTAGTGGTGATGGGTAGTTCTGGAAAGTGGTGGTGTTGGTTGTAGTGGTGATGGTGGTAGTTCTGGGAAGTGGTGGTGTCGGTTGAAGTGGTGATGGTGGTAGTTCTGGATAGTGGTCGTGTTGGTTGTAGTGGTGATGGTGGTAGTTCTGGGAAGTGGTGGTGTTGGTTGTAGTAGTGGTGGTTGTAGTTCTGGGAAGTGGTGGTGGTGGTTGTAGTGGTGATGGTGGTAGTTCTGGGTAGTGGTCGTGTTGGTTGTAGTGGTGATGGTGGTAGTTCTGGGTAGTGGTGGTGTTGGTTGTAGTGGTGATGGTGGTAGTTCAGGTGGTCGTGGTGTTGGTTGTAGTGATGATGGTGGTAGTTCTGGGTAGTGGTGGTGTTGGTTGTAGTGGTGATGGTGGTAGTTCTGGGAAGTGGTGGTGCTGGTTGTAGTGGTGATGGGTAGTTCTGGGAAGTGGTGGTGTTGGTTGCAGTGGTGATGGTGGTAGTTCTGGGTAGTGGTCGTGTTGGTTGTAGTGGTGATGGTGGTAGTTCTGGGAAGTGGTGGTGTTGGTAGTAGTGATGATGGTGGTTGTTCTGGCGAGTGGTGGTGTTGGTTGAAGTGGTGATGGTGGTAGTTCTGGGTATTGGTGGTGTTGGTTGTAGTGATGATGGTGGTTGTTCTGGGAAGTGGTGGTGCTGGTTGTAGTGGTGATGGGTAGTTCTGGGAAGTGGTGGTGTTGGTTGTAGTGGTGATGGTGGTAGTTCTGGGAAGTGGTGGTGTTGGTTGTAGTGGTGATGGTGGTAGATCTGGGTAGTGGTCGTGTTGGTTGTAGTGGTGATGGTGGTAGTTCTGGGAAGTGGTGGTATTGGCTGTAGTGGTGGTGTTGGTAGTTCGGGTAGAGGTGGTGTTGGTAGTAGTGATGATGGTGGTTGTTCTGGCGAGTGGTGGTGTTGGTTGTAGTGGTGATGGTGGTAGTTCTTGGTAGTGGTGGTGTTTGTTGTAGTGATGATGGTGGTTGTTCTGGGAAGTGGTGGTGCTGTTTGTAGTGGTGATGGGTAGTTCTGGGAAGTGGTGGTGTTGGTTGTAGATGTGATGGTGGTAGTTCTGGGAAGTGGTGGTGTTGGTTGTAGTGGTGATGGTGGTAGTTCTTGGAAGTGGTGGTGTTGGTTGTAGTGGTGATGGTGGTAGTTCTGGATAGTGGTCGTGTTGGTTGTAGAGGTGATGGTGGTAGTTCTGGGAAGTGGTGGTGTTGGTTGTAGTAGTGGTGGTTGTAGTTCTGGGAAGTGGTGGTGGTGGTTGTAGTGGTGATGGTGGTAGTTCTGGGTAGTGGTCGTGTTGGTTGTAGTGGTGATGGTGGTAGTTCTGGGAAGTTGTGGTGTTGGTTGTAGTGGTGATGGTGGTAGTTCTGGGTAGTGGTCGTGTTGGTTGTAGTGATGATGGTGGTAGTTCTGGGAAGTGGTGGTGTTGGTTGTAGTGATGATGGTGGTTGTTCTGGGAAGTGGTGGTGTTGGTTGTAGTGGTGTTGGTGGTAGTTCTGGGTAGAGGTGGTGTTGGCTGTAGTGATGATGGTGTTAGTTCTGGGAAGTGGTGGTGCTGGTTGTAGTGGTGATGGGTAGTTCTGGGAAGTGGTGGTGTTGGTTGTAGTGGTGATGGTGGTAGTTCTGGGAAGTGGTGGTGTTGGTTGTAGTGGTGATGGTGGTAGTTCTTGGAAGTGGTGGTGTTGGTTGTAGTAGTGATGGTGGTAGTTCTGGGAAGTGGTGTTGTTGGCTGTAGTGGTGATGGTGGTAGTTCTGGGAAGTGGTGGTGTTGGTTGTAGTGGTGATGGTGGTAGTTCGGGTGGTGATGGTGTTGGTTGTAGTGGTGATGGTGGTAGTTTTGGGAAGTGGTGGTGTTGGTTGTAGTGATGATGGTGGTAGTTCTGGGTAGTGGTGGTGTTGGTTGTAGTGGTGATGGTGGTAGTTTTGGTGGTCGTGGTGTTGGTTGTAGTGATGATGGTGGTAGTTCTGGGTAGTGGTGGTGTTGGTTGTAGTGATGATGGTGGTTGTCCTGGGAGGTGGTGGTGTTGGTTGTAGTGGTGATGGTGGTAGTGGTGATGGTGGTAGTTCTGGGAAGTGGTGGTGTTGGTTGTAGTGGTGATGGTGGTAATTCTGGGAGTGGTGCTGGTTGTAGTGGTGATCGTGGTAGTTCTGGGAAGTGGTGGTGTTGGTTGTAGTGGTGATGGTTGTAGTTCAGGGAAGTGGTGGTGTTGGTTGTAGTGGTGATGGTAGAGTTTCTGGGAAGTGGTGGTGTTGGTTGTACTGGTGATGGTGGTAGTTCTGGGAAGTGGTGGTATTGGTTGTAGTGGTGATGGTGGTAGTTCTGGGAAGTGGTGGTGTTGGTTATAGTGGTGATGGTGGTAGTTCTGGGTTGTGTTGGTGTTGGTTGTAGTGGTGATGGTGGTAGTTCTGGGAAGTGGTGGTGTTGGTTGTAGTGGTAATGGTGGTAGTTCTGGGAAGTGGTGGTGTTGGTTGTAGTGGTGATGGTGGTTGTTCTGGGAAGTGGTGGTATTGGTTGTAGTGGTGATGGTGGTAGTTCTGGGAAGTGGTGGTGTTGGTTGTAGTGATGATGGTGGTTGTTCTGGGAAGTGGTGTGTGTTGGTTGTAGTGGTGATGGTGGTTGTTCTGGGAAGTGGTGGTGTTGGTTGTAGTGATGATAGTGGTTGTTCTGGGAAGTGTTGTGTATTGGTTGTAGTGGTGATGGTGGTGTTGGTTGTAGTGGTAATGTTGGTAGTTCTGGGAAGTGGTGATGGTGGTAGTTCTGGGAAGTGGTGGTCTTGGTTGTAGTGGTGATGGTGGTAGTTCTGGGAAGTGGTGGTATTGGTTGTAGTGGTGATGGTGGTAGTTCTGGGAAGTGGTGGTGGTGGTTGTAGTGATGATGGTGGTTGTTCTGGGTAGTGGTGGTGTTGGTTGTAGTGGTGATGGTGGTAGTTCTGGGAAGTGGTGGTCTTGGTTGTAGTGATGATGGTGGTTGTTCTGGGTAGTGGTGGTGTTGGTTGTAGTGGTGATGGTGGTAGTTCTGGGAAGTGGTGGTGTTGGTTGTAGTGGTGATGGTGGTATTTCTGGGTAGTGGTGGTGTTGGTTGTAGTGGTGATGGTGGTAGTCCTGGGAAGTGGTGGTGGTGGTTGTAGTGATGATGGTGGTTGTTCTGGGAAGTGGTGGTCTTGGTTGTAGTGGTGATGGTGGTAGTCCAGGGAAGTTGTGGTGGTGGTTGTAGTGATGAAGGTGGTAGTTCTGTGTAGTGGTGTTGTTGGTTGTAGTGTTGATGGTGGTAGTTCTGGGAAGTAGTGTTGTTGGTTGTAGTGGTGATGGTGGTAGTTCTGGGAAGTAGTGTTGTTGGTTGTAGTGGTGATGGTGGTAGTTCTGGGAAGTGGTGGTGTTGTTTGTAGTGGTGATGGTGGTTGTTCTGGGAAGTGGTGGTGTTGGTTGTAGTGATGATGGTGGTAGTTCTGGGTAGTTGTGGTGTTGGTTGTAGTGGTGATGGTGGTAGTTCTGGGAAGTGGTGGTGTTGGTTGTAGTGATGATGGTGGTGCTGTTGGTTGCAGTGGTGATGGTGGTAGTTTTGGGAAGTGGTGGTGTTGGTTGTAGTGGTGATAGTGGTATCTCTGGGAAGTGATCTTGTTGGTTGTAGTGGTGATGGTGGTAGTTCTGGGAAGTGATGGTGTTGGTTGTAGTGGTGATAGTGGTAGTTCTGGGAAGTGGTGGTGGTGGATGTAGTGGTGATGGTGGTAGTTCTGTGTAGTGGTAGTGTTGGTTGTAGTGGTGATGGTGGTAGTTCTAGGAAGTGGTGGTGTTGGTTGTAGTGGTGATGGTGGTAGTTCTGGGAAGTGGTGGTGTTGGTTGTAGTGGTGATGGTGGTAGTTCTGGGAAGTGGTGGTGTTGGTTGTAGTGATGATGGTGGTAGGTCCGGGTAGTGGTGGTGTTGGTTACAGTAGTGACGGTTGTTGTTCCACGAAGTGGTGGTGCTAGTTGTATTGTTGATGGTTGTTGTTCTGGGTAGTGGTGGTGTTGGTTGTAGTGGTGTTGGTGGTAGTTCTGGGAAATGGTGGTTTTGGTTGTAGTGGTGAAGGTGGTATTCTGGGAAGTGGTGGTGTTGGTTGTAGTGGTGATGGTGGTAGTTCTGGGAAGTGGTGGTGTTGGTTGTAGTGATGATGGTGGTAGTTCTGGGTAGTTGTGGTGTTGGTTGTAGTGGTGATGGTGGTAGTTCGGCGAAGTGGTGGTGTTGGTTATAGTAGTGATTGTGGTTGTTCCGGGAAGTGGTGGTGTTGGTTGTAGTGGTGATAGTGGTATTTCTGGGAAGTGGTCTTGTTGGTTGTAGTGGTGATGGTGGTAGTTCTGGGAAGTGGTGGTGTTGGTTGTAGTGGTGATAGTGGTAGTTCGGGGAAGAGGTGGTGGTGGTTGTAGTGGTGATGGTGGTAGTTCTGTGTAGTGGTAGTGTTGGTAGTAGTGGTGATGGTGGTAGTTCTAGGAAGTGGTGGTGTTGGTTGTAGTGGTGATGGTGGCAGTTCTGGGTAGTTGTGGTGTTGGTTATAGTGGTGATGGTGGTAGTTCTGGGAAGTGGTGGTGTTGGTTGTAGTGATGATGGTAGTAGTTCTGGGTAGTGGTGGTGCTGGTTGTGGTGTTGATGGTGGTGGTGGTGATGGTGGTAGCTCTGGGAAGTGGTGGTGTTGGTTGTAGTGGTGATGGTGGTAGTGGTGATGCTGGTAGTTCTGGAAAGTGGTGGTGTTGGTTATAGTGGTGATGGTGGTAGTGGTGATGGTGGTAGTTCTGGGAAGTGGTGGTGTTGGTTGTAGTGGTGATGGTGGTAGTTCTGGGAAGTGGTGGTTTTGGTTGTAGTGGTGATGGTGGTAGTTCTGGGAAGTGGTGGTGTTGGTTGTAGTGGTGATGGTGGTGGTTCTGGGTAGTGGTGGTGTTGGTTGTAGTGGTGATGGTGGTAGTTCTGGGTAGTGGTGGTGTTGGTTGTAGTGATGATGGTGGTTGTCCTGGGAAGTGGTGGTGTTGATTGTAGTAGTGGTGTTGGTAGTTCTGGGAAGTGGTGGTGGTGGTTGTATTGGTGATGGTGCTAGTTCTGGGAAGTAGTGGTGTTGGTTGTAGTGGTGATGTTGGTAGTTCTGTGTAGTGATGGTGTTGGTTGTAGTGTTGATGGTGGTAGTTCTGGGAAGTGGTGGTGTTGGTTGTAGTGGTGATGGTGGTAGTTCTGGGAAGTGGTGGTGTCGGTTGTGGTGGTGATAGAGGTAGTTCTGGGAAGTGGTGGTGTTGGTTGTGGTGGTGATGGGGGGTAGTGGTGATGGGGTAGTTCTGGGAAGTTGTGGTGTTGGTTGTAGTGGTGATGTTGGTAGTTCTGGGAAGTGGTGATGTTGGTTGTGGTGGTGATGGGGGGGGGTCGTAGTGTTGGTGGTAGTTCTGGGTAGTGGTGGTGTTGGTTATAGTGGTGATGGTGGTAGTTCTGGGTTGTGTTGGTGTTGGTTGTAGTGGTGATGGTGGTAGTTCTGGGAAGTGGTGGTGTTGGTTGTAGTGGTAATGGTGGTAGTTCTGGGAAGTGGCGGTGTTGGTTGTAGTGGTGATGGTGGTTGTTCTGGGAAGTGGTGGTATTGGTTGTAGTGGTGATGGTGGTAGTTCTGGGAAGTGGTGGTGTTGGTTGTAGTGATGATGGTGGTTGTTCTGGGAAGTGGTGTGTGTTGGTTGTAGTGGTGATGGTGGTAGTTCTGGCGAGTGGTGGTGTTGGTTGTAGTGGTAATGGTGGTAGTTCTGGGAAGTGGTGGTATTGGTTGTAGTGGTGATGGTGGTAGTTCTGGGAAGTGGTGGTCTTGGTTGTAGTGGTGATGGTGGTAGTTCTGGGAAGTGTTTGTATTGGTTGTAGTGGTGATGGTGGTAGTTCTGGGAAGTGGTGGTGGTGGTTGTAGTGATGATGGTGGTTGTTCTGGGTAGTGGTGGTGTTGGTTGTAGTGCTGATGGTGGTAGTTCTGGGAAGTGGTGGTCTTGGTTGTAGTGGTGATGGTGGTAGCTCTGGGAAGTGGTGGTGTTGGTTGTAGTGGTGATGGTGGTAGTGGTGATGGTGGTAGTTCTGGGAAGTGGTGGTGTTGGTTGTAGTGGTGATGGTGGTGGTTCTGGGTAGTGGTGGTGTTGGTTGTAGTGGTGATGGTGGTAGTTCTGGGTAGTGGTGGTGTTGGTTGTAGTGATGATGCTGGTTGTCCAGGGAAGTGGTGGTGTTGATTGTAGTAGTGATGGTGGTAGTTCTGGGAAGTGGTGGTGGTGGTTGTATTGGTGATGGTGCTAGTTCTGGGAAGTAGTGGTGTTGGTTGTAGTGGTGATGTTGGTAGTTCTGTGTAGTGATGGTGTTGGTTGTAGTGTTGATGGTGGTAGTTCTGGGAAGTGGTGGTGTTGGTTGTAGTGGTGATGGTGGTAGTTCTGGGAAGTGATGGTGTCGGTTGTGGTGGTGATAGAGGTAGTTCTGGGAAGTGGTGGTGTTGGTTGTAGTGATGATGGTAGTTCCGGGTAGTGGTGGTGTTGGTTACAGTAGTGATGGTTGTTGTTCCACGAAGTGGTGGTGCTAGTTGTATTGTTGATGGTTGTTGTTCTGGGTAGTGGTGGTGTTGGTTGTAGTGGTGTTGGTGGTAGTTCTGGGAAATGGTGGTTTTGGTTGTAGTGGTGATGGTGGTATTCTGGGAAGTGGTGGTGTTGGTTGTAGTGGTGATGGTGGTCGTTCTGGGAAGTGGTGGTGTTGGTTGTAGTGATGATGGTGGTAGTTCTGGGTAGTTGTGGTGTTGGTTGTAGTAGTGATGGTGGTAGGTCGGCGAAGTGGTGGTGTTGGTTATAGTAGTGATTGTGGTTGTTCCGGGAAGTGGTGGTGTTGGTTGTAGTGGTGATAGTGGTATTTCTGGGAAGTGGTCTTGTTGGTTGTAGTGGTGATGGTGGTAGTTCTGGGAAGTGGTGGTGTTGGTTGTAGTGGTGATAGTGGTAGTTCGGGGAAGAGGTGGTGGTGGTTGTAGTGGTGATGGTGGTAGTTCTGTGTAGTGTTAGTGTTGGTAGTAGTGGTGATGGTGGTAGTTCTAGGAAGTGGTGGTGTTGGTTGTAGTGGTGATGGTGGTAGTGGTGATGCTGGTAGTTCTGGGAAGTGGTGGTGTTGGTTATAGTGGTGATGGTGGTAGTGGTGATGGTGGTAGTTCTGGGAAGTGGTGGTGTTGGTTAGAGTGGTGATGGTGGTAGTTCTGGGAAGTGGTGGTTTTGGTTGTAGTGGTGATGGTGGTAGTTCTGGGAAGTGGTGGTCGTTGGTTGTAGTGGTGATGGTGGTGGTTCTGGGTAGTGGTGGTGTTGGTTGTAGTGGTGATGGTGGTAGTTCTGGGTAGTGGTGGTGTTGGTTGTAGTGATGATGGTGGTTGTCCTGGGAAGTGGTGGTGTTGATTGTAGTAGTGGTGTTGGTAGTTCTGTGTAGTTATGGTGTTGGTTGTAGTGTTGATGGTGGTAGTTCTGGGAAGTGGTGGTGTTGGTTGTAGTGGTGATGGTGGTAGTTCTGGGAAGTGGTGGTGTCGGTTGTGGTGGTGATAGAGGTAGTTCTGGGAAGTGGTGGTGTTGGTTGTGGTGGTGATGGGGGGTAGTGGTGATGGGGTAGTTCTGGGAAGTTGTGGTGTTGGTTGTAGTGGTGATGTTGGTAGTTCTGGGAAGTGGTGATGTTGGTTGTGGTGGTGATGGGGGGGGGGTAGTAGTGTTGGTGGTATTTCTGGGTAGTGGTGGTGTTGGTTATAGTGGTGATGGTGGTAGTTCTGGGTTGTGTTGGTGTTGGTTGTAGTGGTGATGGTGGTAGTTCTGGGAAGTGGTGGTGTTGGTTGTAGTGGTAATGGTGGTAATTCTGGGAAGTGGTGGTGTTGGTTGTAGTGGTGATTGTGGTTGTTCTGGGAAGAGGTGGTATTGGTTGTAGTGGTGATGGTGGTAGTTCTGGGAAGTGGTGGTGTTGGTTGTAGTGATGATGGTGGTTGTTCTGGGAAGTGGTGTGTGTTGGTTGTAGTGGTGATGGTGGTAGTTCTGGCGAGTGGTGGTGTTGGTTGTAGTGGTAATGGTGGTAGTTCTGGGAAGTGGTGGTATTGGTTGTAGTGGTGATGGTGGTAGTTCTGGGAAGTGGTGGTCTTGGTTGTAGTGGTGATGGTGGTAGTTCTGGGAAGTGTTTGTATTGGTTGTAGTGGTGATGGTGGTAGTTCTGGGAAGTGGTGGTGGTGGTTGTAGTGATGATGGTGGTTGTTCTGGGTAGTGGTGGTGTTGGTTGTAGTGGTGATGGTGGTAGTTCTGGGAAGTGGTGGTCTTGGTTGTAGTGATGATGGTGGTTGTTCTGGGTAGTGGTGGTGTTGGTTGTAGTGGTGATGGTGGTAGTTCTGGGAAGTGGTGGTGTTGGTTGTAGTGGTGATGGTGGTAGTTCTGGGTAGTGGTGGTGTTGGTTGTAGTGGTGATGGTGGTAGTTCTGGGTAGTGGTGGTGTTGGTTGTAGTGGTGATGGTTGTAGTCCTGGGAAGTGGTGGTGTTGGTTGTAGTGGTGATGGTGGTAGTCCTGGGAAGTGGTGGTGGTGGTTGTAGTGATGATGGTGGTTGTTCTGGGAATGGTGGTCTTGGTTGTAGTGGTGATGGTGGTAGTCCAGGGAAGTGGTGGTGGTGGTTGTAGTGATGAAGGTGGTAGTTCTGGGAAGTGGTGGTGTTGGTTGTAGTGGTGATGGTGGTAGTCCTGGGAAGTGGTGGTGGTGGTTATAGTGATGATGGTGGTTGTTCTGGGTAGTGGTGGTGTTGGTTGTAGTGGTGATGGTGGTAGTCCTGGAAAGTGGTGGTGGTGGTTGTAGTGATGATGGTGGTTGTTCTGGGTAGTGGTGGTGTTGGTTGTAGTGGTGATAGTGGAAGTTCTGGGAATTGGTGGTGGTGGTAGTAGTGGTGATGGTGGTAGTTCTGTGTAGTGGTAGTGTTGGTAGTAGTGGTGATGGTGGTAGTTCTAGGAAGTGGTGGTGTTGGTTGTAGTGGTGATGGTGGCAGTTCTGGGTAGTTGTGGTGTTGGTTATAGTGGTGATGGTGGTAGTTCTGGGAAGTGGTGGTGTTGGTTGTAGTGATGATGGTAGTAGTTCTGGGTAGTGGTGGTGCTGGTTGTGGTGTTGATGGTGGTGGTGGTGATGGTGGTAGCTCTGGGAAGTGGTGGTGTTGGTTGTAGTGGTGATGGTGGTAGTGGTGATGCTGGTAGTTCTGGGAAGTGGTGGTGTTGGTTGTAGTGGTGATGGTGGTAGTGGTGATGGTGGTAGTTCTGGGAAGTGGTGGTGTTGGTTGTAGTGGTGATGGTGGTAGTTCTGGGAAGTGGTGGTTTTGGTTGTAGTGGTGATGGTGGTAGTTCTGGGAAGTGGTGGTGTTGGTTGTAGTGGTGATGGTGGTGGTTCTGGGTAGTGGTGGTGTTGGTTGTAGTGGTGATTGTGGTAGTTCTGGGTAGTGGTGGTGTTGGTTGTAGTGCTGATGGTGGTTGTCCTGGGAAGTGGTGGTGTTGATTGTAGTAGTGGTGGTGGTAGTTCTGGGTAGTGGTGGTGGTGGTTGTATTGGTGATGGTGCTAGTTCTGGGAAGTAGTGGTGTTGGTTGTAGTGGTGATGTTGGTAGTTCTGTGTAGTGATGGTGTTGGTTGTAGCGTTGATGGTGGTAGTTCTGGGAAGTGGTGGTGTTGGTTGTAGTGGTGATGGTGGTAGTTCTGGGAAGTGGTGGTGTCGGTTGTGGTGGTGATAGAGGTAGTTCTGGGAAGTGGTGGTGTTGGTTGTAGTGGTGATGTTGGTAGTTCTGGGAAGTGGTGATGTTGGTTGTGGTGGTGATGGGGGGTAGTGGTGATGGGGTAGTTCTGGGGAAGTTGTGGTGTTGGTTGTAGTGGTGATGTTGGTAGTTCTGGGAAGTGGTGATGTTGGTTGTGGTGGTGATGGGAGGGGGGGGGTAGTGGTGTTGGTGGTAGTTCTGGGTAGTGGTGGTGTTGGTTGTAGTGGTGATGGTGGTAGTCCTGTGTTGTGTTGGTGTTGGTTGTAGTGGTGATGGTGGTAGTTCTGGGAAGTGGTGGTGTTGGTTGTAGTGGTAATGGTGGTAGTTCTGGGAAGTGGTGGTGTTGGTTGTAGTGGTGATGGTGGTTGTTCTGGGAAGTGGTGGTGTTGGTTGTAGTGATGATAGTGGTTGTTCTGGGAAGTGTTGTGTGTTGGTTGTAGTGGTGATGGTGGTAGTTCTGGCGAGTGGTGGTGTTGGTTGTAGTGGTAATGGTGGTAGTTCTGGGAAGTGGTGGTATTGGTTGTAGTGGTGATGGTGGTAGTTCTGGGAAGTGGTGGTCTTGGTTGTAGTGGTGATGGTGGTAGTTCTGGGAAGTGGTGGTATTGGTTGTAGTGGTGATGGTGGTAGTTCTGGGAAGTGGTGGTGGTGGTTGTAGTGATGATGGTGGTTGTTCTGGGTAGTGGTGGTGTTGGTTGTAGTGGTGATGGTGGTAGTTCTAGGAAGTGGTGGTCTTGGTTGTAGTGATGATGGTGGTTGTTCTGAGTAGTGGTGGTGTTGGTTGTAGTGGTGATGGTGGTAGTTCTGGGAAGTGGTGGTGTTGGTTGTAGTGGTGATGGTGGTAGTTCTGGGTAGTGGTGGTGTTGATTGTAGTGGTGATGGTGGTAGTTCTGGGTAGTGGTGGTGTTGGTTGTAGTGGTGATGGTTGTAGTCCTGGGAAGTGGTGGTGGTGGTTGTAGTGATGAAGGTGGTAGTTCTGGGAAGTGGTGGTGTTGGTTGTAGTGGTGATGGTGGTAGTCCTGGGAAGTGGTGGTGGTGGTTATAGTGATGATGGTGGTGTTCTGGGTAGTGGTGGTGTTGGTTGTAGTGGTGATAGCGGTAGTCCTGGAAAGTGGTGGTGATGGGGGGTAGTGGCGACGGGGTAGTTCTGGGTAGTTGTGGTGTTGGTTGTAGTGGTGATGTTGGTAGTTCTGGGAAGTGGTGATGTTGGTTGTGGTGGTGATGGGGGGGGGGGGGGTAGTGGTGATGGTAGTAGTTCTGGGAAGTAGTGGTGTTGGTTGTAGTGGTGATGGTGGTAGTTCTGGGTAGTGGTGGTGTTGGTTGTAGTGATGATGGTGGTCGTTCTGGGTAGTGGTGGTGTTGGTTGTAGTAATGATGGTGGTAGTTCTGGGAAGTGGTGGTGTTGGTTGTAGTTGTGATGGTGGTAGTTCTGGGTAGTGTTTGTGTTGGTTGTAGTGGTGATGGTGGTAGTTCTGGGTAGTGGTAGTGTTGGTTGTAGTGATGATGGTGGTTTTTCTGGGAAGTGGTGATGTTGGTTGTAGTGGTGATGGTGGTAGTTCTGGGAAGTGGTGGTGTTGGTTGTAGTGGTGATGGTGGTAGTCCTGGGAAGTGGTGGTGGTGGTTATAGTGATGATGGTGGTTGCTCTGGGTAGTGGTGGTGTTGGTTGTAGTGGTGATGGTGGTAGTCCTGGAAAGTGGTGGTGGTGGTTGTAGTGATGATGGTGGTTGTTCTGGGTAGTGGTGGTGTTGGTTGTAGTGGTGATGGTGGTAGTTCTGGGAAGTAGTAGTGTTGGTTGTAATGATGATGGTGGTAGTTCTGGGAAGTGGTGGTGTTGGTGGTAGTGGTGATGACGGTAGTTCTGTGAAGTGGTGGTGTTGGTTGTAGTGGTGATGGTGGTAGTTCTGGGTGGTTGTGGTGTTCGTTGTAGTGGTGATGGTGGTAGTTCTGGGAAGTGGTGGTGTTTGTTATAGCGGTGATGGTGGTAGTTCTGGGAAGTGGTGGTGTTGGTTGTAGTGGTGATGGTGGTAGTTCTGGGTAGTGGTAGTGTTGGTTGTAGTGGTGATGGTGGTTGTTCTGGGAAGTGGTGGTGTTGGTTGTAGTGGTGATGGTGGTAGTTCTGGGAAGTGGTAGTGTTGGTTGTAGTGGTGATGGTGGTAGTTCTAGGAAGTGGTGGTGTTGGTTGTAGTGGTGATGGTGGTAGTTCTGGGAAGTGGTGGTGTTGGTTGTAGTGGTGATGGTGGTGGTTCTGGGTAGTGGTGGTGTTGGTTGTAGTGGTGATGGTGGTAGTTCTGGGTAGTGGTGGTGTTGGTTGTAGTGATGATGGTGGTTGTCCTGGGAAGTGGTGGTGTTGGTTGTAGTGGTGATGGTGGTAGTTCTGGGAAGTGGTGGTGTCGGTTGTGGTGGTGATGGGGGGTAGTGGTGATGGTGGTAGTTCTGGGTAGTTGTGGTGTTGGTTGTAGTGGTGATGTTGGTAGTTCTGGGAAGTGGTGATGTTGGTTGTGGTGGTGATGGGGGGGGGGGTAGTGGTGATGGTGGTAGTTCTGGGTAGTGGTGGTGTTGGTTATAGTGGTGATGGTGGTAGTTCTGGGTTGTGGTGGTGTTGGTCGTAGTGGTGATGGTGGTAGTTCTGGGAAGTGGTGGTGTTGGTTGTTGTGGTAATGGTGGTAGTTCTGGGAAGTGGTGGTGTTGGTTGTAGTGGTGATGGTGGTAGTCCTGGGAAGTGGTGGTGGTGGTTATAGTGATGATGGTGGTTGCTCTGGGTAGTGGTGGTGTTGGTTGTAGTGGTGATGGTGGTAGTCCTGGAAAGTGGTGGTGGTGGTTGTAGTGATGATGGTGGTTGTTCTGGGTAGTGGTGGTGTTGGTTGTAGTGGTGATGGTGGTAGTTCTGGAAAGTAGTGGTGTTGGTTGTAATGATGATGGTGGTAGTTCTGGGAAGTGGTGGTGTTGGTGGTAGTGGTGATGACGGTAGTTCTGTGAAGTGGTGGTGTTGGTTGTAGTGGTGATGGTGGTAGTTCTGGGTGGTTGTGGTGTTCGTTGTAGTGGTGATGGTGGTAGTTCTGGGAAGTGGTGGTGTTTGTTATAGCGGTGATGGTGGTAGTTCTGGGAAGTGGTGGTGTTGGTTGTAGTGTTGATGGTGGTAGTTCTGGGTAGTGGTAGTGTTGGTTGTAGTGGTGATGGTGGTTGTTCTGGGAAGTGGTGGTGTTGGTTGTAGTGGTGATGGTGGTAGTTCTGGGAAGTGGTAGTGTTGGTTGTAGTGGTGATGGTGGTAGTTCTAGGAAGTGGTGGTGTTGGTTGTAGTGGTGATGGTGGTAGTTCTGGGAAGTGGTGGTGTTGGTTGTAGTGGTGATGGTGGTGGTTCTGGGTAGTGGTGGTGTTGGTTGTAGTGGTGATGGTGGTAGTTCTGGGTAGTGGTGGTGTTGGTTGTAGTGATGATGGTGGTTGTCCTGGGAAGTGGTGGTGTTGGTTGTAGTGGTGATGGTGGTAGTTCTGGGAAGTGGTGGTGTCGGTTGTGGTGGTGATAGGGGGTAGTGGTGATGGTGGTAGTTCTGGGTAGTTGTGGTGTTGGTTGTAGTGGTGATGTTGGTAGTTCTGGGAAGTGGTGATGTTGGTTGTGGTGGTGATGGGGGGGGGGGTAGTGGTGATGGTGGTAGTTCTGGGTAGTGGTGGTGTTGGTTATAGTGGTGATGGTGGTAGTTCTGGGTTGTGGTGGTGTTGGTCGTAGTGGTGATGGTGGTAGTTCTGGGAAGTGGTGGTGTTGGTTGTTGTGGTAATGGTGGTAGTTCTGGGAAGTGGTGGTGTTGGTTGTAGTGGTGATGGTGGTAGTTCTGGGAAGTGGTGGTGTTGGTTGTAGTGATGATGGTGGTTGTCCTGAGAAGTGGTGGTGTTGGTTGTAGTGGTGATGGGGTTGTTCTGGGAAGTGGTGGTATTGGTTGTAGTGGTGATGGTGGTAGTTCTGGGAAGTGGTGGTGTTGGTTGTAGTGGTGATGGTGGTAGTTCTGGGAAGTGGTGTGTGTTGGTTGTAGTGGTGATGGGGTTGTTCTGGGAAGTGGTGGTGTTGGTGGTAGTGGTGATGGTGATGGTGGTAGTTCTGGGAAGTGGTGGTATCGGTTGTGGTGGTGATAGAGGTAGTTCTGGGAAGTGGTGGTGTTGGTCGTGGTGGTGATGGGGGTAGTTCTGGGTAGTGGTGGTGTTGGTTGCAGTGGTGATGGTGGTAGTTCTGGGTAGTTGTGGTGTGGGTTATAGTGGTGATGGTGGTAGTTCTGAGAACTGGTGGTGTTGGTTGTAGTGATGATGGTAGTAGTTCTGGGAAGTGTTTGTGTTGGTTGTAGTGGTGATGGTGGTAGTTCTGGGTAGTGGTGGTGTTGGTTGTAGTGGTGATGGTGGTCGTTCTGGGTAGTGGTGGTGTTGGTTGTAGTAATGATGGTGGTAGTTCTGGGAAGTGGTGGTGTTGGTTGTAGTGGTGATGGTGGTAGTTCTGGGAAGTGTTTGTGTTGGTTGTAGTGGTGATGGTGGTAGTTCTGGGTAGTGGTAGTGTTGGTTGTAGTGATGATGGTGGTTGTTCTGGGAAGTGGTGGTGTTGGTTGTAGTGGTGATGGTGGTATTCCTGGGAAGTGGTGGTGTTCGTTGTAGTGGTGATGGTGGTAGTTCTGGGAAGTGGTGGTGTTTGTTATAGCGGTGATGGTGGTAGTTCTGGGAAGTGGTGGTGTTGGTTGTAGTGGTGATGGTGGTAGTTCTGGGTAGTGGTAGTGTTGGTTGTAGTGATGATGGTGGTTGTTCTGGGAAGTGGTGGTGTTGGTTGTAGTGGTGATGGTGGTAGTTCTGGGTGGTTGTGGTGTTCGTTGTAGTGGTGATGGTGGTAGTTCTGGGAAGTGGTGGTGTTTGTTATAGCGGTGATGGTGGTAGTTCTGGGAAGTGGTGGTGTTGGTTGTAGTGGTGATGGTGGTAGTTCTGGGTAGTGGTAGTGTTGGTTGTAGTGGTGATGGTGGTTGTTCTGGGAAGTGGTGGTGTTGGTTGTAGTGGTGATGGTGGTAGTTCTGGGAAGTGGTAGTGTTGGTTGTAGTGGTGATGGTGGTAGTTCTAGGAAGTGGTGGTGTTGGTTGTAGTGGTGATGGTGGTAGTTCTGGGAAGTGGTGGTGTTGGTTGTAGTGGTGATGGTGGTGGTTCTGGGTAGTGGTGGTGTTGGTTGTAGTGGTGATGGTGGTAGTTCTGGGTAGAGGTGGTGTTGGTTGTAGTGATGATGGTGGTTGTCCTGGGAAGTGGTGGTGTTGGTTGTAGTGGTGATGGTGGTAGTTCTGGGAAGTGGTGGAGTCGGTTGTGGTGGTGATGGGGGGTAGTGGTGATGGTGGTAGTTCTGGGTAGTTGTGGTGTTGGTTGTAGTGGTGATGTTGGTAGTTCTGGGAAGTGGTGATGTTGGTTGTGGTGGTGATGGGGGGGGGGGGGTAGTGGTGATGGTGGTAGTTCTGGGTAGTGGTGGTGTTGGTTATAGTGGTGATGGTGGTAGTTCTGGGTTGTGGTGGTGTTGGTCGTAGTGGTGATGGTGGTAGTTCTGGGAAGTGGTGGTGTTGGTTGTTGTGGTAATGGTGGTAGTTCTGGGAAGTGGTGGTGTTGGTTGTAGTGGTGATGGTGGTAGTTCTGGGAAGTGGTGGTGTTGGTTGTAGTGATGATGGTGGTTGTCCTGGGAAGTGGTGGTGTTGGTTGTAGTGGTGATGGGGTTGTTCTGGGAAGTGGTGGTATTGGTTGTAGTGGTGATGGTGGTAGTTCTGGGAAGTGGTGGTGTTGGTTGTAGTGGTGATGGTGGTAGTTCTGGGAAGTGGTGTGTGTTGGTTGTAGTGGTGATGGGGTTGTTCTGGGAAGTGGTGGTGTTGGTGGTAGTGGTGATGGTGATGGTGGTAGTTCTGGGAAGTGGTGGTATCGGTTGTGGTGGTGATAGAGGTAGTTCTGGGAAGTGGTGGTGTTGGTCGTGGTGGTGATGGGGGTAGTTCTGGGTAGTGGTGGTGTTGGTTGCAGTGGTGATGGTGGTAGTTCTGGGTAGTTGTGGTGTGGGTTATAGTGGTGATGGTGGTAGTTCTGAGAACTGGTGGTGTTGGTTGTAGTGATGATGGTAGTAGTTCTGGGAAGTAGTGGTGTTGGTTGTAGTGGTGATGGTGGTAGTTCTGGGTAGTGGTGGTGTTGGTTGTAGTGGTGATGGTGGTCGTTCTGGGTAGTGGTGGTGTTGGTTGTAGTAATGATGGTGGTAGTTCTGGGAAGTGGTGGTGTTGGTTGTAGTGGTGATGGTGGTAGTTCTGGGTAGTGTTTGTGTTGGTTGTAGTGGTGATGGTGGTCGTTCTGGGTAGTGGTGGTGTTGGTTGTAGTAATGATGGTGGTAGTTCTGGGAAGTGGTGGTGTTGGTTGTAGTGGTGATGGTGGTAGTTCTGGGTAGTGTTTGTGTTGGTTGTAGTGGTGATGGTGGTAGTGCTGGGTAGTGGTAGTGTTGGTTGTAGTGATGATGGTGGTTGTTCTGGGAAGTGGTGGTGTTGGTTGTAGTGGTGATGGTGGTATTCCTGGGAAGTGGTGGTGTTCGTTGTAGTGGTGATGGTGGTAGTTCTGGGAAGTGGTGGTGTTTGTTATAGCGGTGATGGTGGTAGTTCTGGGAAGTGGTGGTGTTGGTTGTAGTGGTGATGGTGGTAGTTCTGGGTAGTGGTAGTGTTGGTTGTAGTGATGATGGTGGTTGTTCTGGGAAGTGGTGGTGTTGGTTGTAGTGGTGATGGTGGTAGTTCTGGGTGGTTGTGGTGTTCGTTGTAGTGGTGATGGTGGTAGTTCTGGGAAGTGGTGGTGTTTGTTATAGCGGTGATGGTGGTAGTTCTGGGAAGTGGTGGTGTTGGTTGTAGTGGTGATGGTGGTAGTTCTGGGTAGTGGTAGTGTTGGTTGTAGTGGTGATGGTGGTTGTTCTGGGAAGTGTTGGTGTTGGTTGTAGTGGTGATGGTGGTAGTTCTGGGAAGTGGTAGTGTTGGTTGTAGTGGTGATGGTGGTAGTTCTAGGAAGTGGTGGTGTTGGTTGTAGTGGTGATGGTGGTAGTTCTGGGAAGTGGTGGTGTTGGTTGTAGTGGTGATGGTGGTGGTTCTGGGTAGTGGTGGTGTTGGTTGTAGTGGTGATGGTGGTAGTTCTGGGTAGTGGTGGTGTTGGTTGTAGTGATGATGGTGGTTGTCCTGGGAAGTGGTGGTGTTGGTTGTAGTGGTGATGGTGGTAGTTCTGGGAAGTGGTGGTGTCGGTTGTGGTGGTGTCGGTTGTGGTGGTGATGGGGGGTAGTGGTGATGGTGGTAGTTCTGGGTAGTTGTGGTGTTGGTTGTAGTGGTGATGTTGGTAGTTCTGGGAAGTGGTGATGTTGGTTGTGGTGGTGATGGGGGGGGGGGGGGGTAGTGGTGATGGTGGTAGTTCTGGGTAGTGGTGGTGTTGGTTATAGTGGTGATGGTGGTAGTTCTGGGTTGTGGTGGTGTTGGTCGTAGTGGTGATGGTGGTAGTTCTGGGAAGTGGTGGTGTTGGTTGTTGTGGTAATGGTGGTAGTTCTGGGAAGTGGTGGTGTTGGTTGTAGTGGTGATGGTGGTAGTTCTAGGAAGTGGTGGTCTTGGTTGTAGTGATGATGGTGGTTGTTCTGAGTAGTGGTGGTGTTGGTTGTAGTGGTGATGGTGGCAGTTCTGGGAAGTGGTGGTGTTGGTTGTAGTGGTGATGGTGGTAGTTCTGGGAAGTGGTGGTATTGGTTGTAGTGGTGATGGTGGTAGTTCTGGGAAGTGGTGGTGGTGGTTGTAGTGATGATGGTGGTTGTTCTGGGTAGTGGTGGTGTTGGTTGTAGTGGTGATGGTGGCAGTTCTGGGAAGTGGTGGTGTTGGTTGTAGTGGTGATGGTGGTAGTTCTAGGAAGTGGTGGTCTTGGTTGTAGTGATGATGGTGGTTGTTCTGAGTAGTGGTGGTGTTGGTTGTAGTGGTGATGGTGGTAGTTCTGGGAAGTGGTGGTGTTGGTTGTAGTGGTGATGGTGGTAGTTCTGGGTAGTGGTGGTGTTGATTGTAGTGGTGATGGTGGTAGTTCTGGGTAGTGGTGGTGTTGGTTGTAGTGGTGATGGTTGTAGTCCTGGGAAGTGGTGGTGGTGGTTGTAGTGATGAAGGTGGTAGTTCTGGGAAGTGGTGGTGTTGGTTGTAGTGGTGATGGTGGTAGTCCTGGGAAGTGGTGGTGGTGGTTATAGTGATGATGGTGGTGTTCTGGGTAGTGGTGGTGTTGGTTGTAGTGGTGATAGCGGTAGTCCTGGAAAGTGGTGGTGGTGGTTGTAGTGATGATGGTGGTTGTTCTGGGTAGTGGTGGTGTTGGTTGTAGTGGTGATGGTGGTAGTTCTGGGTAGTGGTGGTGTTGGTTGTAGTGGTGATGGTGGTAGTTCTGGGAAGTGGTGGTGTTGGTTGTAGTGGTGATGGTGGTAGTTCTGGGAAGTAGTGGTGTTGGTTGTAATGATGATGGTGGTAGTTCTGGGAAGTGGTGGTGTTGGTGGTAGTGGTGATGACGGTAGATCTGTGAAGTGGTGGTGTTGGTTGTAGTGGTGATGGTGGTAGTTCTGGGTGGTTGTGGTGTCTGTTATAGTGGTGATGGTGTTTGTTCTGGGAAGTGGTGGTGTTGGTTGTAGTGATGATAGTGGTTGTTCTGGGAAGTGGTGGTGTTGGTTGTAGTGGTGACGGTGGTAGTTCTGGGAAGTGGTAGTGTTGGTTGTAGTGGTGATGGTGGTAGTTCTGGGAAGTGGTGGTGTTGGTTGTAGTGATGATGGTGGTAGTTCTGGGTAGTGGTGGTGTTGGTGGTAGTGGTGATGGTGGTAGTTCTGGGAAGTGGTAGTGTTGGTTGTAGTGATGATGGTGGTAGTTCTAGGAAGTGGTGGTGTTGGTTGTAGTGGTGATGGTGGGAGTTCTGGGAAGTGGTGGTGTTGGTTGTAGTCGTGATGGTAGTGGTTCCGGGGAGTGGTGGTGTTGGTTGTAGTGGTCATGGTGGTAGTTCTGGGTAGTGGTGGTGTTGGTTGTAGTGATGATGGTGGTTGTCCTGGGAAGTGGTAGTGTTGATTGTATTGGTGATGGTGGTAGTTGTGGGAAGTAGTGGTGTTGGTTGTAGTGGTGATGGTGGTAGTTCTGTGTAGTGGTGGTGTTGGTTGTAGTGGTGATGGTGGTAGTACTGGGAAGTGGTGGTGTCGGTTTTGGTGGTGATAGAGGTAGTTCTGGGAAGTGGTGGTGTTGGTTGTGGTGGTGATGGGGGGTAGTGGCGATGGGGTAGTTCTGGGTAGTTGTGGTGTTGGTTGTAGTGGTGATGTTGGTAGTTCTGGGAAGTGGTGATGTTGGTTGTGGTGGTGATGGGGGGGGGGTAGTGGTGATGGTAGTAGTTCTGGGAAGTAGTGGTGTTGGTTGTAGTGGTGATGGTGGTAGTTCTGGGTAGTGGTGGTGTTGGTTGTAGTGATGATGGTGGTCGTTCTGGGTAGTGGTGGTGTTGGTTGTAGTAATGATGGTGGTAGTTCTGGGAAGTGGTGGTGTTGGTTGTAGTTGTGATGGTGGTAGTTCTGGGTAGTGTTTGTGTTGGTTGTAGTGGTGATGGTGGTAGTTCTGGGTAGTGGTAGTGTTGGTTGTAGTGATGATGGGGGTTTTTCTGGGAAGTGGTGGTGTTGGTTGTAGTGGTGATGGTGGTAGTTCTGGGAAGTGGTGGTTTTGGTTGTAGTGGTGATGGTGGTAGTCCTGGGAAGTGGTGGTGGTGGTTATAGTGATGATGGTGGTTGCTCTGGGTAGTGGTGGTGTTGGTTGTAGTGGTGATGGTGGTAGTCCTGGAAAGTGGTGGTGGTGGTTGTAGTGATGATGGTGGTTGTTCTGGGTAGTGGTGGTGTTGGTTGTAGTGGTGATGGTGGTAGTTCTGGGAAGTAGTGGTGTTGGTTGTAATGATGATGGTGGTAGTTCTGGGAAGTGGTGGTGTTGGTGGTAGTGGTGATGACGGTAGTTCTGTGAAATGGTGGTGTTGGTTGTAGTGGTGATGGTGGTAGTTCTGGGTGGTTGTGGTGTTCGTTGTAGTGGTGGTGGTGGTAGTTCTGGGAAGTGGTGGTGTTTGTTATAGCGGTGATGGTGGTAGTTCTGGGAAGTGGTGGTGTTGGTTGTAGTGGTGATGGTGGTAGTTCTGGGTAGTGGTAGTGTTGGTTGTAGTGGTGATGGTGGTTGTTCTGGGAAGTGGTGGTGTTGGTTGTAGTGGTGATGGTGGTAGTTCTGGGAAGTGGTAGTGTTGGTTGTAGTGGTGATGGTGGTAGTTCTAGGAAGTGGTGGTGTTGGTTGTAGTGGTGATGGTGGTAGTTCTGGGAAGTGGTGGTGTTGGTTGTAGTGGTGATGGTGGTGGTTCTGGGTAGTGGTGGTGTTGGTTGTAGTGGTGATGGTGGTAGTTCTGGGTAGTGGTGGTGTTGGTTGTAGTGATGATGGTGGTTGTCCTGGGAAGTGGTGGTGTTGGTTGTAGTCGTGATGGTGGTAGTTCTGGGAAGTGGTGGTGTCGGTTGTGGTGGTGATGGGGGGTAGTGGTGATGGTGGTAGTTCTGGGTAGTTGTGGTGTTGGTTGTAGTGGTGATGTTGGTAGTTCTGGGAAGTGGTGATGTTGGTTGTGGTGGTGATGGGGGGGGGGGGTAGTGGTGATGGTGGTAGTTCTGGGTAGTGGTGGTGTTGGTTATAGTGGTGATGGTGGTAGTTCTGGGTTGTGGTGGTGTTGGTCGTAGTGGTGATGGTGGTAGTTCTGGGAAGTGGTGGTGTTGGTTGTTGTGGTAATGGTGGTAGTTCTGGGAAGTGGTGGTGTTGGTTGTAGTGGTGATGGTGGTAGTTCTGGGAAGTGGTGTTGTTGGTTGTAGTGATGATGGTGGTTGTCCTGGGAAGTGGTGGTGTTGGTTGTAGTGGTGATGGGGTTGTTCTGGGAAGTGGTGGTATTGGTTGTAGTGGTGATGGTGGTAGTTCTGGGAAGTGGTGGTGTTGGTTGTAGTGGTGATGGTGGTAGTTCTGGGAAGTGGTGTGTGTTGGTTGTAGTGGTGATGGGGTTGTTCTGGGAAGTGGTGGTGTTGGTGGTAGTGGTGATGGTGATGGTGGTAGTTCTGGGAAGTGGTGGTATCGGTTGGGGTGGTGATAGAGGTAGTTTTGGGAGGGAAGTGGTGGTGTTGGTCGTGGTGGTGATGGGGGTAGTTCTGGGTAGTGGTGGTGTTGGTTGCAGTGGTGATGGTGGTAGTTCTGGGTAGTTGTGGTGTGGGTTATAGTGGTGATGGTGGTAGTTCTGAGAACTGGTGGTGTTGGTTGTAGTGATGATGGTAGTAGTTCTGGGAAGTAGTGGTGTTGGTTGTAGTGGTGATGGTGGTAGTTCTGGGTAGTGGTGGTGTTGGTTGTAGTGGTGATGGTGGTCGTTCTGGGTAGTGGTGGTGTTGGTTGTAGTAATGATGGTGGTAGTTCTGGGAAGTGGTGGTGTTGGTTGTAGTGGTGATGGTGGTAGTTCTGGGTAGTGTTTGTGTTGGTTGTAGTGGTGATGGTGGTCGTTCTGGGTAGTGGTGGTGTTGGTTGTAGTAATGATGGTGGTAGTTCTGGGAAGTGGTGGTGTTGGTTGTAGTGGTGATGGTGGTAGTTCTGGGTAGTGTTTGTGTTGGTTGTAGTGGTGATGGTGGTAGTTCTGGGTAGTGGTAGTGTTGGTTGTAGTGATGATGGTGGTTGTTCTGGGAAGTGGTGGTGTTGGCTGTAGTGGTGATGGTGGTATTCCTGGGAAGTGGTGGTGTTCGTTGTAGTGGTGATGGTGGTAGTTCTGGGAAGTGGTGGTGTTTGTTATAGCGGTGATGGTGGTAGTTCTGGGAAGTGGTGGTGTTGGTTGTAGTGGTGATGGTGGTAGTTCTGGGTAGTGGTAGTGTTGGTTGTAGTGATGATGGTGGTTGTTCTGGGAAGTGGTGGTGTTGGTTGTAGTGGTGATGGTGGTAGTTCTGGGTGGTTGTGGTGTTCGTTGTTGTGGTGATGGTGGTAGTTCTGGGAAGTGGTGGTGTTTGTTATAGCGGTGATGGTGGTAGTTCTGGGAAGTGGTGGTGTTGGTTGTAGTGATGATGGTGGTAGTTCTGGGTAGTGGTAGTGTTGGTTGTAGTGGTGATGGTGGTTGTTCTGGGAAGTGGTGGTGTTGGTTGTAGTGGTGATGGTGGTAGTTCTGGGAAGTGGTAGTGTTGGTTGTAGTGGTGATGGTGGTAGTTCTAGGAAGTGGTGGTGTTGGTTGTAGTGGTGATGGGGTAGTTCTGGGAAGTGGTGGTGTTGGTTGTAGTGGTGATGGTGGTGGTTCTGGGTAGTGGTGGTGTTGGTTGTAGTGGTGAGGGTGGTAGTTCTGGGTAGTGGTGGTGTTGGTTGTAGTGATGATGGTGGTTGTCCTGGAAAGTGGTGGTGTTGGTTGTAGTGGTGATGGTGGTAGTTCTGGGAAGTGGTGGTGTCGGTTGTGGTGGTGATGGGGGGTAGTGGTGATGGTGGTAGTTCTGGGTAGTTGTGGTGTTGGTTGTAGTGGTGATGTTGGTAGTTCTGGGTAGTGGTGGTGTTGGTTGTAGTGGTGATGGTGGTAGTTCTGGGTTGTGGTGGTGTTGGTTGTAGTGGTGATGGTGGTAGTTCTGGGAAGTGGTGGTGTTGGTTGTTGTGGTAATGGTGGTAGTTCTGGGAAGTGGTGGTGTTGGTTGTAGTGGTGATGGTGGTAGTTCTGGGAAGTGGTGGTGTTGGTTGTAGTGGTGATGGGGTTGTTCTGGGAAGTGGTGGTATTGGTTGTAGTGGTGATGGTGGTAGTTCTGGGAAGTGGTGGTGTTGGTTGTAGTGGTGATGGTGGTAGTTCTGGGAAGTGGTGTGTGTTGGTTGTAGTGGTGTTGGGGTTGTTCTGGGAAGTGGTGGTGTTGGTGGTAGTGGTGATGGTGGTAGTTCTGGGAAGTGGTGGTATCGGTTGTGGTGGTGATAGAGGTAGTTCTGGGAGTGGTGGTGTTGGTCGTGGTGGTGATGGTGGTAGTTCTGGGTAGTGTTTGTGTTGGTTGTAGTGGTGATGGTGGTCGTTCTGGGTAGTGGTGGTGTTGGTTGTAGTAATGATGGTGGTAGTTCTGGGAAGTGGTGGTGTTGGTTGTAGTGGTGATGGTGGTAGTTCTGGGTAGTGTTTGTGTTGGTTGTAGTGGTGATGGTGGTAGTTCTGGGTAGTGGTAGTGTTGGTTGTAGTGATGATGGTGGTTGTTCTGGGAAGTTGTGGTGTTGGTTGTAGTGATGACGGTGGTATTCCTGGGAAGTGGTGGTGTTCGTTGTAGTGGTGGTGGTGGTAGTTCTGGGAAGTGGTGGTGTTGGTTGTAGTGGTGATGATGGTTGTTCTGGGAAGTGGTGGTGCTGGTTGTAGTGGTGATGGGTAGGTCTGGGAAGTGGTGGTGTTGGTTGAAGTGGTGATGGTGGTTGTTCTGGGAATTGGTGGTGTTGGTTGTAGTGGTGATGATGGTTGTTTTGTGAAGTGGTTGTGCTGGTTGTAGTGGTGATGGGTAGTTCTGGGAAGTGGTGGTGTTGGTTGTAGTGGTGATGGTGGTAGTTCTGGGAAGTGGTGGTATTGGTTGTAGTGGTGATGGTGGTAGTTCTGGGAAGTGGTGGTGTTGGTAGTAGTGATGATGTTGGTTGTTCTGGCGAGTGGTGGTGTTTGTTGTAGTGGTGATGGTGGTAGTTCTTGGCAGTGGTGGTGTTGGTTGTAGTGATGATGGTGGTTGTTCTGGGAAGTGGTGGTGCTAGTTGTAGTGGTGATGGGTAGTTCTGGGAAGTGGTGGTGTTGGTTGTAGTGGTGATGGTGGTAGTTCTGGGAAGTGGTGGTGTTGGTTGTAGTGGTGATGGTGGTAGTTCTGGATAGTGGTCGTGTTGGTTGTAGTGGTGATGGTGGTAGTTCTGGGAAGTGGTGGTGTTGGTTGTAGTAGTGGTGGTTGTAGTTCTGGGAAGTGGTGGTGGTGGTTGTAGTGGTGATGGTGGTAGTTCTGGGTAGTGGTCGTGTTGGTTGTAGTGGTGATGGTGGTAGTTCTGGGAAGTTGTGGTGTTGGTTGTAGTGGTGATGGTGGTAGTTCTGGGTAGTGGTCGTGTTGGTTGTAGTGATGATGGTGGTAGTTCTGGGAAGTGGTGGTGTTGGTTGTAGTGATGATGGTGGTTGTTCTGGGAAGTGGTGGTGTTGGTTGTAGTGGTGTTGGTAGTAGTTCTGGGTAGTGGTGGTGTTGGCTGTAGTGATGATGGTGGTAGTTCTGGGAAGTGGTGGTGCTGGTTGTAGTAGTGATGGTGGTAGTTCTGGGAAGTGGTGTTGTTGGTTGTAGTGGTGGTGGTGGTAGTTCTGGGAAGTGGTGGTGTTGGTTGTAGTGGTGATGGTGGTAGTTCTAGGAAGTGGTGGTGTTGGTTGTAGTGGTGATGGGGTAGTTCTGGGAAGTGGTGGTGTTGGTTGTAGTGGTGATGGTGGTGGTTCTGGGTAGTGGTGGTGTTGGTTGTAGTGGTGAGGGTGGTAGTTCTGGGTAGTGATGATGGTGGTTGTCCTGGGAAGTGGTGGTGTTGGTTGTAGTGGTGATGGGGGGTAGTGGTGATGGTGGTAGTTCTGGGTAGTTGTGGTGTTGGTTGTAGTGGTGATGTTGGTAGTTCTGGGAAGTGGTGATGTTGGTTGTGGTGGTGATGGGGGGGGGGGGGGGGTAGTGGTGATGGTGGTAGTTCTGGGTAGTGGTGGTGTTGGTTATAGTGGTGATGGTGGTAGTTCTGAGTAGTGGTGGTGTTGGTTGTAGTGGTGATGGTAGTAGTTCTGGGTTGTGGTGGTGTTGGTTGTAGTGGTGATGGTGGTAGTTCTGGGAAGTGGTGGTGTTGGTTGTTGTGGTAATGGTGGTAGTTCTGGGAAGTGGTGGTGTTGGTTGTAGTGGTGATGGTGGTAGTTCTGGGAAGTGGTGGTGTTGGTTTTAGTGGTGATGGGGTTGTTCTGGGAAGTGGTGGTATTGGTTGTAGTGGTGATGGTGGTAGTTCTGGGAAGTGGTGGTGTTGGTTGTAGTGGTGATGGTGGTAGTTCTGGGAAGTGGTGTGTGTTGGTTGTAGTGGTGTTGGGGTTGTTCTGGGAAGTGGTGGTGTTGGTGGTAGTGGTGATGGTGGTAGTTCTGGGAAGTGGTGGTATCGGTTGTGGTGGTGATAGAGGTAGTTCTGGGAGTGGTGGTGTTGGTCGTGGTGGTGATGGTGGTAGTTCTGGGTAGTGTTTGTGTTGGTTATAGTGGTGATGGTGGTCGTTCTGGGTAGTGGTGGTGTTGGTTGTAGTAATGATGGTGGTAGTTCTGGGAAGTGGTGGTGTTGGTTGTAGTGGTGATGGTGGTAGTTCTGGGTAGTGTTTGTGTTGGTTGTAGTGGTGATGGTGGTAGTTCTGGGTAGTGGTAGTGTTGGTTGTAGTGATGATGGTGGTTGTTCTGGGAAGTGGTGGTGTTGGTTGTACTGGTGATGGTGGTATTCCTGGGAAGTGGTGGTGTTCGTTGTAGTGGTGGTGGTGGTAGTTCTGGGAAGTGGTGGTGTTGGTTGTAGTGGTGATGATGGTTGTTCTGGGAAGTGGTGGTGCTGGTTGTAGTGGTGATGGGTAGTTCTGGGAAGTGGTGGTGTTGGTTGTAGTGGTGATGGTGGTTGTTCTGGGAATTGGTGGTGTTGGTTGTAGTGGTGATGATGGTTGTTTTGTGAAGTGGTGGTGCTGGTTGTAGTGGTGATGGGTAGTTCTGGGAAGTGGTGGTGTTGGTTGTAGTGGTGATGGTGGTAGTTCTGGGAAGTGGTGGTATTGGTTGTAGTGGTGATGGTGGTAGTTCTGGGAAGTGGTGGTGTTGGTAGTAGTGATGATGTTGGTTGTTCTGGCGAGTGGTGGTGTTGGTTGTAGTGGTGATGGTGGTAGTTCTTGGCAGTGGTGGTGTTGGTTGTAGTGATGATGGTGGTTGTTCTGGGAAGTGGTGGTGCTAGTTGTAGTGGTGATGGGTAGTTCTGGGAAGTGGTGGTGTTGGTTGTAGTGGTGATGGTGGTAGTTCTGGGAAGTGGTGGTGTTGGTTGTAGTGGTGATGTTGGTAGTTCTTGGAAGTGGTGGTGTTGGTTGTAGTGGTGATGGTGGTAGTTCTGGATAGTGGTCGTGTTGGTTGTAGTGGTGATGGTGGTAGTTCTGGGAAGTGGTGGTGTTGGTTGTAGTAGTGGTGGTTGTAGTTCTGGGAAGTGGTGGTGGTGGTTGTAGTGGTGATGGTGGTAGTTCTGGGTAGTGGTCGTGTTGGTTGTAGTGGTGATGGTGGTAGTTCTGGGAAGTTGTGGTGTTGGTTGTAGTGGTGATGGTGGTAGTTCTGGGTAGTGGTCGTGTTGGTTGTAGTGATGATGGTGGTAGTTCTGGGAAGTGGTGGTGTTGGTTGTAGTGATGATGGTGGTTGTTCTGGGAAGTGGTGGTGTTGGTTGTAGTGGTGTTGGTAGTAGTTCTGGGTAGTGGTGGTGTTGGCTGTAGTGATGATGGTGGTAGTTCTGGGAAGTGGTGGTGCTGGTTGTAGTAGTGATGGTGGTAGTTCTGGGAAGTGGTGTTGTTGGTTGTAGTGGTGGTGGTGGTAGTTCTGGGAAGTGGTGGTGTTGGTTATAGTGGTGATGGTGGTAGTTCTGGTTAGTGGTGGTGTTGGTTGTAGTGGTGATGGTGGTAGTTCTGGTGGTGGTGGTGTTGGTTGTAGTGGTGATGGTGGTAGTTCTGGGAAGTGGTGGTGTTGGTTATAGTGATGATGGTGGTAGTTTTGGGTAGTGGTGGTGTTGGTTGTAGTGGTGATGGTGGTAGTTCGGGTGGTCGTGGTGTTGGTTGTAGTGATGATGGTGGTAGTTCTGGGTAGTGGTGGTGTTGGTTGTAGTGGTGATGGTGTTAGTTCTGGGAAGTGGTGGTGTTGGTTGTAGTGGTGATGGGTAGTTCTGGGAAGTGGTGGTGTTGGTTGTAGTCGTGATGGTGGTAGATCTGGGAAGTGGTTTTGTTGGTTGTAGTGGTGATGGTCTTAGTTCTGGGTAGTGGTCGTGATGGTTGTAGTGGTGATGTTGGTAGTTCTGGAAAGTGGTGGTGTTGGTTGTAGTGATGATGGTGGTTGTTCTGGGAAGTGGTGGTGCTGGTTGTAGTGGTGATGGGTAGTTCTGGGAAGTGGTGGTGTTGGTCGTGGTGGTGATGGGGCTAGTTCTGGGAAGTGGTGGTGTTGGTTGTAGTGGTGATGGTGGTAGTTCTGGGTAGTTGTGGTGTGGGTTATAGTGGTGATGGTGGTAGTTCTGAGAACTGGTGGTGTTGGTTGTAGTGATGATGGTAGTAGTTCTGGGAAGTAGTGGTGTTGGTTGTAGTGGTGATGGTGGTAGTTCTGGGTAGTGTTTGTGTTGGTTGTAGTGGTGATGGTGGTAGTTCTGGGTAGTGGTGGTGTTGGTTGTAGTGATGATGGTGGTCGTTCTGGGTAGTGGTGGTGTTGGTTGTAGTAATGATGGTGGTAGTTCTGGGAAGTGGTGGTGTTGGTTGTATTGGTGATGGTGGTAGTTCTGGGTAGTGTTTGTGTTGGTTGCAGTGGTGATGGTGGTAGTTCTGGGTAGTGGTGGTGTTGGTTGTAGTGATGATGGTGGTTGTTCTGGGAAGTGGTGGTGTTGGTTCTAGTGGTGATGGTGGTATTCCTGGGAAGTGGTGGTGTTCGTTGTAGTGGTGATGGTGGTTGTTCTGGGAAGTGGTGGTGTTGGTTGTAGTGGTGATGGTGGTTGTTCTGGGAAGTGGTGGTGCTGGTTGTAGTGGTGATGGGTAGTTCTGGGAAGTGGTGGTGTTGGTTGTAGTGGTGATGGTGGTATTTCTGGGAAGTGGTGGTATTGGTTGTAGTGGTGATGGTGGAAGTTCTGGGAAGTGGTGGTGTTGGTAGTAGTGATGATGGTGGTTGTTCTGGCGAGTGTTGGTGTTGGTTGTAGTGGTGATGGTGGTAGTTCTTGGTAGTGGTGGTGTTGGTTGTAGTGATGATGGTGGTTGTTCTGGGAAGTGGTGGTGCTAGTTGTAGTGGTGATGGGTAGTTCTGGGAAGTGGTGGTGTTGGTTGTAGTGGTGATGGTGGTAGTTCTGGATAGTGGTTGTGTTGGTTGAAGTGGTGATGGTGGTAGTTCTGGGAAGTGGTGGTGTTGGTTGTAGTAGTGGTGGTTGTAGTTCTGGGAAGTGGTGGTGGTGGTTGTAGTGGTGATGGGGGTAGTTCTGGGTAGTAGTCGTGTTGGTTGTAGTGGTGATGGTGGTAGTTCTGGGAAGTTGTGGTGTTGGTTGTAGTGGTGATGGTGGTAGTTCTGGGTAGTGGTCGTGTTGGTTGTAGTGATGATGGTGGTAGTTCTGGGAAGTGGTGGTGTTGGTTGTAGTGATGATGGTGGTTGTTCTGGGAAGTGGTGGTGTTGGTTGTAGTGGTGTTGGTAGTAGTTCTGGGTAGTGGTGGTGTTGGCTGTAGTGATGATGGTGGTAGTTCTGGGAAGTGGTGGTGCTGGTTGTAGTAGTGATGGTGGTAGTTCTGGGATGTGGTGTTGTTGGTTGTAGTGGTGGTGGTGGTACTTCTGGGAAGTGGTGGTGTTGGTTATAGTGGTGATGGTGGTAGTTCTGGGTAGTGGTGGTGTTGGTTGTAGTGGTGATGGTGGTAGTTCGGGTGGTGGTGGTGTTGGTTGTAGTGGTGATGGTGGTAGTTCTGGGAAGTGGTGGTGTTGGTTGTAGTGATGATGGTGGTAGTTCTGGGTAGTGGTGGTGTTGGTTGTAGTGGTGATGGTGGTAGTTCTGGGAAGTGGTGGTGCTGGTTGTAGTGGTGATGGGTAGTTCTGGGAAGTGGTGGTGTTGGTTGTAGTCGTGATGGTGGTAGTTCTGGGAAGTGGTTTTGTTGGTTGTAGTGGTGATGGTGGTAGTTCTGGGTAGTGGTCGTGATGGTTGTAGTGGTGATGGT
The DNA here is from genome assembly GCA_964016885.1 of Eledone cirrhosa. Taxonomy (NCBI): domain Eukaryota; kingdom Metazoa; phylum Mollusca; class Cephalopoda; order Octopoda; family Eledonidae; genus Eledone; species Eledone cirrhosa. The sequence goes on along the minus strand of OZ024741.1, from coordinate 208,575,536 downwards.
GGTAGTTCTGGGAAGTGGTGGTGTTGGTTGTAGTGATGATGGTGGTTGTTCTGGGAAGTGGTGGTGCTGGTTGTAGTGGTGATGGGTAGTTCTGGGAAGTGGTGGTGTTGGTTGTAGTGGTGATGGTGGTAGTTCTGGGATGTGGTTGTGTTGGTTGTAGTGTTGATGGGGTTGTTCTGGGAAGTGGTGGTGTTGGTGGTAGTGGTGATGGTGGTAGTTCTGGGTAGTTGTGGTGTGGGTTATAGTGGTGATGGTGGTAGTTCTGAGAACTGGTGGTGTTGGTTGTAGTGATGATGGTAGTAGTTCTGGGAAGTAGTGGTGTTGGTTGTAGTGGTGATGGTGGTAGTTCTGGGTAGTGGTGGTGTTGGTTGTAGTGATGATGGTGGTCGTTCTGGGTAGTGGTGGTGTTGGTTGTAGTAATGATGGTGGTAGTTCTGGGAAGTGGTGGTGTTGATTGTAGTGGTGATGGTGGTAGTTCTGGGTAGTGTTTGTGTTGGTTGTAGTGGTGATGGTGGTAGTTCTGGGAATTGGTGGTATCGGTTGTGGTGGTGATAGAGGTAGTTCTGGGAAGTGGTGGTGTTGGTCGTGGTGGTGATGGGGGTAGTTCTGGGAAGTAGTCGTGTTGGTTGTAGTGGTGATGGTGGTAGTTCTGGGTAGTGGTGGTGTTGGTTGTAGTGATGATGGTGGTCGTTCTGGGTAGTGGTGGTGTTGGTTGTAGTAATGACGGTGGTAGTTCTGGGAAGTGGTGGTGTTGGTTGTAGTGGTGATGGTGGTAGTTGTGGGTAGTGTTTGTGTTGGTTGTAGTGGTGATGGTGGTAGTTCTGGGTAGTGGTAGTGTTGGTTGTAGTGATGATGGTGGTTGTTCTGGGAAGTGGTGGTGTTGGTTGTAGTGGTGATGGTGGTATTCCTGGGAAGTGGTGGTGTTCGTTGTAGTGGTGATGGTGGTAGTTCTGGGAAGTGGTGGTGTTGGTAGTAGTGATGATGGTGGTTGTTCTGGCGAGTGGTGGTGTTGGTTGTAGTGGTGATGGTGGTAGTTCTTGGTAGTGGTGGTGTTGGTTGTAGTGCTGATGGTGGTTGTTCTGGGAAGTGGTGGTGCTGGTTGTAGTGGTGATGGGTAGTTCTGGGAAGTGGTGGTGTTGGTTGTAGTGGTGATGGTGGTAGTTCTGGGAAGTGGTGGTGTTGGTTGTAGTGGTGATGTTGGTAGTTCTTGGAAGTGGTGGTGTTGGTTGTAGTGGTGATGGTGGTAGTTCTGGATAGTGGTCGTGTTGGTTGTAGTGGTGATGGTGGTAGTTCTGGAAGTTGTGGTGTTGGTTGTAGTGATGATGGTGGTTGTTCTGGGAAGTGGTGGTGTTGGTTGTAGTGGTGTTGGTAGTAGTTCTGGGTAGTGGTGGTGTTGGCTGTAGTGATGATGGTGGTAGTTCTGGGAAGTGGTGGTGCTGGTTGTAGTGGTGATGGTGGTAGTTCTGGGAAGTGGTGTTGTTGGTTGTAGTGGTGGTGGTGGTGGTAGTTCTGGGAAGTGGTGGTGTTGGTTATAGTGGTTATGGTGGTAGTTCTGGGTAGTGGTGGTGTTGGTTGTAGTGGTGATGCTGGTAGTTCGGGTGGTGGTGGTGTTGGTTGTAGTGGTGATGGTGGTAGTTCTGGGAAGTGGTGGTGTTGGTTGTAGTGATGATGGTGGTAGTTTTGGGTAGTGGTGGTGTTGGTTGTAGTGGTGATGGTGGTAGTTCGGGTGGTCGTGGTGTTGGTTGTAGTGACGATGGTGGTAGTTCTGGGTAGTGGTGGTGTTGGTTGTAGTGGTGATGGTGGTAGTTCTGGGAAGTGGTGCTGCTGGTTGTAGTGGTGATGGGTAGTTCTGGGAAGTGGTGGTGTTGGTTGTAGTGGTGATGGTGGTAGTTCTGGGAAGTGGTTTTGTTGGTTGTAGTGGTGATGGTGGTAGTTCTGGGTAGTGGTCGTGATGGTTGTAGTGGTGATGGTGGTAGTTCTGGGAAGTGGTGGTGTTGGTTGTAGTGATGATGGTGGTTGTTCTGGCGAGTGGTGGTGTTGGTTGTAGTGGTGATGGTGGTAGTTCTTGGTAGTGGTGGTGTTGGTTGTAGTGATGATGGTGGTTGTTCTGGGAAGTGGTGGTGCTGGTTGTAGTGGTGATGGGTAGTTCTGGAAGGTGGTGGTGTTGGTTGTAGTGGTGATGGTGGTAGTTCTGGGAAGTGGTTTTGTTGGTTGTAGTGGTGATGGTCTTAGTTCTGGGTAGTGGTCGTGATGGTTGTAGTGGTGATGTTGGTAGTTCTGGAAAGTGGTGGTGTTGGTTGTAGTGATGATGGTGGTTGTTCTGGGAAGTGGTGGTGCTGGTTGTAGTGGTGATGGGTAGTTCTGGGAAGTGGTGGTGTTGGTTGTAGTGGTGATGGTGGTACTTCTGGGATGTGGTGGTGTTGGTTGTAGTGGTGATGGGGTTGTTCTGGGAAGTGGTGGTGTTGGTGGTAGTGGTGATGGTGGTAGTTCTGGGAACTGGTGGTATCGGTTGTGATGGTGATAGAGGTAGTTCTGGGAAGTGGTGGTGTTGGTCGTGGTGGTGATGGGGGTAGTTCTGGGAAGTGGTGGAGTTGGTTGTAGTGGTGATGGTGGTAGTTCTGGGTAGTTGTGGTGTGGGTTATAGTGGTGATGGTGGTAGTTCTGAGAACTGGTGGTGTTGGTTGTAGTGATGATGGTAGTAGTTCTGGGAAGTAGTGGTGTTGGTTGTAGTGGTGATGGTGGTAGTTCTGGGTAGTGTTTGTGTTGGTTGTAGTGGTGATGGTGGTAGTTCTGGGTAGTGGTGGTGTTGGTTGTAGTGATGATGGTGGTCGTTCTGGGTAGTGGTGGTGTTGGTTGTAGTAATGATGGTGGTAGTTCTGGGAAGTGGTGGTGTTGGTTGTATTGGTGATGGTGGTAGTTCTGGGTAGTGTTTGTGTTGGTTGCAGTGGTGATGGTGGTAGTTCTGGGTAGTGGTGGTGTTGGTTGTAGTGATGATGGTGGTTGTTCTGGGAAGTGGTGGTGTTGGTTGTAGTGGTGATGGTGGTATTCCTGGGAAGTGGTGGTGTTCGTTGTAGTGGTGATGGTGGTTGTTCTGGGAAGTGGTGGTGTTGGTTGTAGTGGTGATGGTGGTTGTTCTGGGAAGTGGTGGTGCTGGTTGTAGTGGTGATGGGTAGTTCTGGGAAGTGGTGGTGTTGGTTGTAGTGGTGATGGTGGTATTTCTGGGAAGTGGTGGTATTGGTTGTAGTGGTGATGGTGGAAGTTCTGGGAAGTGGTGGTGTTGGTAGTAGTGATGATGGTGGTTGTTCTGGCGAGTGTTGGTGTTGGTTGTAGTGGTGATGGTGGTAGTTCTTGGTAGTGGTGGTGTTGGTTGTAGTGATGATGGTGGTTGTTCTGGGAAGTGGTGGTGCTAGTTGTAGTGGTGATGGGTAGTTCTGGGAAGTGGTGGTGTTGGTTGTAGTGGTGATGGTGGTAGTTCTGGATAGTGGTTGTGTTGGTTGTAGTGGTGATGGTGGTAGTTCTGGGAAGTGGTGGTGTTGGTTGTAGTAGTGGTGGTTGTAGTTCTGGGAAGTGGTGGTGGTGGTTGTAGTGGTGATGGGGGTAGTTCTGGGTAGTAGTCGTGTTGGTTGTAGTGGTGATGGTGGTAGTTCTGGGAAGTTGTGGTGTTGGTTGTAGTGGTGATGGTGGTAGTTCTGGGTAGTGGTCGTGTTGGTTGTAGTGATGATGGTGGTAGTTCTGGGAAGTGGTGGTGTTGGTTGTAGTGATGATGGTGGTTGTTCTGGGAAGTGGTGGTGTTGGTTGTAGTGGTGTTGGTGGTAGTTCTGGGAAGTGGTGTTGTTGGTTGTAGTGGTGATGGTGGTAGTTCTGGGAAGTGGTGCTGCTGGTTGTAGTGGTGATGGGTAGTTCTGGGAAGTGGTGGTGTTGGTTGTAGTGGTGATGGTGGTAGTTCTGGGAAGTGGTTTTGTTGGTTGTAGTGGTGATGGTGGTAGTTCTGGGTAGTGGTCGTGATGGTTGTAGTGGTGATGGTGGTAGTTCTGGGAAGTGGTGGTGTTGGTTGTAGTGATGATGGTGGTTGTTCTGGCGAGTGGTGGTGTTGGTTGTAGTGGTGATGGTGGTAGTTCTTGGTAGTGGTGGTGTTGGTTGTAGTGATGATGGTGGTTGTTCTGGGAAGTGGTGGTGCTGGTTGTAGTGGTGATGGGTAGTTCTGGAAGGTGGTGGTGTTGGTTGTAGTGGTGATGGTGGTAGTTCTGGGAAGTGGTTTTGTTGGTTGTAGTGGTGATGGTCTTAGTTCTGGGTAGTGGTCGTGATGGTTGTAGTGGTGATGTTGGTAGTTCTGGAAAGTGGTGGTGTTGGTTGTAGTGATGATGGTGGTTGTTCTGGGAAGTGGTGGTGCTGGTTGTAGTGGTGATGGGTAGTTCTGGGAAGTGGTGGTGTTGGTTGTAGTGGTGATGGTGGTAGTTCTGGGATGTGGTGGTGTTGGTTGTAGTGGTGATGGGGTTGTTCTGGGAAGTGGTGGTGTTGGTGGTAGTGGTGATGGTGGTAGTTCTGGGAACTGGTGGTATCGGTTGTGATGGTGATAGAGGTAGTTCTGGGAAGTGGTGGTGTTGGTCGTGGTGGTGATGGGGGTAGTTCTGGGAAGTGGTGGAGTTGGTTGTAGTGGTGATGGTGGTAGTTCTGGGTAGTTGTGGTGTGGGTTATAGTGGTGATGGTGGTAGTTCTGAGAACTGGTGGTGTTGGTTGTAGTGATGATGGTAGTAGTTCTGGGAAGTAGTGGTGTTGGTTGTAGTGGTGATGGTGGTAGTTCTGGGTAGTGTTTGTGTTGGTTGTAGTGGTGATGGTGGTAGTTCTGGGTAGTGGTGGTGTTGGTTGTAGTGATGATGGTGGTCGTTCTGGGTAGTGGTGGTGTTGGTTGTAGTAATGATGGTGGTAGTTCTGGGAAGTGGTGGTGTTGGTTGTATTGGTGATGGTGGTAGTTCTGGGTAGTGTTTGTGTTGGTTGCAGTGGTGATGGTGGTAGTTCTGGGTAGTGGTGGTGTTGGTTGTAGTGATGATGGTGGTTGTTCTGGGAAGTGGTGGTGTTGGTTGTAGTGGTGATGGTGGTATTCCTGGGAAGTGGTGGTGTTCGTTGTAGTGGTGATGGTGGTTGTTCTGGGAAGTGGTGGTGTTGGTTGTAGTGGTGATGGTGGTTGTTCTGGGAAGTGGTGGTGCTGGTTGTAGTGGTGATGGGTAGTTCTGGGAAGTGGTGGTGTTGGTTGTAGTGGTGATGGTGGTATTTCTGGGAAGTGGTGGTATTGGTTGTAGTGGTGATGGTGGAAGTTCTGGGAAGTGGTGGTGTTGGTAGTAGTGATGATGGTGGTTGTTCTGGCGAGTGTTGGTGTTGGTTGTAGTGGTGATGGTGGTAGTTCTTGGTAGTGGTGGTGTTGGTTGTAGTGATGATGGTGGTTGTTCTGGGAAGTGGTGGTGCTAGTTGTAGTGGTGATGGGTAGTTCTGGGAAGTGGTGGTGTTGGTTGTAGTGGTGATGGTGGTAGTTCTGGATAGTGGTTGTGTTGGTTGTAGTGGTGATGGTGGTAGTTCTGGGAAGTGGTGGTGTTGGTTGTAGTAGTGGTGGTTGTAGTTCTGGGAAGTGGTGGTGGTGGTTGTAGTGGTGATGGGGGTAGTTCTGGGTAGTAGTCGTGTTGGTTGTAGTGGTGATGGTGGTAGTTCTGGGAAGTTGTGGTGTTGGTTGTAGTGGTGATGGTGGTAGTTCTGGGTAGTGGTGGTGTTGGTTGTAGTGATGATGGTGGTAGTTCTGGGAAGTGGTGGTGTTGGTTGTAGTGATGATGGTGGTTGTTCTGGGAAGTGGTGGTGTTGGTTGTAGTGGTGTTGGTAGTAGTTCTGGGTAGTGGTGGTGTTGGCTGTAGTGATGATGGTGGTAGTTCTGGGAAGTGGTGGTGCTGGTTGTAGTAGTGATGGTGGTAGTTCTGGGATGTGGTGTTGTTGGTTGTAGTGGTGGTGGTGGTACTTCTGGGAAGTGGTGGTGTTGGTTATAGTGGTGATGGTGGTAGTTCTGGGTAGTGGTGGTGTTGGTTGTAGTGGTGATGGTGGTAGTTCGGGTGGTGGTGGTGTTGGTTGTAGTGGTGATGGTGGTAGTTCTGGGAAGTGGTGGTGTTGGTTGTAGTGATGATGGTGGTAGTTCTGGGTAGTGGTGGTGTTGGTTGTAGTGGTGATGGTGGTAGTTCTGGGAAGTGGTGGTGCTGGTTGTAGTGGTGATGGGTAGTTCTGGGAAGTGGTGGTGTTGGTTGTAGTCGTGATGGTGGTAGTTCTGGGAAGTGGTTTTGTTGGTTGTAGTGGTGATGGTGGTAGTTCTGGGTAGTGGTCGTGATGGTTGTAGTGGTGATGGTGGTAGTTCTGGGAAGTGGTGGTGTTGGTTGTAGTGATGATGGTGGTTGTTCTGGGAAGTGGTGGTGCTGGTTGTAGTGGTGATGGGTAGTTCTGGGAAGTGGTGGTGTTGGTTGTAGTGGTGATGGTGGTAGTTCTGGGATGTGGTTGTGTTGGTTGTAGTGGTGATGGGGTTGTTCTGGGAAGTGGTGGTGTTGGTGGTAGTGGTGATGGTGGTAGTTCTGGGTAGTTGTGGTGTGGGTTATAGTGGTGATGGTGGTAGTTCTGAGAACTGGTGGTGTTGGTTGTAGTGATGATGGTAGTAGTTCTGGGAAGTAGTGGTGTTGGTTGTAGTGGTGATGGTGGTAGTTCTGGGTAGTGGTGGTGTTGGTTGTAGTGATGATGGTGGTCGTTCTGGGTAGTGGTGGTGTTGGTTGTAGTAATGATGGTGGTAGTTCTGGGAAGTGGTGGTGTTGATTGTAGTGGTGATGGTGGTAGTTCTGGGTAGTGTTTGTGTTGGTTGTAGTGGTGATGGTGGTAGTTCTGGGAATTGGTGGTATCGGTTGTGGTGGTGATAGAGGTAGTTCTGGGAAGTGGTGGTGTTGGTCGTGGTGGTGATGGGGGTAGTTCTGGGAAGTAGTCGTGTTGGTTGTAGTGGTGATGGTGGTAGTTCTGGGTAGTGGTGGTGTTGGTTGTAGTGATGATGGTGGTCGTTCTGGGTAGTGGTGGTGTTGGTTGTAGTAATGACGGTGGTAGTTCTGGGAAGTGGTGGTGTTGGTTGTAGTGGTGATGGTGGTAGTTCTGGGTAGTGTTTGTGTTGGTTGTAGTGGTGATGGTGGTAGTTCTGGGTAGTGGTAGTGTTGGTTGTAGTGATGATGGTGGTTGTTCTGGGAAGTGGTGGTGTTGGTTGTAGTGGTGATGGTGGTATTCCTGGGAAGTGGTGGTGTTCGTTGTAGTGGTGATGGTGGTAGTTCTGGGAAGTGGTGGTGTTGGTAGTAGTGATGATGGTGGTTGTTCTGGCGAGTGGTGGTGTTGGTTGTAGTGGTGATGGTGGTAGTTCTTGGTAGTGGTGGTGTTGGTTGTAGTGCTGATGGTGGTTGTTCTGGGAAGTGGTGGTGCTGGTTGTAGTGGTGATGGGTAGTTCTGGGAAGTGGTGGTGTTGGTTGTAGTGGTGATGGTGGTAGTTCTGGGAAGTGGTGGTGTTGGTTGTAGTGGTGATGTTGGTAGTTCTTGGAAGTGGTGGTGTTGGTTGTAGTGGTGATGGTGGTAGTTCTGGATAGTGGTCGTGTTGGTTGTAGTGGTGATGGTGGTAGTTCTGGAAGTTGTGGTGTTGGTTGTAGTGATGATGGTGGTTGTTCTGGGAAGTGGTGGTGTTGGTTGTAGTGGTGTTGGTAGTAGTTCTGGGTAGTGGTGGTGTTGGCTGTAGTGATGATGGTGGTAGTTCTGGGAAGTGGTGGTGCTGGTTGTAGTGGTGATGGTGGTAGTTCTGGGAAGTGGTGTTGTTGGTTGTAGTGGTGGTGGTGGTGGTAGTTCTGGGAAGTGGTGGTGTTGGTTATAGTGGTTATGGTGGTAGTTCTGGGTAGTGGTGGTGTTGGTTGTAGTGGTGATGGTGGTAGTTCGGGTGGTGGTGGTGTTGGTTGTAGTGGTGATGGTGGTAGTTCTGGGAAGTGGTGGTGTTGGTTGTAGTGATGATGGTGGTAGTTTTGGGTAGTGGTGGTGTTGGTTGTAGTGGTGATGGTGGTAGTTCGGGTGGTCGTGGTGTTGGTTGTAGTGACGATGGTGGTAGTTCTGGGTAGTGGTGGTGTTGGTTGTAGTGGTGATGGTGGTAGTTCTGGGAAGTGGTGCTGCTGGTTGTAGTGGTGATGGGTAGTTCTGGGAAGTGGTGGTGTTGGTTGTAGTGGTGATGGTGGTAGTTCTGGGAAGTGGTTTTGTTGGTTGTAGTGGTGATGGTGGTAGTTCTGGGTAGTGGTCGTGATGGTTGTAGTGGTGATGGTGGTAGTTCTGGGAAGTGGTGGTGTTGGTTGTAGTGATGATGGTGGTTGTTCTGGCGAGTGGTGGTGTTGGTTGTAGTGGTGATGGTGGTAGTTCTTGGTAGTGGTGGTGTTGGTTGTAGTGATGATGGTGGTTGTTCTGGGAAGTGGTGGTGCTGGTTGTAGTGGTGATGGGTAGTTCTGGAAAGTGGTGGTGTTGGTTGTAGTGGTGATGGTGGTAGTTCTGGGAAGTGGTGGTGTTGGTTGTAGTGGTGATGGTGGTAGTTCTTGGAAGTGGTGGTGTCGGTTGTAGTGGTGATGGTGGTAGTTCTGGATAGTGGTCGTGTTGGTTGTAGTGGTGATGGTGGTAGTTCTGGGAAGTGGTGGTGTTGGTTGTAGTAGTGGTGGTTGTAGTTCTGGGAAGTGGTGGTGGTGGTTGTAGTGGTGATGGTGGTAGTTCTGGGTAGTGGTCGTGTTGGTTGTAGTGGTGATGGTGGTAGTTCTGGGTAGTGGTGGTGTTGGTTGTAGTGGTGATGGTGGTAGTTCAGGTGGTCGTGGTGTTGGTTGTAGTGATGATGGTGGTAGTTCTGGGTAGTGGTGGTGTTGGTTGTAGTGGTGATGGTGGTAGTTCTGGGAAGTGGTGGTGCTGGTTGTAGTGGTGATGGGTAGTTCTGGGAAGTGGTGGTGTTGGTTGTAGTGGTGATGGTGGTAGTTCTGGGTAGTGGTCGTGTTGGTTGTAGTGGTGATGGTGGTAGTTCTGGGAAGTGGTGGTGTTGGTAGTAGTGATGATGGTGGTTGTTCTGGCGAGTGGTGGTGTTGGTTGAAGTGGTGATGGTGGTAGTTCTGGGTATTGGTGGTGTTGGTTGTAGTGATGATGGTGGTTGTTCTGGGAAGTGGTGGTGCTGGTTGTAGTGGTGATGGGTAGTTCTGGGAAGTGGTGGTGTTGGTTGTAGTGGTGATGGTGGTAGTTCTGGGAAGTGGTGGTGTTGGTTGTAGTGGTGATGTTGGTAGTTCTTGGAAGTGGTGGTGTTGGTTGTAGTGGTGATGGTGGTAGTTCTGGATAGTGGTCGTGTTGGTTGTAGTGGTGATGGTGGTAGTTCTGGGAAGTTGTGGTGTTGGTTGTAGTGGTGATGGTGGTAGTTCTGGGTAGTGGTCGTGTTGGTTGTAGTGATGATAGTGGTAGTTCTGGGAAGTGGTGGTGTTGGTTGTAGTGATGATGGTGGTTGTTCTGGGAAGTGGTGGTGTTGGTTGTAGTGGTGTTGGTAGTAGTTCTGGGTAGTGGTGGTGTTGGCTGTAGTGATGATGGTGGTAGTTCTGGGAAGTGGTGGTGCTGGTTGTAGTAGTGATGGTGGTAGTTCTGGGAAGTGGTGTTGTTGGTTGTAGTGGTGGTGGTGGTAGTTCTGGGAAGTGGTGGTGTTGGTTATAGTGGTTATGGTGGTAGTTCTGGGTAGTGGTGGTGTTGGTTGTAGTGGTGATGGTGGTAGTTCGGGTGGTGGTGGTGTTGGTTGTAGTGGTGATGGTGGTAGTTCTGGGAAGTGGTGGTGTTGGTTGTAGTGATGATGGTGGTAGTTTTGGGTAGTGGTGGTGTTGGTTGTAGTGGTGATGGTGGTAGTTCGGGTGGTCGTGGTGTTGGTTGTAGTGACGATGGTGGTAGTTCTGGGTAGTGGTGGTGTTGGTTGTAGTGGTGATGGTGGTAGTTCTGGGAAGTGGTGCTGCTGGTTGTAGTGGTGATGGGTAGTTCTGGGAAGTGGTGGTGTTGGTTGTAGTGGTGATGGTGGTAGTTCTGGGAAGTGGTGCTGCTGGTTGTAGTGGTGATGGGTAGTTCTGGGAAGTGGTGGTGTTGGTTGTAGTGGTGATGGTGGTAGTTCTGGGTAGTGGTCGTGATGGTTGTAGTGGTGATGGTGGTAGTTCTGGGAAGTGGTGGTGTTGGTTGTAGTGATGATGGTGGTTGTTCTGGCGAGTGGTGGTGTTGGTTGTAGTGGTGATGGTGGTAGTTCTTGGTAGTGGTGGTGTTGGTTGTAGTGATGATGGTGGTTGTTCTGGGAAGTGGTGGTGCTGGTTGTAGTGGTGATGGGTAGTTCTGGAAAGTGGTGGTGTTGGTTGTAGTGGTGATGGTGGTAGTTCTGGGAAGTGGTGGTGTCGGTTGTAGTGGTGATGGTGGTAGTTCTGGATAGTGGTCGTGTTGGTTGTAGTGGTGATGGTGGTAGTTCTGGGAAGTGGTGGTGTTGGTTGTAGTAGTGGTGGTTGTAGTTCTGGGAAGTGGTGGTGGTGGTTGTAGTGGTGATGGTGGTAGTTCTGGGTAGTGGTCGTGTTGGTTGTAGTGGTGATGGTGGTAGTTCTGGGTAGTGGTGGTGTTGGTTGTAGTGGTGATGGTGGTAGTTCAGGTGGTCGTGGTGTTGGTTGTAGTGATGATGGTGGTAGTTCTGGGTAGTGGTGGTGTTGGTTGTAGTGGTGATGGTGGTAGTTCTGGGAAGTGGTGGTGCTGGTTGTAGTGGTGATGGGTAGTTCTGGGAAGTGGTGGTGTTGGTTGCAGTGGTGATGGTGGTAGTTCTGGGTAGTGGTCGTGTTGGTTGTAGTGGTGATGGTGGTAGTTCTGGGAAGTGGTGGTGTTGGTAGTAGTGATGATGGTGGTTGTTCTGGCGAGTGGTGGTGTTGGTTGTAGTGGTGATGGTGGTAGTTCTTGGTAGTGGTGGTGTTGGTTGTAGTGATGATGGTGGTTGTTCTGGGAAGTGGTGGTGCTGGTTGTAGTGGTGATGGGTAGTTCTGGAAAGTGGTGGTGTTGGTTGTAGTGGTGATGGTGGTAGTTCTGGGAAGTGGTGGTGTCGGTTGTAGTGGTGATGGTGGTAGTTCTGGGTATTGGTGGTGTTGGTTGTAGTGATGATGGTGGTTGTTCTGGGAAGTGGTGGTGCTGGTTGTAGTGGTGATGGGTAGTTCTGGGAAGTGGTGGTGTTGGTTGTAGTGGTGATGGTGGTAGATCTGGGTAGTGGTCGTGTTGGTTGTAGTGGTGATGGTGGTAGTTCTGGGAAGTGGTGGTATTGGCTGTAGTGGTGGTGTTGGTAGTTCGGGTAGAGGTGGTGTTGGTAGTAGTGATGATGGTGGTTGTTCTGGCGAGTGGTGGTGTTGGTTGTAGTGGTGATGGTGGTAGTTCTTGGTAGTGGTGGTGTTTGTTGTAGTGACGATGGTGGTTGTTCTGGGAAGTGGTGGTGCTGTTTGTAGTGGTGATGGGTAGTTCTGGGAAGTGGTGGTGTTGGTTGTAGATGTGATGGTGGTAGTTCTGGGAAGTGGTGGTGTTGGTTGTAGTGGTGATGGTGGTAGTTCTTGGAAGTGGTGGTGTTGGTTGTAGTGGTGATGGTGGTAGTTCTGGATAGTGGTCGTGTTGGTTGTAGAGGTGATGGTGGTAGTTCTGGGAAGTGGTGGTGTTGGTTGTAGTAGTGGTGGTTGTAGTTCTGGGAAGTGGTGGTGGTGGTTGTAGTGGTGATGGTGGTAGTTCTGGGTAGTGGTCGTGTTGGTTGTAGTGGTGATGGTGGTAGTTCTGGGAAGTTGTGGTGTTGGTTGTAGTGGTGATGGTGGTAGTTCTGGGTAGTGGTCGTGTTGGTTGTAGTGATGATGGTGGTAGTTCTGGGAAGTGGTGGTGTTGGTTGTAGTGATGATGGTGGTTGTTCTGGGAAGTGGTGGTGTTGGTTGTAGTGGTGTTGGTGGTAGTTCTGGGTAGTGGTGGTGTTGGCTGTAGTGATGATGGTGGTAGTTCTGGGAAGTGGTGGTGCTGGTTGTAGTGGTGATGGGTAGTTCTGGGAAGTGGTGGTGTTGGTTGTAGTGGTGATGGTGGTAGTTCTGGGAAGTGGTGGTGTTGGTTGTAGTGGTGATGGTGGTAGTTCTTGGAAGTGGTGGTGTTGGTTGTAGTAGTGATGGTGGTAGTTCTGGGAAGTGGTGTTGTTGGCTGTAGTGGTGATGGTGGTAGTTCTGGGAAGTGGTGGTGTTGGTTGTAGTGGTGATGGTGGTAGTTCGGGTGGTGATGGTGTTGGTTGTAGTGGTGATGGTGGTAGTTTTGGGAAGTGGTGGTGTTGGTTGTAGTGATGATGGTGGTAGTTCTGGGTAGTGGTGGTGTTGGTTGTAGTGGTGATGGTGGTAGTTCTGGTGGTCGTGGTGTTGGTTGTAGTGATGATGGTGGTAGTTCTGGGTAGTGGTGGTGTTGGTTGTAGTGATGATGGTGGTTGTCCTGGGAGGTGGTGGTGTTGGTTGTAGTGGTGATGGTGGTAGTGGTGATGGTGGTAGTTCTGGGAAGTGGTGGTGTTGGTTGTAGTGGTGATGGTGGTAATTCTGGGAGTGGTGCTGGTTGTAGTGGTGATCGTGGTAGTTCTGGGAAGTGGTGGTGTTGGTTGTAGTGGTGATGGTTGTAGTTCAGGGAAGTGGTGGTGTTGGTTGTAGTGGTGATGGTAGAGGTTCTGGGAAGTGGTGGTGTTGGTTGTACTGGTGATGGTGGTAGTTCTGGGAAGTGGTGGGGTTGGTTGTAGTGGTGATGGTGGTAGTTCTGGGAGTGGTGTTGGTTGTAGTGGTGATGGTGGTAGTTCTGGGAAGTGGTGGTGTTGGTTGTAGTCGTGATGGTTGTAGTTCAGGGAAGTGGTGGTGTTGGTTGTAGTGGTGATGGTAGAGGTTCTGGGAAGTGGTAGTGTTGGTTTACTGGTGATGGTGGTAGTTCTGGGAAGTGGTGGTGTTGGTTGTAGTGGTGAAGGTGGTTGTTCTGGGAAGTGGTGGTGTTGGTTGTAGTGGTGATGGTGGTATTTCTGGGTAGTGGTGGCGTTGGTTGTAGTGGTGAAGGTGGTTGTTCTGGGAAGTGGTGGTGTTGGTTGTAGTGGTGATGGTGGTAGTTCTGGGTAGTGGTCGTGTTGGTTGTAGTGGTGATGGTGGTAGTTCTGGGAAGTTGTGGTGTTGGTTGTAGTGGTGATGGTGGTAGTTCTGGGTAGTGGTCGTGTTGGTTGTAGTGATGATGGTGGTAGTTCTGGGAAGTGGTGGTGTTGGTTGTAGTGATGATGGTGGTTGTTCTGGGAAGTGGTGGTGTTGGTTGTAGTGGTGTTGGTGGTAGTTCTGGGTAGTGGTGGTGTTGGCTGTAGTGATGATGGTGGTAGTTCTGGGAAGTGGTGGTGCTGGTTGTAGTGGTGATGGGTAGTTCTGGGAAGTGGTGGTGTTGGTTGTAGTGGTGATGGTGGTAGTTCTGGGAAGTGGTGGTGTTGGTTGTAGTGGTGATGGTGGTAGTTCTTGGAAGTGGTGGTGTTGGTTGTAGTAGTGATGGTGGTAGTTCTGGGAAGTGGTGTTGTTGGCTGTAGTGGTGATGGTGGTAGTTCTGGGAAGTGGTGGTGTTGGTTGTAGTGGTGATGGTGGTAGTTCGGGTGGTGATGGTGTTGGTTGTAGTGGTGATGGTGGTAGTTTTGGGAAGTGGTGGTGTTGGTTGTAGTGATGATGGTGGTAGTTCTGGGTAGTGGTGGTGTTGGTTGTAGTGGTGATGGTGGTAGTTCTGGTGGTCGTGGTGTTGGTTGTAGTGATGATGGTGGTAGTTCTGGGTAGTGGTGGTGTTGGTTGTAGTGATGATGGTGGTTGTCCTGGGAGGTGGTGGTGTTGGTTGTAGTGGTGATGGTGGTAGTGGTGATGGTGGTAGTTCTGGGAAGTGGTGGTGTTGGTTGTAGTGGTGATGGTGGTAATTCTGGGAGTGGTGCTGGTTGTAGTGGTGATCATGGTAGTTCTGGGAAGTGGTGGTGTTGGTTGTAGTGGTGATGGTTGTAGTTCAGGGAAGTGGTGGTGTTGGTTGTAGTGGTGATGGTAGAGGTTCTGGGAAGTGGTGGTGTTGGTTGTACTGGTGATGGTGGTAGTTCTGGGAAGTGGTGGGGTTGGTTGTAGTGGTGATGGTGGTAGTTCTGGGAGTGGTGTTGGTTGTAGTGGTGATGGTGGTAGTTCTGGGAAGTGGTGGTGTTGGTTGTAGTCGTGATGGTTGTAGTTCAGGGAAGTGGTGGTGTTGGTTGTAGTGGTGATGGTAGAGGTTCTGGGAAGTGGTAGTGTTGGTTTACTGGTGATGGTGGTAGTTCTGGGAAGTGGTGGTGTTGGTTGTAGTGGTGAAGGTGGTTGTTCTGGGAAGTGGTGGTGTTGGTTGTAGTGGTGATGGTGGTATTTCTGGGTAGTGGTGGCGTTGGTTGTAGTGGTGAAGGTGGTTGTTCTGGGAAGTGGTGGTGTTGGTTGTAGTGGTGATGGTGGTAGTTCTGGGTAGTGGTGGTGTTGGTTGTAGTGGTGATGGATGTTGTTCTGGGAAGTGGTGGTGTTGGTTGTAGTGATGATGGTGGTCGTTCTGGGAAGTGGTGGTGTTGGTTGTAGTGGTGATGGTTGTAGTTCTGGGAAGTGGTGGTGTTGGTTGTAGTGGTGATGGTGGGGTTCTGGGAAGTGGTGGTGTTGGTTGTAGTGGTGATGGTGGTAGTTCTGGGAAGTGGTGGTGTTGGTTGTAGTGGTGATGGTGGTAGTTCTGGGAAGTGGTGGTGTTGGTTGTAGTGGTGATAGTGGTTGTTCTGGGAAGTGGTGGTGTTGGTTGTAGTGGTGATGGTGGTAGTTCTGGGAAGTGGTGGTGTTGGTTGTAGTGGTGATGGTTGTAGTTCTGGGAAGTGGTGGTTTTGGTTGTAGTGGTGATGGTGGAGGTTCTGGGAAGTGGTGGTGTTGGTTGTAGTGATGATGGTGGTTGTTCTGGGAAGTGGTGGTGTTGGTTGTGGTGGTGATGGTGGTAGTGGTGAGGGTGGTAGTTATGGGAAGTGGTGGTGTTGGTTGTAGTGGTGATGGTGGCTGTTCTGGGAAGTGGTGGTGTTGGTTGTAGTGGTGATGGTGGTAGTTCTGGATAGTGGTGGTGTTGGCTGTAGTGGTGATGGTGGTAGTTTTGGGTAGTGGTGGTGTTGGTTGTAGTGATGATGGTAGTAGTTCTGGGAAGTGGTGATGTTGGTTGTGGTGTTGATGGTGGTAGTGGTGATGGTGGTAGTTCTGGGAAGTGGTGGTGTTGGTTGTAGTGGTGTTGGTGGTAGTTCTGGGTAGTGGTGGTGTTGGCTGTAGTGATGATGGTGGTAGTTCTGGGAAGTGGTGGTGCTGGTTGTAGTGGTGATGGGTAGTTCTGGGAAGTGGTGGTGTTGGTTGTAGTGGTGATGGTGGTATTTCTGGGAAGTGGTGGTGTTGGTTGTAGTGGTGATGGTGGTAGTTCTTGGAAGTGGTGGTGTTGGTTGTAGTAGTGATGGTGGTAGTTCTGGGAAGTGGTGTTGTTGGCTGTAGTGGTGATGGTGGTAGTTCTGGGAAGTGGTGGTGTTGGTTGTAGTGGTGATGGTGGTAGTTCGGCTGGTGATGGTGTTGGTTGTAGTGGTGACGGTGGTAGTTTTGGGAAGTGGTGGTGTTGGTTGAATTGATGATGGTGGTAGTTCTGGGTAGTGGTGGTGTTGGTTGTAGTGGTGATGGTGGTAGTTCTGGTGGTCGTGGTGTTGGTTGTAGTGATGATGGTGGTAGTTCTGGGTAGTGGTGGTGTTGGTTGTAGTGATGATGGTGGTTGTCCTGGGAGGTGGTGGTGTTGGTTGTAGTGGTGATGGTGGTAGTGGTGATGGTGGTAGTTCTGGGAAGTGGTGGTGTTGGTTGTAGTGGTGATGGTGGTAATTCTGGGAGTGGTGTTGGTTGTAGTGGTGAAGGTGGTTGTTCTGGGAAGTGGTGGTGTTGGTTGTAGTGGTGATGGTGGTATTTCTGGGTAGTGGTGGCGTTGGTTGTAGTGGTGAAGGTGGTTGTTCTGGGAAGTGGTGGTGTTGGTTGTAGTGGTGATGGTGGTAGTTCTGGGTAGTGGTGGTGTTGGTTGTAGTGGTGATGGATGTTGTTCTGGGAAGTGGTGGTGTTGGTTGTAGTGATGATGGTGGTCGTTCTGGGAAGTGGTGGTGTTGGTTGTAGTGGTGATTGTTGTAGTTCTGGGAAGTGGTGGTGTTGGTTGTAGTGGTGATGGTGGAGGTTCTGGGAAGTGGTGGTGTTGGTTGTAGTGGTGATGGTGCTAGTTCTGGGAAGTGGTGGTGTTGGTTGTAGTGGTGATGGTGGTAGTTCTGGGAAGTGGTGGTGTTGGTTGTAGTGGTGATGGTGGTTGTTCTGGGAAGTGGTGGTGTTGGTTGTAGTGGTGATGGTGGTAGTTCTGGGAAGTGGTGGTGTTGGTTGTAGTGGTGATGGTTGTAGTTCTGGGAAGTGGTGGTTTTGGTTGTAGTGGTGATGGTGGAGGTTCTGGGAAGTGGTGGTGTTGGTTGTAGTGATGATGGTGGTTGTTCTGGGAAGTGGTGGTGTTGGTTGTGGTGGTGATGGTGGTAGTGGTGAGGGTGGTAGTTATGGGAAGTGGTGGTGTTGATTGTAGTGGTGATGGTGGCTGTTCTGGGAAGTGGTGGTGTTGGTTGTAGTGGTGATGGTGGTAGTTCTGGATAGTGGTGGTGTTGGCTGTAGTGGTGATGGTGGTAGTTCTGGGAAGTGGTGGTGTTGGTTGTAGTGATGATGGTAGTAGTTCTGGGAAGTGGTGATGTTGGTTGTGGTGTTGATGGTGGTAGTGGTGATGGTGGTGGTTCTGGGAAGTGGTGGTGTTGGTTGTAGTGATGATGGTGGTAGTTCTGGGTAGTGGTGGTGTTGGTTGTAGTGGTGATTTGGTAGTTCTGGGTAGTGGTCGTGTTGGTTGTAGTGGTGAAGGTGGTAGTTCTGGGAAGTGGTGGTGTTGGTTGTAGTGGTGATGGTGGTAGTTCAGGGAAGTGGTGTTGTTGGTTGTAGTGGTGATGGTGGTTGTTCTGGGAAGTGGCGGTGTTGGTGGTAGTTCTGGGAAGTGGTGGTGTTGGTTGTAGTGGTGATGGTGGTAGTTCTGGGAAGTGGTGGTGTTGGTGGTAGTTCTGGGAAGTGGTGGTGTTGGTTGTAGTGGTGATGGTGGTAGTTCTGGGTAGTGGTGGAGATGGTGGTAGTTCTGGGAAGTGGTGGTATTGGTTGTAGTGGTGATGGTGGTAGTTCTGGGAAGTGGTGGTGTTGGTTGTAGTGGTGATGGTGGTAGTTCTGGGAAGTGGTGGTGTTGGTTGTAGTGGTGATGGTGGTAGTTCTGGGAAGTGGTGGTGTTGGTTGTAGTGGTGATGGTGGTAGTTCTGGGAAGTGCTGGTGTTGGTGGTAGTTCTGGGAAGTGGTGGTGTTGGTTGTAGTGGTGAAGGTGGTAGTTCTGGGATGTCGTGGTTTTGGTTGTAGTGGTGATGGTGGTAGTTCTGGGTAGTGGTGGTATTGGTTGTAGTGTTGATGGTGGTAGTTCTGGGAAGTGGTGGTGTTGGTTGTAGTGGTGATGATGGTAGTTCTGGGAAGTGGTGGTGTTGGTTGTAGTGGTGATGGTGGTAGTTCTGGGAAGTGGTGGTGTTGGTTGTAGTGGTGATGGGGGTTGTTCTGGGAAGTGGTGGTGTTGGCTGTAGTGGTGGTGTTGGCAGTAGTGGTGATGGTGATTGTTCTGGGTAGTGGTCGTGTTGGTTGCAGTGGTGATGGTGGTAGTTCTGGGAAGTCGTGGTGTTGGTTGTAGTAGTGGTGGTGGTAGTTCTGGGAAGTGGTGGTGGTGGTTGTGTTGGTGATGGTGTTAGTTCTGGGAAGTAGTGGTGTTGGTTGTAGTGGTGATGGTCGTAGTTCTGTGTAGTGGTGGTTTTGGTTGTAGTGTCGACGGTGGTAGTTCTGGGAAGTGGTGGTATTGGTTGTAGTGGTGATGGTGGTAGATCCGGGAAGTGGTGGTGTTGTTTGTAATGATGATGGTGGTTGTTCTGGGAAGTGGTGGTTTTGGTGGTAGTGGTGATGGTGGTAGTTCTGGGAAGTGGTGGTGTCGGTTGTGGTGGTGATAGAGGTAGTTCTGGGAAGTGGTGGTGTTGGTCGTGGTGGTGATGGGGGTAGTGGTGATGGTGGTAGTTCTGGGTAGTTGTGGTGTGGTTATAGTGGTGATGGTGGTAGTTCTGGGAAGTGGTGGTGTTGGTTGTAGTGATGATGGTAGCAGTTCTGGGAAGTGGTGGTGTTGGTTGTAGTGGTGATGGTGGTAGTTCTAGGAAGTGGTGGTGTTGGTTGTAGTGGTGATGGTGGTAGTTCTGGGAAGTGGTGGTGTTGGTTGTAGTGATGATGGTGTTAGTTCTGGGTAGTGGTGGTGTTGGTTGTAGTGGTGATGGTGGTAGTTCTGGGAAGTGGTGGTGTTGGTTGTGGTGTTGATGGTGGTAGCGGTGATGGTGGTAATTCTGGGAAGTGGTGGTGTTGGTTGTAGTGATGATGGTGGTAGTTCTGGGCAGTGGTGGTGTTGGTTTTAGTGATGATGGTGGTAGTTCTGGGTAGTGGTGGTGTTGGTTGTAGTGGTGTTGGTTGTAGTGGTGATGGTGGTAGTTCTGGGAAGTGGTGGTGTTGGTTGTAGTGGTGATGGTTGTAGTTCTGGGAAGTGGTGGTGTTGGTTGTAGTGGTGATGGTTGTAGTTCTGGGAAGTGGTGGTGTTGGTGGTAGTTCTGGGAAGTGGTGGTGTTGGTTCTAGTGGTGATGGTGTTAGTTCTGGGAAGTGGTGGTGTTGGTGGTAGTTCTGGGAAGTGGTGGTGTTGGTTGTAGTGGTGATGGTGGTAGTTCTGGGAAGTGGTGGTGTTGGTTGTAGTGGTGATGGTGGTAGTTCTGGGAAGTGGTGGTGTTGGTTGTAGTGGTGATGGTGGTAGTTCTGGGAAGTGGTGGTGTTGGTTGTAGTGGTGATGGTGGTAGTTCTGGGAAGTGGTGGTGTTGGTTGTAGTGGTGATGGTGGTAGTCCTGGGAAGTGGTGGTGTTGGTGGTAGTTCTGGGAAGTGGTGGTGTTGGTTGTAGTGGTGAAGGTGGTAGTTCTGGGAAGTCGTGGTGTTGGTTGTAGTGGTGATGGTGGTAGTTCTGGGTAGTGGTGGTGTTGGTTGTAGTGGTGATGGTGGTAGTTCTGGGAAGTGGTGGTGTTGGTCGTAGTGGTGATGGTGGTAGTTCTGGGAAGTGGTGGTGTTGGTGGTAGTTCTGGGAAGTGGTGGTGTTGGTTGTAGTGGTGATGCTGGTAGTTCTGGGAAGTGGTGGTGTTGGTTGTAGTGGTGATGATGGTAGTTTTGGGAAGTGGTGGTGTTGGTTGTAGTGGTGATGGTGGTAGTTCTGGGAAGTGGTGGTTTTGGTTGTAGTGGTGATGGGGGTTGTTCTGGGAAGTGGTGGTGTTGGTGGTAGTGGTGATGGTGGTTTGTTCTGGGTAGTGGTGGTGTTGGTTGTAGTGGTGATGGTGGTAGTTCCGGGAAGTGGTGGTGTTGGTTGTAGTGGTGATGGTGGTAGTTCTGGGAAGTGGTGGTGTTGGTTGTTGTGGTGATGGTGGTAGTTCTGGGTAGTGGTGGTGTTGGTTGTAGTGGTGATGGTGGTAGTTCTGGGAAGTGGTGGTGTTGGTTGTAGTGGTGATGGTGGTAGTTCTGGGAAGTGGTGGTGTTGGTTGTAGTGGTGATGGTGGTAGTTCTGGGTAGTGGTGGTGTTGGTTGTAGTGGTGATGGTGGTAGTTCTGGGAAGTGGTGGTGTTGGTTGTAGTGGTGATGGTGGTAGTTCTGGGAAGTGGTGGTGTTGGTTGTAGTGGTGATGGTGGTAGTTCTGGGAAGTGGTGGTGTTGGTTGTAGTGGTGCTGGTGGTAGTTCTGGGAAGTGTTGGTGTTGGTTGTAGTGGTGATGGTGGTAGTTCTGGGTAGTGGTGGTGTTGGTTTTAGTGGTGATGGTGGTAGTTCTGGGTAGTGGTGGTGTTGGTTGTAGTGGTGATGGTGGTAGTTCTGGGTAGTGGTGGTGTTGGTGGTAGTGGTGATGGTGGTTGTTCTGGGTAGTGGTGGTGTTGGTTGTAGTGGTGATGGTGGTAGTCTGGGAAGTGGTGGTGTTGGTTGTAGTGGTGATGGTGGTAGTTCTGGGAAGTGGTGGTGTTGGTTGTAGTGGTGATGGTGGTAGTTCTGGGTAGTGGTGGTGTTGGTGGTAGTGGTGATGGTGGTTGTTCTGGGTAGTGGTGGTGTTGGTTGTAGTGGTGATGGTGGTAGTCTGGGAAGTGGTGGTGTTGGTTGTAGTGGTGATGGTGGTAGTTCTGGGAAGTGGTGGTGTTGGTTGTAGTGGTGATGGTGGTAGTTCTGGGTAGTGGTGGTGTTGGTGGTAGTGGTGATGGTGGTAGTTCTGGGTAGTGGTGGTGTTGGTTGTAGTGGTGATGGTGGTAGTTCTGGGAAGTGGTGGTGTTGGTTGTAGTGGTGATGGTGGTAGTTCTGGGAAGTGGTGGTGTTGGTTGTAGTGGTGATGGTGGTAGTTCTGGGTGGTGGTGGTGTTGGTGGTAGTGGTGATGGTGGTAGTTCTGGGTAGTGGTGGTGTTGGTTGTAGTGGTGATGGTGGTAGTTCTGGGAAGTGGTGGTGTTGGTTGTAGTGGTGATGGTGGTAGTTCTGGGTAGTGGTGGTGTTGGTTGTAGTGGTGATGGTGGTAGTTCTGGGTAGTGGTTGTCTTGGTTGTAGTGATGATGGTGGTGGTTCTGGGAAGTGGTGGTCTTGGTTGTAGTGGTGATGGTGGTAGTTCTAGGAAGTGGTGGTGTTGGTTGTAGTGGTGATGGTGGTAATTCTGGGAAGTGGTGATGTTGGTTGTAGTGGTGATGGTGGTAGTTCTGGGAAGTGGTGGTGTTGGTTGTAGTGATGATGGTGGTTGTTCTGGGAAGTGGTGATGTTGGTTGTACTGGTGATGGTGGTAGTTCTGGGAAATGGTGGTGTTGGTTGTAGTGGTGATGGTGGTAGTTCTGGGAAGTGGTGGTCTTGGTTGTAGTGGTGATGGTGGTAGTTCTGGGAAGTGGTGGTCTTGGTTGTAGTGGTGATGGTGGTAGTTCTGGGAAGTGGTGGTGTTGGTTGTAGTGGTGATGGTGGTAGTTCTGGGTGGTGGTGGTGTTGGTGGTAGTGGTGATGGTGGTAGTTCTGGGTAGTGGTGGTGTTGGTTGTAGTGGTGATGGTGGTAGTTCTGGGAAGTGGTGGTGTTGGTTGTAGTGGTGATGGTGGTAGTTCTGGGTAGTGGTGGTGTTGGTTGTAGTGGTGATGGTGGTAGTTCTGGGTAGTGGTTGTCTTGGTTGTAGTGATGATGGTGGTGGTTCTGGGAAGTGGTGGTCTTGGTTGTAGTGGTGATGGTGGTAGTTCTAGGAAGTGGTGGTGTTGGTTGTAGTGGTGATGGTGGTAGTTCTGGGAAGTGGTGATGTTGGTTGTAGTGGTGATGGTGGTAGTTCTGGGAAGTGGTGGTGTTGGTTGTAGTGATGATGGTGGTTGTTCTGGGAAGTGGTGATGTTGGTTGTACTGGTGATGGTGGTAGTTCTGGGAAATGGTGGTGTTGGTTGTAGTGGTGATGGTGGTAGTTCTGGGAAGTGGTGGTCTTGGTTGTAGTGGTGATGGTGGTAGTTCTGGGAAGTGGTGGTCTTGGTTGTAGTGGTGATGGTGGTAGTTCTGGGAAGTGGTGGTGTTGGTTGTAGTGATGATGGTGGTAGTTCTGAGTAGTGGTGGTGTTGGTTGTAGTGGTGATGGTGGTAGTTCTAGGTAGTGGTGGTGTTGGTTGTAGTGGTGATGGTGGTAGTTCTGGGAAGTGGTGGTGTTGGTTGTAGTGGTGATGGTGGTAGTTCTGGGAAGTGGTGGTGTTGGTTGTAGTGGTGATGGTGGTAGTTCTGGATAGTGGTGGT